>VWZV01005351.1:34655-178809 GCA_013397155.1 Irena cyanogastra | reverse complement strand
ACACTGCTTTTGCTTTAAGTGCAGAAGAATCCTGGTTCTGCTGTAACACAGATTAGAAACCTCTACTGAAAGTGCACCTCTTCTCTGCTCATGCAGCCTGCCCTGAGAAGTAATAGCCCTTCCAGGGGCATGGAATACACTTAAACACGAAAGTCATTTGAGTCAATACAAAATAAGAACAAGCACAACTATCTGAAATATTACATGACATGTTGTTTTTACTTTTGCTATACACTGAGTCTCCAACTATGATGCCCTTATTATGCCTTTTAAATCAGAGTTCAAGCAGTGGTCACAGACAGCAGATATACAGCTTTTCTTACTACTTATTAAAGTCAAAGCCTGTCACACTATCCTAACAGGTTGTATTCATCAACACACCACTAGTTCACCTGGAAAAAAAGCAGATAATTCTCTATTGAATTCCTATCAAGCCCTCTCTGGAGAAGAGTTAAGGTATCAAGGACAGCCTGGAAGACACCTGCCCACAGTTCAGTCCTAAAATATGTCACTTCCTTATTTTCAAAGCTTATCTTGTGGTTTTTTGTGACCTTTCCAGAAAGATTTTTGCAAAATGTGATAATATCAGATTGGTGTGAGCAAAGATGCAAATCAAGAGTTCCTGAGAAATAAGGAAGTATTCTAATATGTCTCATTAGTGCTTTTTGATATTTGAAGCAATAGGTATTAATCTGATCATTATTGACACTTCTACAGGACCTGGGGGAGAAAGGACTGTAACTGAATTTTAGGGAAGTTACAAAGCTTTGGAAACAACTACTCCGCCATTTCAGCTTTTTGCATAGCTGGACTGATGCCTAAGAAGTCCATGTCTGCTGTGTGCAAAGTGTACCTTTGTACAAAGTAAAACTCAAACAATGATAAATTTCTATCATCACTACAAATACCTCACCTTCTTCATGTGCACAGTTGCATGTATATTTTTTACCACTGCACTCTTTCATGGATGTATCTTAAACACAATTTGATTTTATAAACCCCTGAACTATAAGCAAGATGAAAATCTGTCTTCCATACAGAAAAAAACACCCATTCCACTACAACATGATAGTGTCAAGAAAGCATAAATGTAAGATTTTCTTTCCCGTTTTGCCTTCCTCCATTGCTAAAATGAGAAAAGGTCAGAGAAAAAACTACCACTTATAACATTAGTCTAGGCAAAGCAACAACAGGAAGTTTGTAATCTGCTTTATCCAAATTTGCTGAGAGAACGAAGAGGAAGAAATCAGAATAAAGAACATTCTCCTCTGTGACTGTTCTAAATGCACAACTAATTTCAAACATTAATGACACAGATTTGGAAGACCCTTTTGATTGATACAATCTCTTTTTCATCCCTGAATTTCGTTGGCTGTTGAGAAACAAAGGACAACAGCAATTTTCAAACTCAATATAAAGCCATTTTCAATTGTTAAACTAACAGCTGGATGAGGAGAACAGGTCGGTGATGCTAAAGACAATAAATCACATGAGAAGAGAGAAATCTCTGGTACACAGAGAAAATTCAAGGCAGCATGTCTCTAAAAATTGCTAAGCATATCAACAGGGTTAACATGATCACAATTAAAAACAAAAACCCCACACAAATAAAAAGAACAAACTAAACCAAAAAACCAAAACAACAAAAACCCCCCAACAACCAGGCAATAGTACTTTGCTCTCATATGCTATAGATACTAAACATAACTATCAAACTGTAAGCCAAAGCTCAGAATTAGGAACACAGCATTTAAAGTCGGGTCTGAATCCTGCTGCTTACTTCAGTAAGAAGTATTTCTGAAGTGGCATAATGGAGATAAAAGTCAAAGACACCAAGAAAACACTACGTTTTCTGAGAGAACGTCAGCCAAAAGATAAGCTGAAACACAGCCTTCTGTACTCTCTATTCCAAGCTGCTGCAGGTGAGAAGTATATTCTCCCCTCACAGCTTTTGTTACTATCAAAAATTGGACAAATTACAAAGCAAGACACACACCTGGCCATGTATTCATATGCATGAAGATTTCATGAAAAAGATAAAAGGAGAAAAGAGAGGGAGATAATTGCAGCTGACAAAACAATGCTCCAGACGACAAAAACCCAAGTCGTAGTTAAGGAAACAAAACTCTTTTGGCTTGCAGGGACATCTAGCGGCAAATGTCATGATCTGCATTCCTGGTGACAACTGTGAAACAGACACCAGAGATTTCATTACCTCATGAGAGCTCTTTCCTAGAAAACACATAGAGCAATTCGTAATACCTAGCCTATTCACATGCAAAAAAAGTTTTTTGTTGTTTTGGGGTTCTTTTCCCGACATCACAAAATAATTTCTGGCAGTAAACTGCCAATAGTCAACAACATTTAGGGATAAAAATACTTTAAGTATATTACCAGCCAGAATCTCTTCTGTGCTAACAGTAGTTGTTCACAGTCAGTGAACAGGCCTTAAATAATCTTCAAAATTACACAAAGACTACACCCATAATTTTTGAGAAATACTTTAAAAGAACACTACGTTCTTCCTCTCTTGGAGATGTGTTCAAGAAGTGGAGAAGCATAAAACACACTTTAAAGAAATTAAACCCACCATCATATCTAAACTTAATTCTACACCTATTTATTTGTCAAATTTTTTCAAGCTACCAAACTTCAAACTTGTATCAGTCACCCCAAATTCATACCATGAAACCTTAATATAATTTTCCACAGGTATTGGTGCAGAGTCCTGAAACCTAGGAAATGCACACTCTACAGGTAAAATGGTAATACTTACTGTAGAATAGCTAATTGAAGTAAATCAGTTACATTTCCAAGAATCACCTTTGTTTTGCCTTTCTTCTCCAACTATTTCTTCTCCTAAAGAGAGAAACACAGCTGAATGACCTACTATACATCTCTCCTCTTTATAGCTGCACATCACGAAAGGGCTTTTCATTTGCAAGATTTTTCAGCTATATTATTTTAACTTTTTCTTTGCTACAAGCTCTTAAAAGTGAGAATACTTGCATTTAGAGAAAAATATGATATATAAATACGATTTTTTCTTTATATTAATTTTTATGGCATTTTGTTTACAACAACAAGGCTTCCTTCTTGTTCACCTGGCATAACCAAATTACATGACTGCACCATGTATTGGTAATTCCCCTGAGTGCCATATGTAACTCACTCATGGCTCTCCTTTCCATGCCACACTTAAAACACTTAAAATTATCGTGTTTGAACACAGTTTTAAACAGCTAGATGATACAATTAATATAATTTTGCAACTACCAAAAAACTGACAGTATTTAGCCTTGTGCCAGGTTTGGCTCAAGCAGCAAAATTCTCAGTAAAATCTGTGAAAGTCAGAGAGCTTCTTCACACAATTCATGTTCTAATTCTCAACTCCAGATCTCTTTATTTGCTCTTTTTTTCTAATCCAATTAGCCAAGATCTTCTGAAACAATGAACTATTTGCCTGAAAGAGTGAAAAACTCAAGGAAAAAACAGCCCCATTAAAGCAGCTCTTCAAACACCACCCTTCTCATCCCTGCTCAAGAGTCTACAGTAAGACCAGATAATGATCTTATACAAAAGTGTAATCCTACACAAGAGCTCAGTGTCACCAGGAACGGGAGGGTTCCACTTCTCGTTTCTTTATCCCCATTCCTGTGGTTGTCATTCATCAGACCCCTTCATGAACTGTTTTAACTCAAGAAGCCAACACACTCAAACAAGCAGAAGACACTCAATAGTTTTTCTGTGAGGTCAGTGAGTCACACGAGCTCATGGAAAAATCCAGCAAGCGACATCATCAGTGAAAGTGGGCAGCTGGTACGGACTAGGGGAAAGTAACAAAGAGCCAAGTAAACAGACAGGAGGAGGAGCAAGCCTTTCTCCTTTCAGGGGCAGAGAGCTGGCACAGCACAGAGCTCAGATGTTCAGAAAATCACAGCCTTGGACTAGATACCCAGATTTTACACAGTCACAATTCAGTGAAACTAACCCTATCTTAAACAACTATGCAACACACATAACAGATCACACTTCCCATGAACATCAAGTGTGTAACTAAAAAACCCAACTTCCTTCTATATAATTTGAGAAATGTGACAGCACACCGCATTTTACTTTAACAGACCACATTCTATTGATCTGCCATCAGCAACTTGCAACAATGAAAGCAATCACCTTAAAAAAATCTAGGGAGGCAAAACCAAAGAGAAACAGGAAAACCTTTGTTACAGGGAGTTCCATAACCTAGACACTGCTCAGACGTTGCTGCAGAGAATCCACTGAAAATAAACACTTAACACTTCTGTGCACCTAAGTGCAGAAATACTGGAGAATATCCCTATGACAGCTGCATTACAGAAGGCATCAATCTCATGCAAGCTACTACCACCCCCTCCACAACACTGCTCAAGGTAAAAGTTTCAGCAACAATTAACCACATATTCTTGCAGCGTCCATCACTACACACGGCACGTGGCACCACCCTTTCAGTTTCTGTCTTATACTACAGCTCTGGTTACTTATCAGGTGAAAACCAACAAACAAGGTTCTCTCTTAACTCAGGGTTAAAATCTGTGCTTTAGCCACATACACTACCAAGTCAAACTGACAGTAGTTACTGATCAAATTGACTTTTGAGTGGGAGCTACACCTGCTAAATTGAGTTGTACTCAAGAGCAGCCAGTCTCCACAAGCCATGTATGTTTTCCACTGTTTTTTCATGGCAAGAAACGTTCAAACAAACTTTCACTCACTAAAATCTCATTCAAAGTTCTACTCGGGCATATAAATGGCTGCTTTTTGCAAATACGGCTATAGTGCACAACCAAAACTCTTCTGAAAAATCACTTTCCTTTCATATTGACGCCAAAATCGAGACGTTCAGGGAAGGCATAGGTTTTACACTGGCATACGTATCCCACATCTCCTGCAGGCAGATGATTTTATAAACACTCTACACTACGTGGATAAAGATCGAGTGAGAGGCCAAGCGACCCGCTTAAGTCACTGTGACCTTTTTTATTGTTACTTTTTTTACTTATAGACGTAGGAGGTCGGCCAGAGTAATAACACTAACACGGCTGACACATTATCCAGAAGCACAGAAAAATAGTATTTTTCCTCACAGCGAACGTGGCTGAGGATGGCTGGTGGAAAGCAAAGCAGATAAACGTAAACACTGGAAAGCCTGCAGCGAGCCGGCTCCTCCTGCCCCTGAACTGTGCCAGGCGATCCCGAACGCGGCAGGCCACAGAGCCGGAGCAGGCTGTTCGCGGAGCCGGAGCAGCGGGCACAGAGCAGCGCCGGGCTCTCCCGTCCCCGCTGCGCGGCGAACAACGCCCCGGGCCGGCGGCAGCGCGCTCGGGGCCCGAGCAGCGGCCAAGGGGCCTCCCCGCCCGTCCGCCAAGAGGTGAGGCCCCACGCAAGCAGAAGGGCCGCGGTCAGCCCAGCCCCTATCACGGCCCGGCTCCCCCCTTACAGCCCGGTCCTCTGCACACCCCGGCTCCCCCTCACACAGCGGAACCCCCGCCCACAGCCCCGCCAGGCGGGGCTGCCGCCGGCCCGAGCGATTTAAAAATGGCGCCTCTCACCTCCCGCCGGTCGCACGGCCCGCCGGGGCCCGCGGCGCGCGGGGCACGCTGGGAGCGTTGCCGGGGAGACGGGAGGGCTCCGCAATGGCGGGGCGAGCCCTCAGGGCGCCTTGGGCGCACAGATGCGCCCTGGGGCCGCTGCTCTCGCTCAGAGATCGGCTGCTACGAGCGGCTGAAATACTGTAAGCACCATCTTTTCGTAAGCACTCTCACTTTCCCTCTAAAATATCTTTGAATGAAGCAAGAGACTGAACTTCCTGATCGGTATTGGCATTCATCTAATAAAGCTAACAGCGCTTTAATAAGGATTAAAACTGTTTCCAATTAGTATATTTGAAGGTGGGCACTGGTGATGACGCGCACACATACCCGAAGAAAAAGTGACAAAAAAACCCCCAAGCCACATGTCACATTTGCCAGCAGCGGGAGATTATAGCTGCAGTCACTCCCCAGTGTTTTAAGTGTTTAAATCCGTGATTTCCACAGCTACAGCGGAGAGTTCAGCGCTCCTCTGCCAGCCTGACTGTGCAGACCGATGTCGCTGTGCAGGTTTACATGTTTGTTGCGCTTGTTGCAATGTTAGAAGTAAAATATCAACAGTATTCCACCTATACCAATGTACACCTATAGGGAAATAAATGACACCACAAGACTCTGCAATGAATTTAAAAATAACTTTTATTCAAAATAAATTTTGATGAAAAAGGTGAATATTAAAAGCCATAGATCCAAACAGTTTTACACTGCAAAGAAATCTTTCTAGAAAGTGTTATGAAGTTGCATTCTCATTTTCTGTATACAATTTGCACTTCTTTTTTTCCACTATCAGCTCTACAAATAATAACTAAGACCAAACAGAAGCCTTTCTCCCTTTTACAGCTGCATTAACAGGAATGGTAGAATGGCGCAGATTCTTTCTTTGGTTCTATTTGTGTCTGTTCATAGCAGGATTACATAGCTATAATCTATTGGAAAACAGTTCATTTACACGAGAAACATGACACCAAGAATCTAGATCACTCAATGTGAGCTCTACAGGGGACATAGCAAAAAAACTAGAAAATCTAAAATTATTTAGGTAACTAAAATCAACAGACAAGGTTGGGTGTCTTTTGCCAGCTAATTTAGAGAATTATTCTTGTGTACGTATTTCCAATGTGTCATCTTTTTCTAAGAGAACTCAAGATGGTGGAAATTGTTTATTTTTGCCTCCACGTTTTTCACATTGATCAGAAAAGGGTACTTGTTTCCTTCAGAGACTGGCTGAGCCAGATAATTCCAGTTACTCACGGACGGCCGGTGGTCCTGGAGTGTGGGTGGTAATGGGGCTCTTCTGTCACAGTGACCACCCTGCCTCTGCTGCCTTTAAAAGGAGAGCTGCTGTAGTGACTCAGATGGGAACCTTGCAGAGTGCCAGGAAAGAGAGAAAAAGCAAGAATCAAGATGGAATTCAAGGGCACAAGGAGGAAATGGCTGAAGGAAGGAGGAATAGAAAGCAAAGCTTGTAGAAGTGGGGCTAATGCACACAGCAAAAAGAGAAGAGAGGGTCAATCAAGAGATGGATCTGCACAGCAAGAGGCAGCAACAGCTAGAAAAATAAGACTTTAAATATTACTAAACAAATACGGAGGAAAAATGAGGGAGAAGTATATATGAAGCCATCCTGTGGGGAAGAGAGTGGCAACCACATACTGGGGTTGGTTTGTTTGATTTCTCTTCTCTTCTAACTCAGTACATAAAGGAAACATGTATAACACCTTTATATTAAAAAGGATTATTCTAACAGTGGCAAACTCCCCTTTTTGAAACATCTCCCACAATACGGGTAGGTTTTTTTTGGTAAAACCAGAAATTTATGCAGCTACAGGTCTCAGTTGTTTATTAAGGGACATGTGAAATTCACTGTGGCTTGAGTAAAAGTAAAGAGATTTCGTTTAGAGATCTTACAGTTTTTGATTAACAGTATTAGAGATTGTTTGTGGCTCTTTAACTGTTGTGTCATATTAGTTCTGGGTAGATCAACATTTCACAGAACAGCAAGGTTCATCCTCACACAAAGAAAGCAATGTATAAAGAGCTGTAAAATATGTAGAGAAGCCCAGGAAAATATTTCAATGCATTTTGCAGATACAGTCTTTGGAGGAGTAAACTGAGTAAGTATGGTCAGAAAAAGTCTTGAGTTTGAAAGCTTGTTTAGACTTCTTTGCTGCCTTAGTTGAGCAAGCTGAAAATAGTTGCAAGATTAGATAAATCCTCAAGCTCCTGTAGCCCAGTGGCATATCTTGAGAGAAGGTTTTGTTGCTATGTACACACGCTGCTGGTCGTACCTGTGGTTTAATCCATGCTTAGTCTATGTCACCTTGACCTGAATCCAGCCTGACAGGATAGAGGCCAAGTGGGGAATTAGTGTTGGGAGTACAAGCTCTGTTCAGCATCTGAGTCAGCAGATCCTGAAAGCATCCAAACAGTTTCACTGTCCCATACAATTGTGGCAGAGATGTCTGTGACTAAGCAGTGTGTACTTGTGGTAGAGATTAAAACCATACATTGCGGTGGGTAGGTTGCCTGAGAAAATGAATCTTTTTGGCATTACAAAGTCAAAAGACAGAATTGCTTTTAAGTGCCATAGTGCTATGATAAGTCTTGCCCAGTTAAACTCAAAGGGGTTTTTACCATTCAGTTCAGTAGGGCCAGAGTACAATTTTTAGCATAGAGGACATCAGTGGATATAAAGCCTAAAGCAGTTTATTAAGCTGTTACTCAGATGGATGAGTTGTATGGGACTGCTGACCACGTAGGCATTGTGTTCTCTCCTTTTCTCATCAGCCTGGATGTACAGTGTCTCGTGCTGATCTTCTGTCTTTATCACCAAGTGTTTATGACTACAGAGGACAAGGATGTTCTTCTGACCAGTACCAACTCATTAAAATGGTATTCAACAGAAAAATATAAATGGAATATTTAGGCTACAAGGGTTTTTTCCCTTGTATATTGTTTTCATATATTACCAGCTTCAGTCCTGATTGTGCTTTCATTTCCATTAGATTGATTCCATTCTAGCCACAATAACTAAAGAGTTTTTCCAATTTTACACACACAGGTAGGTGGAACCACACAATCAGCAGCTGAAGGGATCATGACTACATCAAATGCAAGCTCAGCTCTTAAAGTTTCTGTCAAAAGCATGTCTGTGCTTCTTTCAGAAGCTCAGCACTGGCCAGCTTCAAGCTTGTCCTAAGGTGTAAGGTATCATAGAATCATAGAATATGCTGACTTGGAAGACACTCATCAGGTCCTACTCCTGGCCCTGCACAGGATACCCTAAGAGTCACACCATGTGTCTGAGAGGGTTGTCCAAACCTTTTTTGAGCTCTGCCAGGCTTGGTGCTGTGACCACTTCTCTGAAGAGCCCCTTCCAGTTCCCAATCACCCTCTGAGTAAAAAATGTTTTCCTGATACCAAACTTAAACCTGCCTCGATTCAGTTTCATGCCATTTCCTCAAGTCCTGTTGCTGGTCATGAGAGTGAAGAGATCAGTGTCTGCCCCTCCACTTCCTCTCACAAGGAAATTGCAGGCTGTGATGCAGTCTCTCAGTCTCCCTCAGGCTGAACATGGAGAAGATGAGACTGAGGCAAGTGACCTCAGCCAATCCTCATAAGGTTGCCCTTCCAGCCCCTTTACCATCCTAGTGGCCCTTCTTTGGATGCTCTCTAACAGTGTCTGTTTTATATTGTGGCATCCGAAACTGCACCCAGCACTCGAGGTGAGGCTGCCCCAGTGCAGAGAGGAGGGGACAATCCCCTCCCTTGCCCAACTGGCAATGCTGTGCCTGATTCCCCCAGGACACCCCAGGTTGGCCCTCCTGGCTGCCAGGGCACTGCTGGCTCATGTTCAGCTTGCCATCCACCGCAAGCCCCAGGTCCCTTTCCACAGTGCTGCCTCTCATTCCCCATTCTATACACACAACCAGGACTGCCCTGTCCCAGGTGCACAATCTGGCTCTTTGCCTTGTTAAGCCTCATTTGGTTGGTGATCGCTCATCTCTAATTGTTGTGATCTCTCTGCAGGGCCTCTCTGCCTTTGAAAGAGGTGACAGCTCCTTCCAATTTAGTGTCATTGGCCAGCTTATTTAACATTCCTTTGAGTCCTGCATCCAAGTTGTTAATTAGGTTGAAGAGAACCAGGCAGGGGGATGGAGTCCTGCAGAACCTCACAAGTGACTAGCACCAGCCTGTCCAGTAGTTCAGCCTCTCCACTTTACGTCTGAATCTACCCATAAAAGGTGACACAGCATCGATTCACTAGGCAACTTCACAAAACTAATGAGTTGTCACCTAAGTCACAGTCCAAACAGGAACTGAGGAGGATACAGTGTGGAAATTTCTCCTTTCAATTACATCAATGCAGTGCCAGTTGCCAGGGGAGGCAGAACCTGCCATTTGACTGCTCCACCTTCTGCAGCAGCACAAGCAGAGAAATAAGCACACAAGTTCAGGAAGAATTTATCACTAAGTTTATAAACTGCTCTGCTAGCGCTGCCTCAGCCAGCTAATTCAGAGGTGTTCCACAATGAGTTGCAGCCTAACAGCAGATGAAGCCTTGGGTGCCTTTAGCTGGCTTCTGGCACAGTCACACAACTTTGGTTCTTGGAGTTGTTTGGGGCACCAATACAAAATATTTTCAGAGTATGCTGCTGGTAAGGGTTGTTTAATTCATCCAGTGATCGCTAACACTGCACAGTGGCCACTTCTTGGTGACAAGTGACACTTCTCTATCTGTGCTGTTAAACAGAACTGTTATATTTTACTCTCTGCCTTTCTAATTTTGGGTGTTAAAGCAGTTACCAGGGTGTGCTATGCACTCTCCAAAGACAGAGTTTTGAGCAACTGAGAAAACTGATGGTGACTGAGGTGCATTTTTTTATGTCTGGTTTGCCTGGTTAGCAGGGATTATTCAGCCCATGCCAGAAATGGGCAAAATCAGCAGAGAAGCTGCTGTTTGTGAATGGAGTTAGCCTTAATATAGAACAAGTTCCAGGAAGCCATATGAAACTCAGCATGACAAGAGCTTGGAAAGTCTGCAGGTGAGACAGCAGCCCCTGTGCTATTTCGTCAAATAGGAGAAAATAGGAAGACAGTGTGATTGCAAAGCAATCTGTTATGGCACTGCTTCTGCTCTGTTCTTGGAATAAAAATAACATCATTCCCAGTGGCTGCCAGTGCCAGCTGACACGACCTCTGCTTTATGAATAATAAATGTAAATGTTTTGCTTTATGTCAGCTACGTTATTTTTTGGCACGTGACCAAGGTTTCTCACGATAACATAAAACTACTTCTTAAGTTTCTAATTCTAAGTTTTCAAAAAAAAAAAATCCAAAGTGAGTCCAGCTGCTTGGCGCAATATCACAACATTTGCATAGCAAATTTCACACAAGCTTTGCATAAAAGCAATGATAATACCTAGTTTGCAGTTTTGTCTTGTCACAACTATAAGTGAAACTCAACAGGTTTTGGTCAAAATTGCAGCAGAGCAGAATGCTCAGATGTGTCAGTATATTAAAACTGGGCCGTGTGCCCAACGGGTTAACTCTATCACTGTCAATTGAATAATTTGTTACTGAGAAAGGAAAATTGATAGGGGTTTGAGGGATCAGACAGGAAGTTTAAGAGACAATATTCATCATCAAATAAATGTAAGTATTTTTATTTTAAAAAATGTTAATGGCACCTTAGAGGCAGTCATGACTACACAATCAAATATACAAAAATTACATTTTCATAGTTGAATCTTCCCACAGTGCTGCACAAAATGGAAATACTATGAGAAACATTGCAGGTCACACACCAAGACAATTAACTTTAGTCAATAAAAGCAGACAATTTTTGGTACACCTTGATACTACCATACCCAGGCTCCTGGGTAAAAAAGAAAGGTGGCTTTGTGCAAAACTTTCCAACAACAGTACAACTTAATAGGCTAAACCTACAGCAAATCAACTGTACAAGACAGTTTGACTTGGCCTCATGCAGTCCTTATATACAGCATCATCTCAGTTGGCTTTTTCAGGGAAAATAAGCAATTTCATTGACTAAAATAAAAGGCCTTTTCTTAGTCTTTCACTGTTGCAATGTAAAATTCTCTGATACTTTGTGCAGGACTAGCATCAGAGAGACCATTCCAACTTTATCTGAAAACAAGCCCTTTATAATCTCCTGTACTTAAAGGCCATGTTCTGGCATGATGGTGAATGAAAAAAGCAGATATATATTTGGTTGATTAAAAATAGTGGAGAATAAATTTGCCTGATTCTAGTCCTAAATGGACTTTCAGAAGGGATTAAATTCTGCTATTGAAATTAAAGTGTTTAATTACATTAATCTCTGTTTATCTTCTGTTGTATCATTGAATCCAGCAGTAAAATGTCTCTATCACAGTGAAAAGGGAATTGGTTTCCCAAAACAAAAGCAACCAAACAAGAAAATTGACTCTCATACCTTCTAAATGAACTACAAGCTTCTGTGTTTTCTTGTTCTGTTCCTGAATTTCTTGTTCAATGATTTTGATTTCAGAAAGCATTAGTTGTTATTATGCAGTTAACTTTGTATCAAACATAAGCCTGAAGTAATTCAATTTCAAATGTTGGAGTCCTTGTTTATGATGTCATTCAGTAGCTAATAATTAGCTGACAACCCTTATGATTGCAAAACTGGATGCAAAACCCTTATGCTTACACTGGATTTGTCTAGATTCAACTCCTGGTGAGTGGATCACATATCTTTCCTACGGCCAACTGTCTTTTGCATTGCTGTTCCCCAGATAAGCAATCATGATTTGTTCTAAGAAAACCACTGGCTTTTAAATATCCTTCCTAGAGTGCAGACATCAGATCTATATTGATAGATGTCCTGCAGCAGAGGCACTGCATAACACAAACATTTTGATATTAAACTAAAATGCAGTGAAATTTTTTTAGTGCCTCTCTAAGAATTCAGAGCAAATAGACATCACAGGAGTGCAATAAAATGAGAAGTTGCATGAATTCATATAATGTAAAGCAGAAAGAAGAAGGAATTTAAACTGGATCTTGATCAGTCCTGCCAATCACTAATTAGACTTCCAACAATAATGGAGTTATAGTTGAAGCTAGCAGAGAGATCCATTGAACAGTTTTTAGAGGAAACCTCATTTAGTCCTAAATGCTGAAATAGGAGCAACCAGGAAAAATTGTGCTAACTAAATCTCCAGAAACCTCTGAACAAAAAGCTGCCAAAAGTCTATAGAACAGCTATTAACAACTTATTGAAGGGATTTTCTATCAGAGAACTACTACCAAAGTGAAGTGAAGTACTTGCCTACCAGGCAGCACCAAGCAGAAAAGACACCATCTGAAAACTTTTTGTTGAGTGGGAGTGTTTTAGAGGCTCATGATGAGTAGGTGTAAGGAGTATCCTAAGAATGTCTGATGTGTTGTATGAGAATATAAAAGCAAAATGGTATCCTGACAGAACATGGTTAATTGATTGAGAAGCTGAACAGAGTTCTCATTAGGAGAACTGCAATTCTTTGGTTGGCCCAGGCATACTTTCACAGGAATCAGAGCTCACACTGCAGGCCAGATACACACACACTAATATGTAAAATACATAATCCCAGCCTAAAGGGGATTCACTGCAACAAGAAGAAAAAGGCTCATCTCCCTTAAAATCCCAGCCTCATACTCATGAGATCTTTCTAGCAGCCCTTTAAGTCTCTAGATGTGGAAAACCATCTACCTCTCTGACCAGGTTTTTCTTCCAGTCTAGTGAGCTAACATGGCATATGGAAGACTTCACCACATGCCAGTGTTAGCACAAGGTAGGAAATGCGAGGGCGAAGGCAGGATGGCAGACCTCCCTCCTTGGGTGGCCTTCCATGTGGCACAGCTCCTGGCACTACAGTCTCACTTTGTGCAAAACTACAAGTTTCACTCAAAAGCAGGCCTTTGCCCTTCACTTTACATTTTTTATTATTTTCTTGATATGTGTCACATCCCCAAGTGATTTAAACCCAACAGAGAAAATAACCTAGAGAAGAGATGCACCCATTCACCAATTAGGTTGTTTTAATTTACATAACTAACATTATGCAGCCTTTATAGCTTTTTCTGTGTCCTCTGCCGGATGTAAAGCCAATATGGGAATGCAAGACCTTCCTGTTTCCAATTAAGAATTTAGGCCCAGTCAGATTCTATCAAGACAGTGAGCAATCTTTTGTAGAGCCTTCGATTTTAGATTCTACCCTCATCAAGATACCGCACTGAGGTTATCTTCCAGAACTGTAATAGGATGCCCTTGGAGCAGAAGCCTTCATATTCCCAGGTTGTACCACACCAATATCCTTTGTTATAAGAAAAATACTAACCTTTTTCCTGCCTGTCCTTGAGGCTACCTGATATAACATTTAAACTACATAAAATAGCAATGGGAGGATTATATAAATGTATAATCACGCAACAGGCAAAGGAGCTTTTCTTATGTAAATATTATTAACACATGGTATTACTTTTTTGCACATCTACCCTTTGGAACCCATTTAACAAAATGCTAAACTGACTGTTTTCTCAAGAGGCCAATGCAGAAGTTGGCTGTGCAAGCTGAAGAGAAGAATGGAGATTATAACAGAGATGGCAAGAAAACACCATAAAGAGTCACAGCATTCTTAGGATCAGACCCAGTTGTTGGTCTTGTTTGGGCTCTTGTTTGTTTGGTTTTGGTTTCCACTCCACTTCCCACTTGAAATGAGGTAGGGCTGGGTTAGGATAACACGGGTGTGCCTGATCTGATCTTTCCAGTGACTGCAAACCAGCACAGTCCTTCCTGATTCTCTGTGCAAAGACTTAGCACACATAAAGAATTCTTTAAAGATTTGTAAGTATTTTAATTGAATTTTCTAAATGCCGAGTTATATAATTATTTTTTTAGTTAATTCTGTCCTTTCTTCAGCTCCTGAAGCCACAAATAGTAGCCATTCACTGTTTATCCGACTGCGGTAAAGTGTCAAAGTTCTTCCCTGCCTTCCCCTCACCCATTCCCTTTCCTCAGAATAAGGTCTTCACAAATTCTATACCAACTATTGCACTTGATTAAAAGGAAATACACACATCAAACTATGCTCTCCCTCCCTCCCATAATACCAGCATAAAAAATACTGGAACTGAAAATATGTAATGACAATTATTTTCACAGTTATAAACACTGAACATCAAATAATTGGAGACACTGTTTTTTCACTTAATGTGGAGTGGAGAAGAATTCTGGTTGTGGTGGCTTGTTTTGTGGTGTTTTTGCTTGTTTGTTTTAAATAAAGATCTTGTTTTATATCATGGATGAAAGCCAAGCTGATTTCAGGGAAATTTTTTTGTAGTTATTAAATCAAGCAAAATAAATTCCAGTGGGAAAACAAACCCAACCCTGTCTCCTAGAAGTGGTACTGCATGTTAATACATTATTTTCAGGAATGTTTGTTGAGAGTGTCTACAGTTCCTATATTTACAGAAGTTTAACTCCCTGCTCCCCCTAAGAAGCTGTTCCCTCATGTTTCTGCCACATTCTTTAATCTGATAGAAGAAAGAAATCCACTGTACCCAGGGTCCCACCACCTGTATGCTTTGCATTCAGTCAGAATACCCCAACAATTCAGTGCTAACAAAGGCTAACCTCAATGTTGCCTTTCCATGTACTTCTTTTCTCTTGCAGGTTGCAGGCCTTAAACAAGTGAGTGCTTTGGTGTGGATGACAACTTACCTACCAGTTACTTGCTTCTTAACTCTTTTACAAACTTGCCTGGGGATCTTATAATTCAATTCAGTCCATCTTTAGAAGCCTTATGCCACATGAATGTGTTTCCTGAATGCGATAAGGTACAGTGCCAGGACAGAACAACTGCTCACTGTGGTCAATAGTCATCACTGGTCTCATTTACAAACAGTAAACTCTGTGCAAAAAGTTACTAGCAGAAGCATCAAGTTTTGTTAGTCTTGAAAACTCAAAATCCCATGTAATGATACCCATTAATTTAGAATCTAGAACTACCAATACACATGACTGCATAGTTTGGCTTATCACTCTAGTTGGATTCAGAGAGAAAATTAACTATCAGTCTAGCAGAGCTGATACACATTATGGCACTCCCTCTTGATCACATTCTTTGCAATCCAGCCTAGTAAAAAGCACATGTGACACTTGCAATTGCTGGGATCCCTCCGAGACCATCATATCATCTTCTGCAGGTATGGGTTTGGAAAGTGGAAAACCTTTTGGATTAAGGCAGAAGACTGACTTAAGTGAGTAGTTCATCACAGATACAGCCAGTTAGACAAAATCAGATTGAACAGGCAACTGACTGCCAATAAGTATACTTTTATATATTTACACCAGAATTTGTATTCACACAGTGCTTAAAAAACAGGGAGGGGAAGAAAAAAGGTGGGGGGGAAGAAAAAAAGAAAAAACCAGCCAGTCCAACAGCTTCATCTTGGTATAATCATTCTTTCTATAGCACAAATGATATGATCCCAGTTTTTACAAAATATTGCCAGCAGCGTCACTGCAAAAAAAGTGCAGATGATATGAAAACGGCTCTTCATCATAGGAGCAATGAACTTTGCAATAGTAGAAACACACACTAAGATGACAGTCATGAAGGCCAGGATAACATTTATACACTTCCCCAGGAGCACTTTGGCATTAACTGTTTCAGTCTGCTGCGCTTGCTGTTCTTGCTGATGGAGCTCCAGTTTGGAAACCCGGGTCTGGCACGATTCCAAGGCTTCCTGGAGACAGAAAACAAAAATTAGGGCAGCCATATTTCCCTTCATTGTTTCTTCACATTTTAGCTGTAGACACAGCCATCAGCTAGATTAGAAGTGTAATTTATTATAGACTGCTCAATTTCAATGAACTACCAACTTTTAAAAAAATAAATGCACATATATCTCTGAATGAGTGTGTCACTGTCTGCTCAGGAATAATCAAGGCTAACAACACTGTCCAAAATGTAAGTTTGTTCTTTTTTCGTGCTCGAGAAAAAGAATCATAACTTTAATGTTCATGACAGTTGTTTCCTATATATACACTGTTGATATAAAGCGCTAGTAAAGCTGTTGCCACAGCAACTATCACTGCATCAAAACAGCAAGAAAATTAGTTTCTTTGTATTTTCTATAGAAAACATTAGGGTGGGCCTGCTGTGATACTAATTAAATCTACTTTGCAACATGTAGCACTTGGTTTACACCGCCTCTGTGTTCTACTTAATTTTGCTCTCAAAGCTACCCATCCTCCAGTGTTGGGCTTGAGTCCTCTGTGAGATCTGGCCTTCTCCCTCTGTCAGTGTGAAGACAGTGGAACTACCTGTGGAGATGCTTTTATGGGATTTTCTCTCACATGATCTATTCCACTTCACAATTTGTTCTCAAGAAAGCATTTGTTCTCTTCTGCTTGAGAATGGACTAAAAGTGGTCTTTGAGTAAAATATTTCCTAAAGACACTACCCCCATGCTTAAGCCTTCCTAACCCAAAACATAGAAAAACTTCCAATTGCTTCACTTATTTGCCAAAATGCCAGCTTTTTGCTGGAGTTGGGATTTGGGCACCACTGCGTAACATGGTGCAAAGCTCTAATTTCATGAGACTGATCAAGAGATAAAAGAAACAAGGCTGTATCAACATAGCACTTCAATTAGGAGTCTCTGACACTCTTCCAGGAGTCTTTTAAAAGTCTCTGACACCCCTCCAGGATTCTGCTAATGAGTTAGGAAATATTTTGCAGCCCTTCTGTTGGACAACTCAGGTTTCATTATGTTTTTACATCCTCCAGATGCCTTCACAGAAAGGAGTTGTCTTTTCTGTAAATCTGTGAGAGACCTCTGTTGTTTAAACCTACAATGAAACCTATGATATGCTCAGATTCTACCATCCCTTTCCCACTCTGCTCCTCGGAGCTTCCTAACTCACATTTAGGAAACTCTGATCATCCTGCTGCCTGCACTCTCTCTGTTTAGAAATGTGAGCACAGGTGTATACAGGTCAGGTTTTAGGTTCACCTGAGCTAATATGAAGACAGTCTTTGAGCATTCCTCAGTTGCTCATGAATAGGTAAGGCATAACTGTGTTTTCACCACTTTTCACCACTTCCTCAGACTTTGAGTGGAAATATTATGCATTATGTAAGTGCTTGTATTGCATAAAATATTCAAGTACGTAACTACATGCTGTCAGGACATACCTGTAGACATTATTACTGGTTTTTGATTGAAGTCAGACATGACTACAACTGATCACTAAGGTGAACGCAACCCACAGCTTTGATTATAGACATTGTTGTGACCATGGCTTAAAACCCTTTAATTATAACTGGGAAATCTACAAGTCTATTAATAAACCAGCTCTCTTACTTTTTACCCTAAGCTCAATTGATAAAAAACCTTTCCAGTGATGAAACTATGTATTAGAGAAAGTCTGAGCAAGAAGTTTATGTCAGGACATTGTTAGAAGTGTTATGTCACATAATACAAGGAGACTTGATTCCTTCCTCCTCTGGGAAAGAAATTAAAACAGGCCATTCTTCAACCACAAGTCTGCCTAGCCCATATCACCAGTTCTGGCAGAAAAAAAATCCTGAATCCAGAGAAACAAATGGAAAACGTCCCTGATTCAATGTGCTGGGTTTTCCCCTTAAAACAGAGAAAACATGGGCTTAAATCTTTCCCCATATTCCTTATTGTAAAAGATGTAGAAAATTGCAAGTGTTTCATGGTGCAAGATTTCTACAAAATGTTAGAAGATTATAAGGAAAGTAAGTACCTGAACATCTCGTGATCGCTCGTAGGCCTGATATGCCACCTTCTCCTCTATGCTGGCTAGCTCTTGTTTCAAGTTTGCTGTCTCATGTTGATGAAGGTCAGTGAGGTCATTTAGCTGGTCTTCCAATCTTTCGTATCTTATTAGGAAAAGAAGTCTAAATTTAGTGCCTTCTATTCAAGTAATGCCAAATCATGAAAACAACTGCACATTTTAAAATGTAATTTCTCAGCATACGATGAATTCATCTGACTGGCATTACAAAGCACGTATAGAAATCAGCAAAAACTTTGCAAACTTTCCATAAACATTTATTCAGCAATTTGAAAGCCTTTTTTGAGTGTTTCTTGCTGGCAGTAGGTGCTAAAAAGCAAATATTTGTACATCATTGGCATATTATATGAAATATAAACAGTGCCTAAGGATATCCAACTCGCATTTTTCACTCTTCATTTAGCCAAGAAGAAATGGTTTCATAAGTAAGTTTGAGCCAGTTAATAGCTCGCCAGTAATGACAGGAAAAATATGTTCTCTCTCATACACAACTGCAGGGTACTGCCATTTATGTACAGTCTGTTCTGGCATGCTTCTACATGGCAAAGCAGTTCAAGTAAATCACCAGCAAACTAGAATTTTTTTTGTGAGTTTGTCACTTGATTTAACACACAAACAGACAAACACTGCAGTCAGCACAAAAATGATGGAGGCAATATCATCTAGAAATGAGTGGCAGGAGGCTTGAGATGTTATTGGCAGAGAGCTGTCAGAAAAGGCCACTCTGCCTTCTCCTGAAACCAAGTCATGAGTTCAGTGGCCACTTTCATTGTTCTTTCCTCCCTATATTACCACATGATATTAAGACTTTTGTTGTATTTTGAGAACTATAAGCAAGAGAAATACGAAATATTGCCCTTCATACCAAGATTTTGCCCACTGGCATATTAAAACTTCAAGAATTGACTGTCACTTTAATAAGCCATAGGAAAAATGGGATATAGGTACAGCAGGTGAAAGCACTCTGTGGAACATATCATCCACTTCTCATAGAGGATGATAAAGGAATTAATTGTCAAGTAACAAATGCAAGATGAAGTTGTACTACAGCACTTCCAACTACATCTTCCAGCTGTGTGTTACACCAGTGTACAAGGTGACATTGCATCCACAAGATAGCAATGTATGTGAGAAGTATCTGGACAAGTACTCAGGAGTCAAGGGTATACTAATCAGCTGTCAGTCAGTTCTGCCACACTATAGACTGATTATCTTTTTTGAGTCACATTAGATGACAATCCTTCCACCAGCTACAAAACCACTGGCATCTCCTATACACAGTACTCACATAATTCACATAGAAACTATGACAGAGGAGAGGGTTTTCTGATCAGCCTTTGACAAAAGGCAAAGAGCACTACACCATTCAATAGGAAATATAAATATTCTATGTGTATTTTCAGTTGTTGGAAGGAATTAAACATGTTGGCACCAGATATTGATTGGAATTATTTTTTCCTCTTGCTTCTGAAATCTCTCTCACACACACACACTTTCCAAATAGTTTCTATGCCTGTTCAAAAGCAATTTCAAGAGAACAGTTAAAAAAAAATACCTAAATCTTTCCTCTTGTAGCATCTGAGAAATAAAGCCATAGTCTCTTTTAAATTGGGTTTTTAAATTCTCAATATCATCAGCTAATTGGGACTGTGTCTCCTTGATTTCCCTTAGTTCCTCCAAAATCATGGAAAGTTTTCCTTGGCTGTCCAGGGTACTTGCCACAGCAGGACTAAAGGAAGTATTCCCATTGCTATCTGCTGACCCAGAGGTCCCACTTGAGCATTCATCATCACTAACATATTTTGGTTTGGCAACAATGGTGGCACTGCCCCCATAGGTTCTAGAGCTCGTTTCTGGCCGAAATTCATCCAGAGTATTTTTGAGATGAGCAATGTTGTCTGCACTACCAAATTTGTTTCGGATCAGGTTGGCAAACTCTCTAGACTTGCTGAAAACAAAGACAGGTGGTGTCAAAGACACACCCGGCACACCCGACTTGCTGCTCTCTGTTCCGTGCCCAGTGCTACGAGACTTTCCATGCTGAACATCTTTCAAGTTATCTTTGGAAGTATCCTTGGTAGCTTTGGAAGATCCATTTTGTTCAATATCCTTGAGCTTTTTGTGATACTGTTCCAATTTCTTTTGCAGTTGGGCAATGGAGTGGGCAGATTTCTGGTTCTTTTTCTCAAAGACTTGCTTAATGCGCCCAGCCTGTTGCTTGTCTGCACTGTTTACCAGTTTCAAATACTCAGCCACGTTTCCATCTCGAGCTGTTTGTTCAACCTTGATTTGCTCTGTAACCTTGAGGATTTTCTGTTTCAAGCTATCTGCACTGAGTTTGACTTTGTGAAATTCTAGGACCCCATCTGGTACATCAAAGTTCAGGTTGGTATCAGAACCTCCACGGCGGATGTTAAGTGGTAAACTCAGGGTATTCATGTCATGTCTTTCCACCTGAGAGAAAATAAAAATAGGTAAATTGAATTTGAATTCTGCTTTTTAAAATCAAACATCCAGTTTACTTTTTCACGTAAAATTATATCAAGTACACAGTATAAAGTAGCTTATATAAAGTAGCAAAGCACAATAAACTTTTCTTTGATATGAAGCAGCATTTTTCTTGACTTCTACGGGTTAATAAAGAGTCCAAGGAACTGCTTGTCTCTCTTAAAATAAAGATGAATTAGAGAGAAAATTATTCAGAATATC
This sequence comes from Irena cyanogastra, assembly GCA_013397155.1. Classification (NCBI taxonomy): domain Eukaryota; kingdom Metazoa; phylum Chordata; class Aves; order Passeriformes; family Irenidae; genus Irena; species Irena cyanogastra. The sequence continues at coordinate 157,614 of VWZV01005351.1, read as the reverse complement.
TTATAGAATAACTGTAAGCTTTTCAGAATCACTTACAGTTTTCCACAAAATGAGAAACCTTGTTAGTAAAGGTTCCTAAATATATTGTTTACTATTAAGTGTTTCAAAGAGACCATGGTGGATAATCACTCAATTTTTTTCTCTTAGAAGTGGTCAAACATCAATGGAGATGTAACCAGATTTTTCTCTCTACAGCAGTACTATACTGTACAGTATATTTTCCCAGGTTTAACGCCTTTTCTTGATACATCCCATTCAAATTCCTCCCACAATTCGAAGTTCTTGCAAAACTAGCTGAAAGAAAGCTCTTGAAAATTTAGTGTACGCTGCAAGCTGGAAGCAACTGCTGTTTTTTAAAGCAGAGAGCATAGAGAAAGAATTGGCCTGTATTTGACTTTCCAGCTTGATGAAGGTGCTCAACAACTTGATCTGCTGTGCTAATTCTGTTTTAATAGGAGGTTCACTGAGTGGGATTTACAGGAAGAAGCTCAGGAAAGAAAACTGCATTCAGTCAAGTATAGGATCTGTACACCTTAAATGTTCTCTGGAAGCACAACAAAAACAATTAGGCAACTCAGCTACAGCACTGACCACAACAGATCATTTTATCTTTCTCAACAGAAAAGCAAGATAGTCTGATACAAAACATTAAAAGTGTTTCCTTATATAAAGTCAAAGTTATGGGGGAGGCATGAGAAGAATGATCTAAACAAAACAACTTTATCCCCCTTATCATCTTGGTTTAGCCTGTGTGACAAAGAAAGTGCATTTCATTGCAGCTGCTACAGTGTCATGTCTGTAGAGACTGCTTAATAAATGCTCTAGCCATAGTGGGCTTTCAGAGCTTTAATACCAGAGGGAACCGATATAACAAGGCAGAAGCTATATTAAAGTATCTCTTAAAGATGCATTTGTGAAATGCTTTACTCTTTGCTTCAAAATGTCTGAGATACTATGTCAAAAGTTTGATTTCCAAACACAGTGTTTATTATTATGTACAATACTGAAGATCATGCAGCCATACTTATGTGTTGTCCAGTGATCACCCTTCAATCTTTTTCTTGAGTAAAAAAACATAAGTTCATCATTAAGTATTTTTGTAAGGCTTGTTTTCCCATCCTTGTACAGTTTTGGCAAGTGTCCTGGGAATCTACTCAAGGATTCTTGAATTGTCCTTAAATACAAGCCCAGTAACCCGATGAAGTGCCCTACTGTTAATATCATGCATCGTGCACAGCTCGATCAAGAGAACTGCTCTGTCTCTACCATGCTGGGGTACAAACACAGAGGGGGTGAGGCACCTCCAGATCTGGATCTGACCATCTCAGAGACAAGATCATCTTTTCTATTTTATATTATTTTCCTTATAATTACCAAGGATTACAGTGGGGATTTTTCTTGATTTTTTATTTTGCTACTGCACCACCCAGGGCACAAACCAGATAACACAAAAATTCACATTCACCAATACCTAGAAAAAAAAGGCACTTGAAAATGCATACTGAAAGAGTTCTGGAGTTGACAATTTCTTTTGGAGAATATTGGTTAATGATGACCTTTAAGACTCAGACTCTATCCCAGGGATCAAACCAGTGCTGTGGCTTAATAGATCTACACTTTACCAGTTTGTTAGAAACAATTGGTTTGATCCAAATGCTCACTATACAGCAAGAATTTCTTGAAACAACCTAAGACATTTTTTCATAAGTTTTGGCACAAAATGATACTGTAATTAGTCACAGAATTGTATACACGCACAAAACAGATCCATCACTGATGTCACTCAGGACAAGCTGTACATAACTTCCAGGAATGGGTGGGTCTATATCTAACCTTTGCACAGCAGTGTTTACTTCCTCAGTAAAAAATAGTCTAGAAATGTATTGTAATAATTGGATACAAGCCCAAAGCAGATCTCTCCTCCCTTATGTCCCCTCTCTCACAGGGCTCTCTATTGGTCAGCCTTCTCTGCCTTCCTGAAACTTCAAGGTCACAAAAGCAATACAGATAAAAAGAACAATAGCATTGAAGGAATACATCTGCTGAATGCTGCCGTGCTCTTGGCCATGAGGAAATCTGTTAGCGTGGGGCAAATCTGCTCCTGAATAAAACCAATCATAGGGTCAGTTCAAATTCAGTAAAGTTTAGAAAAAAATTGTGTTTAAATTCCCAAAACACTGCTAGCAGTAGGGTTTTTTTACTTACTGGATTGCGAGCTCACTAAGGGTACAAAACATACAACATATTTTTCTGTCTGATTGTATTTGGACAAAATTGCAGGTGTCCTCTGCCATCACGTTGCAAGGCTGGGTCAAGCAACAAAGGCTCTTGAAGTCCTCTGCTAATGTAATAGACCTTTTTGTTGGGAGGGGATATGTAGTGTGGAGTGGAGTTATTTCTTTTTTAGGTGGGGGGCTGGTTGGTTGGGTTTTGTGGGGTTTAGGGTTTTTTGGGGTTTTTGGTTTGGTTATTTTAAATCAGAAGCAAGCAGACAGTGTGGGAGTCAGGTATGTCTAGACAAATGGCCTGTCACCTTTCTTCTACCTTGATGATCCATTTGTGATTGTTTTATAACTCAGCACTAATACTACTCCAAGACATCAGATTTCCATCTTGAAATCCTACCCCAAATCCTTCTTGCTGCAAGTCTCATCCTGTGATGAGAAAAATTAATTTCACTTCCTGCTGTATGGAATGGCTCATTGTTTACACTGAGTACAAGACTGCCAGTAGGAGTCTGAAGTGCTTCCTCATCCCTGCAGGGACTAGTGCCCTCTCCAGGGATGCAGGCTGAAATCCTCCCAGTGCAGGAGACTGAATGCACATCTTCAAACTGTGTGATGTTCTTCCACCTATGCTACGGGAAGAAATGAGGAATGCCATCTGTGCCATTGCTCCTTCTGTGACTCCTGGGTCCTCAGCATCTCACAGGGCCACCAAGCTGTTAATAATAAAGAAGTTGTTGAGAGATTAGTTTTTTATTTTATTTTTTTAAGATTTTCATTGTGGCTGCTGAGAGAAAAATATGTTTACATTACAGTAGCAGGCCCAACAGTTAAAATGGATGAGCCATCCTTTTGGAAGTGAGAAGCACTTTAAGAAAAAAGGATCATCATACATATCTCATATTATGGTAATTAATAGAGAGCTGGTTATTAGCAGTACATGAGAAGCAGCAGTCCTGAAACAGGTAGTACCACCAGGCAGACAGGAAGTCAAAGCACTAGTCCATAGTCTGAGGAAATACCAGAGACATGCCCTCAATCTGTCTTCTAGGAAAAAACAGGGGAAAAACCAATTTTTGTGTGGTCCTGAGACAGCCATAGCTGATGTTAGCCTGAAAAAAGAAGCTTTTTTGGGCCTTGGAGAGAGACCACTGCACTTTACAGAGCAGTTCACATACACACTTCACTACAACCCAGTTGAGAACTAATACTAATGTTTGTGCTGCTAAAATACGAGCTTTTAAGAGCAGTGATTTAGGCAAGTAAAGCAATGCAAGGTTCCCTGCCTTGATCAGAGCCTAGCATAACAGATGACTAGATGGTAACTCTCAGAGATAAAGTCCCAGTCCTCCTTTTCCCAGGGAGCCAAGAAGATCTGCAGCTGCCAGTCTCCCTGAGCATCCTGTCCATGCAACCCATCCCAAGCCTAAGTCCAGAGCTTCAGAAGGGACAGCAAAATCACTGCTTGGTACAATGAACACAGGTGCACTGCTAGGAACCCTTCACTGCACATGAATTGTCAGGTTTACCTTCTGTCTTAAATGTAAAGTGGAGGGCTGGGTAATGGGCAGCCTGCCATTCAAAAAGAAGCATTCAGAGCACAATAATGATTTGAAAACCCAATCACGGAAGCAAGGGTAGGGATTTCATTGGCATCATAAGGATGCACATGTTTCTTCACTTACTGTCTGCCAAAGCAGCACAAAGGTGAGACTTGCAGGCCATGCTACCAATGAGCCTAGAGCACAGTAGGACCTATGTTCCCCAATGCCACAGGCAAGACTGTTGGAAAGGGATTCCACATGGACAGGATCTATATATCTATATATATATAGAGATATCTTCTTACTGGAAGATATAAAGCAGACCTGGGAGACCTTATTTCTTCCCCAAAGATCCTAGGTAGGATCCATCTGGGAGAAAAAATCCACAGTGAGTAGAGCACAAAGAACATGCAGCCCACCCTAGTGCAACCACATCCCATGGCTGCTCAGATGAATTCCATGCTGTGTTCCACTGTGCCAATGGCTCTCCACTAGTAAGTGAGAGATAAGCCCCCTATGTTTGAGATCAAACTGAACTCTGTTCTTTAGGTTGTAGACTTCTTTTATGCTCTTTTAAAAAGTACCTTTAAAAAGCAGAGAAAAAAAAAAGGCATTTACAAGACAGATGCAAATATGAATCAGGCTCCAGAAAGCCCACTCCTTGGAGCTGCCTCACTAACAGAAACAAACCATGAAGACATAAAATTATCTACTTATTTAAATAGGCTCAGTTTACAGGTGTTTCCTTCTTTTTCCCTCTCTAAAAAACCTCATTACCATCACCAGTCATAGCTGTGCAAGCTAAACAAAGGCTTATGATGACAATTTAAGTCTATCTTAAAAGAGTTTCTGATGAATGCTTAGAAACAGAATCCCATAAGGAACACACAAAATAGGATTAAGGCAGCTTCAAAGCTCTTAGAATTTGGTAACAGCAATGAAAGTCATCAGGAACAATTCTCTTTTTATCAGAAATACGCATATGCCAGAAGCACAGGTGCTCCAATGGGTAAAAGAACATGCAGAGGGAGTTTTAGTAAGTTTTCAGTATATTCCAAAGCAGAAATGTATTTGGGGAGAGACTTCCACCATCTCTTTCACGTTCACTGTTCCTTCTAAAACCCACATGAGAATCCTTCATGGAAGTCTTAAAATAAAGCTAAATCATCATAAAACCTTTTAAGTTACATAAAATCAACCCCCAAGATTTTTGTACAGTGTGTTACAAAACACCTTCTGCTTGTGCTTCTTTACAGAGCTACTTAATAGTAATATCTAGACGTACCTACACTCAGAATATCATGCTAATAATCATGAAGAGGGTTGAGAGTATATGGGAATGGAGGGAGTCAGTAGAAAATGTGTTTCTACTTTTTACTGGGGTAACGAAACATCCTGGGTAGTTTGTCTGAGACCACCTGGTAAATGCTGATGGAGTCAAATAACTGAACGTGTTTCTTTCATCATCAACTCCTCTATTACCTATTAATTCCCCACCTTCTCTCAAAAAACACTGAAGGTGTAAGGCATCTCACTAACACACATTAGGTGTTTATTCCAGGTAGGAATCAAAGATAATCCCAGATGCCCTTTGGGAACTATCTGCTCTTCAATATTCAAAGGCTGGGAAACTTCAAGGCCATTACATGAGTAAGGCATCATACAGAGGCAGAGTAGGCTGTAGAGGTATGAATCCTTTTGAAAATTTTCTGCACTATGCCAACATGGTCTGGTAATTATAAAAATTCAGTTGTTCTACTAAGACACTGCAGCAAGACCTCAGATATAGAGGTCAAGCTATCAAGCATACTAGGCAAGACATCAGGTGGTGAATCCAGTCCTTCTCAGGGTCAGTTTGATCACCTATCTTTCCCTCCATTTTAATTCATCAGCACCACAGAGTTGAGACTGTAAGCATAGGCACCTCAAGAAAGATATACATGCACTTGCAATTCTAGTTTAAGTGAAAAAAAACCCCAAAATTAAAAAAAAAAACAAACCACTTGAAGTTGAAAATGCTATCAAACAAACTCTGTAGAAAGCAGTCGCAAAAAGCACATGCACTGAAGTTCTGGTGTGACTAGAAATACAGCTTTTACTCTCTTGATCTAATCTGGTCAAGGCCGAATACTCATGCATAACCTGTGACCCAAACAGTCAACTTCACACCAAGGCTGGTTTGCCTCAAATCCTACAGGCACGCTCAGTTAAACCAGAAATACCCCAAAAGAACCTTTTCTCTAATTTCTGTTTAAAGGACTAAACTGAAGCCAAATTTTCTAGGTCACAGCTTGTGTGTAAATCAGTATTTAGATATAGTACTATTTCAAATTAGACCAATGGGAGAAGAGAACAATGGGAGAAAGAGGCAGTTTTCTCCTTCACTGGTAACACCAGCTCCTTCAGAACCCAAGAACATCCACTGAAAAGTCTCCAGTATCATAAGTCGCACGCAGTCCAGTTCCAAGATTTTGGCAACACAAAACTGACATAAGCAAACTGGTTCCAATATAAACAACTTCTGTGCCTAGACACCAAAATCTGAAAACAACATGCCTCTATAAAAGTAAGCAAGTTACTTTCCATTTACTGTCCAGTGGTCATGTGAAGAAAAAAAGGACAAAAATCACTGTCTGGGCTAGAGAAAAAAATACAGTGATGAACCAATACTCACATTTACTAAGCTTAAGTTTCTTAAGCAGGCAAAAGGTAGATTCCACACCCCTTGGTTAACTATTTTGCTTCAGATCAGTCCTCCCCTTTAGATAAGCAACATTAATTAAAAACAAGTCAATAAAATACCTTTTCCTAACTCAGATCAAAATAAATGTAACTCACATGCATGTTCCTTCTGTCTCAGGTTTACACAGCAACATAAGGAATTGCTTGGGAGCTCCAGGTGCTAAAAGAGTGGTTCCATCAAGCAGTGCTCATAAGAAGCCTGCACTCCTATTCTCCATGAAGGAGAGTGCCTTTCCCATGACACAAATCTCAAAGTGCTACCACTTTGAAAGAGTGTGGGGGTGACATAGTTTCGAAGAGTGATGCCAGACATTTTGTATCCCTTCTAGATTAATTGCTCAACTTACTTTTAGTGTTTCTAATAGGTACTCTCCCTTCCCAGCTTTTATGGATTTTTCTTCCCCTCCCATTCAGTATTAAGCTTTCTTTTTCTAAAGATGCCTGAATAGATGGCAATAATGAAATTCTCCAGACTACTGTGAAACATTCTGGGAAAAGGCAGCCTGCTACACATTTTCAATTACTAAATCCTTTTCCATGAATGAGAATTTGATAAAAAGCCAGCTACATACCTGCTATGACTAATCACTTCTCATAGTTACAGCACACGCTTCTGATCTCTCAGCACTTGTGATTCAGAGTGTGCTTTCCTTCATATCACTGTATTTTCTAACTTCTCATCACAAACTATTCCACACTGATAAAGTTGCAGCAGGTCACCTTCTCCCTCCACCTGCTTCTTTCTGTTTCACAGTCAACTCTTAATTTCATTGCTATTCAGATGGTCTAAGCATTTTCTGAAATCCCAGCTCCTGGAACTGTACAATCATACAAGAGAATTCCAGGAAATACTATGAAGTTTCTTGCCTTCAGTTACAGAGAAATAACTCTCGCATGTAACTTCATAGTCAACAACCCACCAAGTCCTCCTTTGCCCCAAAACGAAGACAACTAAGGAAATTTTTAATATGCAATTTACAGACCTACAAAAATCAACCCCACAGCTCAATGCTGATTTTAGTCGGCCTAATTCATGACTTTTATTGCTTTGAGCTGGCAACATTACATAAGACCTATTTTGTAACAGGAACATTAAGGCTTTATAGTAGCACGGAATTTTTAAAGTATTACCACTGAGAGACAAAACACTCCAAATCCATATAGACTGGCCATCATAGGCTAAAGACTCAAGACTTGGGGATTTTGTTTGTTTAAACCATTGCAAAACTTCCATGTATAAACAAGAGAACAATAGCTCCATCAGGCATAGGATCCTTTCATTTGCGTTAATGCTGCAGCAGCACATCCTGAGCACATAAACAACCACATCTTGTCCTGTACGTGAACTGAGTTGCTTACTTAAAAGAGCCTGCCTGCTTCTTCCTTTCCCCCCTGCCCTGCATCTCTCCATGCTGGGCTGATAAAGTCAAATCTCAAAACCACTTATCTGTTACACCAGCAGTTCTGCCTACACTCAGGAGTTTTAGTTCATTTTTTATATAAAAGGTTTAATCAAAAGATAGGGTCTTTACTACATTACATGGCTAAGCAGCTTATTTACCTCTCCACAATAACTAGCACATCTCTTGATAAAGCAACTTTATTTTATCAAACCTTCATTACTTATATACACAAGTACACTTTCACTATGTGCCACATTACACATGAGTGTATGTTTTGGCTCCACGCTTAAGATCCAAGGCTTGTATTTGTACCCAAACCACAAATAACCCCAAAGGCAGAGAACTGCATGAAGATTGAGCCACCAAAAATCAGAAACTTTGGCCATACTTCATGATCTACAAAAACTGAAAGAAATAACAAACAACAAAAACAAACAAAACCCCAATAAAAAAACAAAAAAACAACCAAACAAAAAACCAAAGCAAAGTAAAGCAAAAAAAAATCCACAACAACCAAAAAGAAAAGAAAGAAGCCCAGAAAAGAAAGAAAACAGAGAGGAAAAGTTTTATTTAAAAGACTACTTTAAAAAAAATCTTCTTTCATTGGGCAAAATAAAGAAAACCAAAATTTGTATCACAGAGATGCATATTATGCGGGTCATTTGTTATTCAATACCACTGCTGCAATAATGGTATTTTAAGCCACTATACACAACTGATTAACACTACTCTGACTTAACTCTGGAGAAAAGTCCTTAATGCACTCCTAATTGCAGTGCATTGAGAACCAAAATTCTCTGCAGAGTCAATGGATTTAACCTCCTGTGGATCACTACAACACAACTTTAAAGCATTTTGTTATTTAAATTTATTTTTAAAATAGCAAAAACATTTTCTTTTCACTGAAGGGGCAGTATAAAGCATTAGGCAACAGAACCACAGTTTCCTGCTCTTTAAATATCTTCCTCCTGGAAGAAAATGAAACACTGTCCCTCAAGTTAATATAAATAATATTGTTTTGAAAAGCAGAAACTATGCTGTTTAAAGTGTGTCGCAAGTGATGCTTTCCATTTATGAACAGATCTACAGTTGTCCTCATTGTGGAGAAAGCATTCAAATATTATTTGTATGTTTATTATCTTGTTATTTATACAAATATACACGTGTAAAGATATGCTTTTAANNNNAGATATGCTTTTAAAAACATTTTATAAAATATACACAAAATTATTGTTATTAAAAGTGAGTACTAGCCCACAGAAAATCTCATATCCATGCAGTGTTTCAGCTGCTGTGCACCTTCTGGAGAACCTGCTCTTGGCATGGTATTTTAAGGTTACACCCTAACAATCCACTCAAATAGCTACAATCAAATCTGAATTCACAAAAAAAAGATAACTTTTCCAGTAGAAAGACCCAAACAGAACACTTTATGAAGATGAATGTGCCTCTACAAGCAGATGTCCCTGAATCCTCTTCTTCAAAGAGGCTTCATGTGCACATTATAGCAATACATCAAAGAAGTGCTTCAGCCAGTGCTTTGTGCACCTTCTAGAAACATGTTCTCTTGTGCACATGATGCTCAAGCTTCTCATATAATCTTTTTAAATATTTATGAGCTGGTATTAGCATGAATCACTCCCATAAGAGGTTGGAGGTATGTCTTTTAAAAAATACAAGTAACTTTTCTGTCAGTCTAGTCTCTCTGAACAAAATTCAGCTAAGACTGTTGTATCGATTTTATAGAATTAATCCCCTATTTGTACACAGTCATGAGTCATCTTTATACTCCATTTTTCCTTCCCATTTTTTGCATACACTGTACACTTCAAATACTAATACACATCACACAAAAATCTCAACCCATAAAAGAAACTCTATTGTAGAGAAGTCCTGTAAGTAACATAACATCTATTAATCAAAAATCCAAAACTCGAAAGACTTGTCTAACTGAAAAGAACATCAATGAGATTCACCCAATTACTGAGAAATAAAACCCTACAGTAAAATTTTTTACCTAGTCTTAAAAATATTCCTATTCTGTGAACACACTTCCCCAATTAGTGAATTTTATTAAACTGAATTACTTAGAGAAACCAATTCAGATGATTTTGGAAGATAAAATAGGTTAAATTATTATTCTTATGTCAACATATTACTTGTAATGAGAGTGTTAAATCACAGTTTTTAAAAGTTTTATGGACAAAAAAACCCCACTATTTTTAAACAACTGCCTTTAATAAGGATTCACTACATTTTTACTGTAGACTACAAATCCTCTAATGTCGTTTTGAAGATGCCTGTGTAGCAATCATTATGTTTTGCCATGGTAGGACTAGCAATTGAAAGCAGACTTTTCCCCTAAGAGATGTTTGCAAACTGAAAATACATTTATTTCTGTTTTGCCAGAACTAAAATGTCAAGGGTAGAATGAACTCCTGCAGAAGGAAGTCCTGCTGATTCTAAAAGCTCATTACAAAGCTCACTGCCCTCTACTCTTAACTACAGGGCACGTTTGTTGAACATCTCCTCAGGTAGTATAAATATACAGCAGAATGTGTATTATGCATAAAATTTTAGTCATAAATTGAGTGCTTATAAACTAAATAAATAAACAAACCAATCCAAAACCAAACAAAACCCCTACTCCTTTCTCTCTGCCATCCAACACAAAAACCATTCTCAAAGCCAGGACTGCAAGATGAGAAGCACAAGCAAGAAACAGTAGTGACTTTGTTTAGCAGGCTAATGGAAAGTGCTCAGAAACTGTACAGTTGCACAGCACATTAAATTGCTTAAAACACAATAGATTCAGGAGGAAAAACTGTTTAGGAAACAATTTTTAGGAAAAATTTGCTATTTCTTAATCTGTTACAACCACGTTGCTAATATAAAAGTAATTCAATGCAGGAAAATTAAACCTGCTTTTCTTACCTGCTATCTGTTATAATTGAGAGGATGTATAAAATATTATAGACCAACTTCATGTAACTTCTTTGTTTCATGAATATATTTATGCAAAATTTAATTCAGTTTGGCACAGATGTAGTAAAGACCTATCTCAGAAGATAGCAGGGCTGAAAAGGCAACACCAATAACGCACCAGCTACAGTAAGACTCGCAAAAGAAAGTGGCAAGCAAAAAATCCTTCGTATTCAAGGCTCTTAGGTATTTTGATTTTGTTCAAACTCTCCCTAGGATGACAGAGGGGATTAAAACTTTCATAATGCTTTTAGAGTAACAATTTAATTTGGATCTCAACATCATTATCTTAGGTGTTTCATTCTAGCACTACAAAAGATGTGATGGTGTCACAGGGATTATTTATTTAATTGAACAGGGCAATACTAAAAACGTTTCATGGGGATAATGTCTCTCAGGAAATTATAAAATTACTCTTCAAATAACATTTGTAGAAACATGATTAAAGTTCAGAGTAGTTTACTTGACAAGAAGTTTATATGGCCAGCTGTCACAATTTAGACTCTAAAAACAAAACCTGTCAATTCTTCTCATTGGGAACCACTGAGATTATTTGGAAGAGGAAACCTTAACATTGTCATCAGAATATTGCAGTACAGGTAACTTTACATAAATAAAAACAAGTATAGCTTGCTACAGAAATAGTATCTACATCAACAATTATGTGCTTATTCATACTCTGTACCTTTTCCTTTCTTGTATCTTTCCTCCTTTTGCTTTTGCTCAACTAACATTAGCAACTGCGTCTTTTTAATTTTAAATCAGTTTAATCATGTTTTTAATCTGGATATATTTTACCTGGTAGAGTACTTGCCAAGATGTAGAGAAATTGGCAATCTGTGCATTAATACAGCTTAATTTCATGCATTTCCTTCTACAAGGCTCTTAAGACTATCCCAGAACATTTTTTCTTTTTAAATAGTAGTGATAATTTATATTACATGACACAAACAATGAATGTTTAGTCTGGATACTGTGAACTCTAAAGCACACGATTTTATGGAATCCATACATTTCAGTTTACATGAATACTTGATACAACAACTTATATCGCTTAATCATTAAAATACAGTCTTAAAGTAGAACTGCTACATCTTCAGTAACATCCATTATTAAATCCATAATGATGGGTAAGTCAACTGCTATAAACATATAAGATAAACCCCACCATCTCCAAGTTAGATATTAGAACACACCTCTGTTTTACTCAAGAATCTCTTTCAGCACTGCTGGCAAGCTTCATGTGCTATCAAGAAACATAAAGCTACTTATATGGTCTAGGCAGAGGTGGTAACGAAATTTATTCATATAATACCTAACAAAAACTTCATTAAGTACACAGGTACTTCAGATTCTTATACAGCTGTAATCTATAATAGCTAGACCAGGGCAGCAGTTCTGAAACAGGAGCTCAGGCTATTGCTTTTCTGCTCGCGAGTTGTCACACATTCACCATCTGTGACTTGTATGTCCCACAAACTGAGCTCACCCATCAACTTCCGTGCCAAGTGTATGAAAACAATAGAAGATGTTTCAGAGCATTTTAAAGAGTTATTTTCAGCTTGTTGAAAGCCATTGACTCTCTTACCTAACCACAGGGAATTGGGAGAGCCTCTATCAAGTGATGGTCAAACTGTTGCTCTTATCTCCTTGCAAATTTTTCCTATGAAGCAACAGGTTGCCCAACCTAAGTAATTTTGTTCCTCACGTTCCTTGGCCATTACAGCACAATAGAACAATTTAAAGCAGGATACAGAAGTTCCCTGTATAATTTTATTACACCATAATACAACAATATTACACTAATTACAACAATAAACCTGATGGTCTTTTTAAAGCAGTTTGTAATCTTAATTCAGAGTGTTTTAAAAAAATTATCAACAGAAAATGGCGTGTGTTGATCTTACATTCAAGCTAAATGTACAGGGTTTCTTCAGAAGCACAGACAAATGCTAGTTTTAATGCACAGACAAATGCTAATTTTCTCTTAATGCCAGTTCCTACATATTAAACTCATATTAGATTTTTCTATTTTTAGAGTTGTGGTGATGTTAGAGGCCTATTCACTGATATGATTTGATTAGAATGAAACTGAAATCAATATTCTGCTCCTAGTCTGCCTGCCTGCCTCCCTCCCTCTCCTTTGAACTTTCTAAATGGATTCTTTTTTTTTCTCTCAAGTTTCTATTCAGACAGTCAAGAGGATATGCTCAATCACATGGTTTGGTGTAAAAGACTTATAAACATATTACCATATTCAGTCATAGCAACAGCACAGATAAAAAGGAACAAAGCAGAGTTCAGTGGGAAAGGAAGCAGATAAGAGTCATGCTGTCCTTGGAGTCCAACCATGGTTACTGGCTCTGCCCTGAGCCAGAGCTCTGTACCTGAGCAGGGAGCTGTGCTTGGCTACAGGCTCCAGAACCCTGTTGTAAACAGCCTAACACTGGACACAAGAGATCTCATTCCATAACAGTGGAAAAGCAAAGCAAAACCCAAACCACAGTGCTCATTTTGAGCAAGGCATTAGAAAATTGTCTAAATATTTTTTCCCTTTATCTCTCTCGGTCATATGCTTAGAATAATTTTAACCTAAATAAAGTACTGTTGATAAATCAGATTTTTAGAGGTCTCAACAGACAGATGAAGATCTATATCCATTACTAAACCCTCAAAAACATGCCCTTTGTGAGGTTATGCCAAATCATGTTAGCCTAATTACACACAGTGAATTAATATTCTAAACAGTGTTACATGTCAAAAAATAATTTTCCAGACTCTCTTCCTAAAGAAACAGACTGACAAATACTCTCACTTTCTGTAGTCAGTTACTTGACAGGTTTGAGGAACACACAAATAACTTCTAGAAATCATAACGGAAACTGCACAGAAAGCTACTTCAGCTTAAGTCTGCTAGTTCTTGGTATTTATGTTACAATCAAAGCAGTCTGCCTGCAGGTAAGCAAGTGGCAGAAACACATAAATTTGATCTTAAAAATTAGCTCCTATAGACTCAACATTACTTACAATAAAACAAAAGTTTGAGGGGAGGAAAAAAGCAGGTGGTAAACAAAATCCAAAATTACCTAACTTTTCAGCAACTCAAAATGGCCTGAATGTCTTTTATTCTATTTCAGCTAGAGAGGAAGTCTTTAGATATGCACACATTCATTAAATGCTCTGGAAAACTTCAATGAATTGCAGAGATGTGCACTGGATGAAAACCTTCCATGCAAATATGACTGTATGGAACTCTGACCTCTCACAGTGGAAAGAGCAAATCATGGCTCCTCCTGCTCTGCTCTCCAAATGTAGATTTTAAGTCTGTCCCTACATATGCTTCTGGTACTAACCAGGAAACACTGCAACATTTAACTTTATGGAATAAACTGACATACTTCATTATTCATCCCATTTAGTCTGTAGGCTTTTTATGTGCTTTTTATTATCTTGTGCATTTACTGCTTTAACAAGAGTGTTATAAAAATAGAGGTCAGTACAGAAATAAATGCACCAGGTGTTATGTTCCGCTGCATAATTTAACAATATTTAGACAAAAGTCATATAGTCTGAAAGCTATATGATATAATATATTGAAAAAGCCTGTTCTGTTAGGGCTATTTCCTAGCTGAAAGCCAAAGATTCAGCAAAATAAATCCAGATATATGTTCAAACATTTTCAGATGCTTATCCACAGGTACTAGGACCCCTATAGGGTAGTATATCCATGTGACAACTCATAAGCACATTGAAAAGTTAAAAATGCAACTAAAAGTAATCAAAAATAGATTAGTAAAATAGATTAAAAATAGACTAGTAAAACCAATGATTTGTCATTTATTTAGCTTTTCATTGAAGAGCTGGTTTAGGTCCCTTAAGTGTGATAAAAGTGATGTTTAGTTCCTGGTAGTAACTTCCCAATACAGGTCTTAAGATATTCATGCACAATCCTGTGAATGCATCCTTGTTTAGACTGCAGAGCTGAGGTGGGAGTTAGTAGCACGTAAATAACTGAAAACACTTATGATGTGGTATAATAAAAAATGCATACAATTTAAAACTGCTTTTTCAAGTTCTGTAGATGGCTTGTGGGTCACATAAAGTAAGCAATAATAGAAGTTCTTACTTCTAGTTCTTACTTTAAAATATCACAATATTGTGATATTCGACTATCAGAACTGATCACAAGTTTCATAAGTTTTGCTGTTATCTGTAGAGAAAGGAAAGGAATTATCCTGGAAGTACTTATTGGAAAAAGCATTGTTTCAGAAGGTTTATAGTTTCCTTGCACGTAACATCAACCAGGGAAATTATGTTACTGCCTTGAATGCTGAGACCCAACTACAAGCAATTATCTTGCTGTCAGACGAAATCTCACAGTGTAACTCAAAGACAATGTAAGGGAGTCAGTAGATTCACCAACAGACTGGTCTTCTAAGAGACTACTACACACGAAGGTACATAAAATCACTCCCACAGACTTGGCAGCCTGCCAGTATTACAGTGAACAAGTCTAGCAAGGGCAAAATATTTTTAGAGTAATATTTTCAGAGTTGGGGTATTTTGAGTCTATGATCTCCTTTTGAAGAGTTAACCTTGTTCTCAGTGGAATTTAAAATTTGTAACTGGTAGTTCTAGATATCTGTCTCTGGCACAACCTCCCACAATGACTTGAGTTGTACTTCTGATCTGCAAAAAGGCAAATCCTAGAAAAACTCTACTAGTTGCAAGAGAAGTTCCAGTGACAAACTGCATCTCAAAGCCTGCATTGAGCTAGTCATTCCAGCATTCCAAGTGTATTCAATGATCTGTTCCACAGAAATTTGACTCTCTCCCCACCCCCAAAGCACAGGCAATACGAGAGATGAAAATAACAAAATCTAATAATCATATTGTTATTTCAAACTGATTATGAGTTCCAAGAATTAAAACACGATTTACTTATTTTCTTTTTGGTCAGTGTTTCCTCTTGAACATGCTTTGGGTGTGGAGAGAGAGTCCAATTCAGCATAAATTCTTAGGATGATGACTTTGTGATCACCTATCCACAGAAGAGCAAGTTCCACAACTTCTTCTGTACTGAAACATCCAAGGACTCATGACGGGCCAAAAGTAAATAAAGTGTGTCTTTGACAACCACAGATACTTGATCTGTGCTTACATTCAGATGCCACATAGCTCCTGTAGCCACTTTAGGTGAAATTTCATCCCCAGTCTGATACCACAGGAATCTAACACCTTGCACATAGTGATTCTGCTACCTAAAAATCATAACCCAGGCTCTTATGTCTTCACTATACATTATGCATGACATGGCTGGCATCCATGAGTGATGATGGTAGCCACTTCGATAGGTGAAAGCTGAACTAGGCACTATTTTGGGTGAAGCAAGAAGGCCTGGAATTTTTCTAAGTGTTAAGATCAGGGAGGACACTGCAGGACATGTTCTGCTCCTTCTTGAAGGATGGGAGGATGCCACATACAGGGACTTTGCTTCAAATAGCAGCTTGTTGGCTAAACAAAAGGTTTTGAATTTTATTCATGTGAGCAGAAGCTCATGTGAGTTTTTGCCTCACATGAGCTCAGGCTTTTCCCTTGCCCTTTCCCCCCTTCCTCTATGTCTCTGCTTTTTTGTGAACTCCTCAGTTCTCAGTTCCTTCTCCGTAATGGCTTCCCTCCCACTTTTCTATTAGCAAACCTTGTAATAGGTGAGTACCCTCCCTCCCACCCAGAGCTTCTGTACGATCTACCTACTCCCAAAAATTTCTTGACTCAATTCAGATTTTTCTCACCTCAGAGACAAGGGGTTTTGAAGCTAGGATCTAACATTCTAATAGAACCATGTAATTTCTCACTAGTGGTACAACTTCCTGTAAATCATATCAGTATCCACTGACATTGGGAAATTTGAAGAAAATAATCTCCCTATCTAAGCACAATCTTTCTAGTAGGTCATTCTTAGTCTGTCAAAAGATGCCTTGTCAAAGATACTCTTTAGGTTACACAACTTTCCAAGGAAAGGAACAGCAGCTCTAGGAGTCTAACAGTAAGCAAAGCACAGCAATGCAATGCAGCTGCAGGAATATGAGCCAATGCAAAAGCAGAACAAGCACCTCCAAAAGCCCTGTAACAAGCTCTGCTACTCAGCAATCCTCACAAACCTGGAAGAAACTTTCCTAAGCTCTTGTGTATGTGCCTTTGATTTTCAGAAACACAAAATTATGAAAGGGATCATTTATAAAACCAAAACAAACACAGGCCAGTACTGAAAGTTTAAGTGCAAAGTTATTATCAGACACAATCTACTTTTGAGGCTATCCAGGCTGCCACTCGCCTGTCAAGCAAAACCAACATTTGCTTCAAGTTACCATTGCATCATGCTATAGATACTGCGAGACAGGGACGTTATTGCAATTGTACTATAAAATACACTTCCCTCTTTTTTTTTGCCAAACTTTTAAGTTTTTTCAAGTTTACAGAAATTAATAGAAAAATTAAAGGACTGTGATACCTATATAATGAAAAAAATTACCAACATCTTCTTTTGTCTCTCTTTTGTGACACTCAAATAAAAAAGATTGGAAAGATGATAAGTAATACTTTAAAAGCATTTTTAGCTGATTGAAACAGAGCCACGATTCTAAACAACCTACAAGAGAACTACCGCAGGTAAGTCTGAAGTCTTTGTACTAAAATAAATGTCACTTTGCCAAGTGAGAAGCATTTAGTCATTTCCTGATTTCTTTTTCCTTTATTTCATATACTTTAAAACGTCTGTTCCTGAATAATTTGTTCCTTTCCTCCAGAGATTCCTTTGCAATGACTCCACAACAGTCCACTAATGAAGGCACTGGTACCACAATCTCTTGCCAGGTGAATCAATTCAGATGCAAAATGTATCATGACTTCACTGCAGAAATCAGTGGAGAAGAAATACTTAATCCCAGATGAATTTACATGTTCAGTCATATGTGCCTTCAAGCAAAAGGCACGGGGTAGTTGGTTTACTTATCAGCCAAAGTTGTCCATCAAGAAACAAACTGTTGGATTCTATGCTCTCTTCAGCTTACAACATGTCCAAACTCACAGCTTTAAGGCAGACATCTCAACCACAAAACTGACACCTAAGACAATGCCATTCCTCTGCCTCTCCAGAAGAATTAGGGCCCCTGGACCCCGAGATTTGTGAAGAGATTACAAAAGATAGTAAGACAGCAAGAACATGCCCCAGGAAGGGGAAAGGTGTCCTCACAGCACAGATGTGTTTTGAAGAAATGCAGGAGGGCACACCAGCATGTTGCCTTGCATTCTCAGGCTTGCTTTTTTTATTCTTCAGCAGTGAACTTGCTGCCCTGATCCCAGACAGTGCTGGGGCCAACCAGCCTCAGGAGGCACGGAGGGCACACTTCAGAAATGCAGTTTCCCATGGAGCTCAGCAAACAAGATGGTAGGGAATACTCAAGGTCTCCAACAGACTCCTTTCCTTTAGTTCAGCAGCAGTTTACTTATGCTGCAGCACTTCCGTGACACATGTTAAGTCTAGTTTTTGTCCTATTTCTGTAAAAAATGTATTTTGGACCATTTTTTTCAGTACATTATTAATCAGCAGTGTCCAAGCCACACATCTCTCCCATTAAAAGAGCAACTGTGCTGTAATGCTGCACCAGCCATGATCTGAATGGAGCTCATCCAAAAATCATCCATAACTACTTAATATTGACAACAATAACCTGGCAAACAGTTCTGCATGCAAGCTAGAGCACTTAAATGGACTGCAGGTACAACCCGCTTTCCAAACATTGTTCTTACATCTTCAGCAAACACATAACAGAATCAATGCCATCCATTTACCTCTAAAATCATGGCAGACTGAACTGGCTAATATACCTGAATAGTTTAGCACTGAAGAGAGGTGATGGAACTCTAGTTTGAAATCAAGCCATGAGAGCCTGTAGCTGCTGAGATCCTCTGTGTACATTTACACATTTGAGAACTCAAGCTGTTGGTTACAACAATTTTAACTGTTCTGGTTGAACACTTTGGTTTTTTTAATAACTCTACTGATTCTATTTTTTTTTATTAAATATACCAGTGAAAGAGATTTTCATCAACTAGGCAGAGCACAGCAAGTAACTGCACAAAATAGTTACATCCTTTGGTACATCTTATTGGACAAGCCTGCTCTATATTGGAAAAATTAACAGAAAAATTCTCAAAAAAAGTTCTTTATTCACCTGAAGCTTCAGTTCTTCCAGTTATGAATCTTAATAGTGATGTCTAAAGTTCGGCAAGCAAAAACTGAACCAGAGCTACAAAATTACCTGCAGTATACAGCCCTGTATGCAGCAAAGTCCAACATGTATTAAGTTGTACTGTATTTTTTGTTGAAAATGCATGAAGTATAGGCAAGCTGTTAAAACACTTACTATTTGGTAAGATACCACACAACAATCCATTCCAAAAAAAGCAAGATTTTTAATTTTTTTATGAAGGCCATGATTTTTTTTTTCAGTGGTCATGAAAATTAAGTACTAATGTCATGCACAGGAATGAAGCATACTGAAAACCCCAGAGCTCTCTCAGACCTCTAAATCAAGAGTTTCAGAAGCAGCAGCCAGAGTTACTTCAGTAAAGGCCATTCTTCCACACTGTGTGGCAGCTAAGCAGTGCAGAAAGGTATTTCAAATATTTGACCAACATAAATTGCTATTTGTGTTCACAAGCATGGATGAATCCAGATTCTCAAAAAAATTATCAGGAACATCACTATACTATGCACCTGAAGACACTGAAACACTGTCAAACAGAATTAAGTGCAGCTACTGGCAGAAAAAAACCCAAATCAAACAAATCACTAGACAGTAATGAATACAGAATTTAAAATACAGATTGACAAGAAATTTCCATTTATTCCCCTACAATATGAAACATATGCCCAAATTTTATTAAAACTAGTCTTCTGTGAATCATAAATTAGCTCATGAAACATAGATGGAAAAAAATCAAGACCAACAATTGTTTAAAACTAAAGACTAAGGTTTTAGTTTCAAATAAGAAATGCAACCATGGAAATGGTTTAAAAAAAAAAAAAAAGGAACTAATCCAGCTAAAATTTCAAAGATGCAGTCTATGTGTATCCACACAAGCACTTCCTACAGCTCTTGTTCTCAATGAAGAGAGCAATGACTTGGTAAGAAAAGAAGCACATCAAAATGGAGTGGCTACAGGATGAATGCTGCACATCAGTTGTAGCAGGAAGCACTTTGAGTAACACCAAGCACCACACCAGACCAAAGTGCTATGCTGTCAATATCTGCTTCTTCACTTCACATGTTTTGCCTTCCCAAAGGCACACCATGTTATTCTGAAGGCACCTACAGTGCTCCCTTCACAGTGCTTTCTCTGGCCACCTGTTTGCTGCTAAAAGCACAAGAGCTGCTTAGGATATTCTATTTGTATCCAAATTGCCCTCCCAATGTTCCTAAGGAATGCTCTTTCTTTCTACAGTCCAACAGGAGACACTGAAGATGCTAGAACACCTTCACCTATGCACTTTGGGAAGACCATTAATCGAGTTTTCACTATTCATATACTTTTGTCAATTCATCACTACCCTGATGAAATGAAAGCTTCATTCAAATTAGAGTATAAAGCTATCTTTTGTGGCAGAGCTCCATGGCACAGAGACCCTATGAGGCACTTCAAGGCCAGGCTGCACAGGGCACTGAGCAACCTGGGCTAGTGAAAGGTTCCCTGCCCACGGCAGGAGGGTTGGAAGTAGGTGATCCTCAAGGTCCCTTCCAGACCAAGCCAGTCTATGACTCTGTGATCAGAGGGCACACATTACACCTGACCAGTGGCTGAACAGGCACCACTTAGAGATCTGAGCCTTAGCTCAGCTTGAATAGCAGAACAGAACAATTGCTGTATCCCCTTGGACACATGTGAAGTGCTAGAGAAGAAGAGGCAGGGACAGTGTGCTGTAAAATCTCTCACAATCCCACAGAATCACCAGTTCTGCAAAAACAACAGAATGAGGTAACATACAGACTTTAGATTTATTTCCTAAAGCAACAACACCAGCAGCACCCTCCCAGATCTCCTCACCCTGTTCCTCAGACTGTTTTATGTCCCCAGAACGCTACAGAGTATTTTCTGCTTGCTCCAGGGTCCTTAATTGTCCGTTATAATGGCTTCAACTTCGACAGCGTCCCTTGCAAGACCTTTCTGGACCAACAAATGGGCAAGAAAGCATATTCTCTGGATAATCTTAAACTGTCTGGCTGCTGATGGACTGGCATGCTGCCAGTGGGTAACAAGAAAATTGTCGCTGACTTCCACTCCCTACGAGAATGGATAGGTGCCTGGTGAGGACACAGGAAAATCATTTTCACAATATGTCTGGGCTCATTACCTTTGAAGCCTCTACTCTGCTGTCATATTTACTAGGCAGAACATAATTCTTAAATAAATCTGAATTATAAAAAAGCCTCAGGAAACATGTAAAATGATTTCCAGGAGAGAAACAAAGGACTTAAAGGAAATTCCTTGCTCCTAACATTGAATTACATTAATAAACTTAATAGGCTTCCTTTCCAAAGGAGTAATGTATTATTGCTGCTCCTCAAGTTTGGAGAGTAATTTGAAAACTACCATGAATAAAAAATTTATCTTGATTTACTCTCTTTACCTGCAGTTAGATCTTTCTCTTCTACACTCAACAGCTCCTCCTTGTTATTGGCACATAAGAGACATACATTACAAGTATATAAAATATTTATATCCTTTTCATATTTTATTTGTATGCAACATTTCTTTTCCTTTTACAAAAATAAGCACAAACAGAACAGAAGGATGAATACTGTATTTATCTTAGAAAATCTGAGTAATCTTTTCCTCCAATGTTTTGTTTGTGGGGAAAAAATATTGCTAATTACACCATGTGAAATACGTAAAATGCTATTATTTTTTTTTTCCTCTGGGACCTACATTTCATATCAGTCCCTGCAGTTTTCCATCTCTGGGGAAATTTGTACAGATATTGTAGTTTATGAACATCATTATGAAAGGACAAAATTGGCAGAACAGAGGTAAGGGCTATGAAGATTAGGAAGTCACTGTTAATAATTGTTCATTTGTGAGCTACCACATTGATACTGGCTCAGGACATATCGTCTTTTGGGATTTAATGGCCAGTGTGAATTACAATAGTAACACGTATTAATTATTTTTATTCAAAACGTTAGTATTTCAGTGGCTAAATGGATTCTACTCTTGCATGTATCACCACGATTTTAGCCAGAAGTCTGATAAATTGCATTGCCTATGGTGCTTGTAGTGCTGACAGAAGAAAGCTGAGCACAGTGTTAGCCTAAGGAACGCTGCTGAGCATTCACCACTCAAAAAAACCGAGCAAATCTGTTGTGAAAATGCCAAGGGGTATTTGTATTTGGAAATGAGAGTAGGAGTGGACGACACTTTGTACCTTTGTTAACAGGACAGTCTCCTAAATCTTATTGCTCTTGCAAAGATAATGACAACAGATGGACCTGTCTGCTCCAGGAAGAAAAAACATTTAGAGAACGATGCAATTGTATCACAGAAGCTGCAGAACTGGATCTTGATATGTTAATAACAGAAGTGAATGGTTACAAGGCATTCCACTCTAAAATCAAAGCTTCCCCAAATTTAGCACAGAGTAATTATTATAGTAATTAAAGACATTGCTTCATGTGTTAGTAAAATATATGGAAGGTTCACTTCTCCTTACATTGAAATTTCCAAAGCTCAGTTCAAATAAAATATTTCCAAGCTCCTCTGCAACTTTAAACCACACTGATACAATGGTCCAGTATATTATGACATAGGACTGATCAAAATCATACTGGAAGGAGAATTTCTTTCCATTTCCAATCCACTAACTCTACCTTCACTAGAGTATGTATTTATCAGTCCATCAGGCTGTTATTCACCAAAACAGCCACATCATAAGCAACATAACTGGCCCTACATAGAAACACACAGTGATAAATTTTAAATATGTATTCAGACACAGCTATTAAAATTTTGTCTCACTAAACCATGAGGAGTTCACCCTCCTAAAATTAGAAAATTATACTGGATGGAATCAGAGAGAAAAATTTCCTCCTAAAAATAGAAATTAAGGGACTTACTACAATGTGCAAGGGATATATATAAAGTGAATTTATGTAACTGCATGGGTTTTGGCTGGGGTAGAGTTAATTTTCTTCAGAGTTGGCTGGTATGGAGCTCTGCTTTGGATTTGTGCTGAACACAGGGTTGATAATACAGAGATGTTTTTGTTATTGCTGAGCAGGGCTTACACAGAGCCAAGGCCTTTTCTGCTTTCTGTACTGGCAACGAGGCTGGGGTTGCACGAGAAGTTGGAAGGAGACACAGCAAGGACAGCTGTCCCACAACTGACCACAGGGATATTCCATTCCACATGGCATCATGCTCACTACATAAACGGAGGGAAGAAGGAGCAAGAGGGGAGATATTCAGAGGAATGGCATTTGTCTTCCCAAGCAACTGGTGTGGCTCTGCACTCCTGAAGATGGTTGAACATCTGTCTGTCAATTGGAAGCAGTGAATTAATTCCTTGTTTTGCTTTGCCTGTGTGAAGCTTTTGCTTTCCCTATTGAACTGCCCTTATCTCAACCCATGAGTTTTCCAGCTTCTACCCTTCAGATTCTCTCCCCAGTCCCACTGGAAGTGAAGTGAACAAGCAGCTGCCTGGGGCTTGGTGGCTGCCTAGGGTTAAACCACAACAGAGACATTTTAAAGCCATCTTATCAGGGAGTCTATAAAATAGTCATTGGCCTTTCTTTTCCCAAATTCGGACATTCTTGCAGTAACAATAAGGTAAATTAAAGACTCCTCTCCTTCTTTCCAAGTCATATATCAGTATTTTTTTTACCTTTCTTCCTTTATATATAAAAAAGCAATGGGAAAGGTAAGGTAACATCCTGTACTGCCAAATTTCTGAACAGAGACCAATGATTTTTTTGCATAATGGCAAAGCTGGCAAAAATACAATGTTATTTTTGTTTTAAGTTTTCCTAAAACAATTATGCATAAGTGAAATGAAGAATCAGTAATATTAAGAATGCACTATGTAAGAGCAAGAGCCAGAAAATTCTTTTGCTTTTCTGCCTAATAAAAAGAATTTAAGTTCCACTCAAGAGTAATTTGGCGCAGATGTCTAGATGTTCAGTACATACATCTACTTCTATAATGCATGAAAAATAGTGAAACTTGCATCTTTTACACAGTGTTTGCAATATTCACTGCCACAGCTATTTAGACTTGATTTAGTCTTGCCCAGGTTCAGCTATGCAGCTTTAAGTGATGTAGTATGAGCTTCTTCAAAATCAACAGAGATTAGATAGATCACTGCAAGTGCTTTCCCACTCTTGACTACAAAGGGTGTGCAACTGCCTTAAGAGAAAATGCCCAATTTCAAACAGTTACACAAGACTTACACAATTTGGGGCGAAGAAGCACCTGCGGCAGATAGTCTTAAAAGCTGCCTGATGTAGAAAGCAGGAACATGCATTCACTGTATATTTTTAAAAGCCCAAAAATAGTAAGAGGTGTTTTTTTCTTTAAGTATCCACTTGGATGGCTAATGATTCCAAAATATGTATCCTTCACAGTATTTATCCACTCCCCTGTGCATGCTGGGAAAAACCAATCTCTTCAGAGAGGTTAAAAGACTCCCACCACTACACAAGGGCTCAGATCTGTCACAGTAGCCTGAACCCATGTCACCAGAGCCTTAGGCTATAGTTGTCACTATAGACTTCATTTCAAAACATACATTCTCTTCAAGGAAATCACTGAACTTCATCCTTCTCTGACATTAAGTGCCACACTGCATAATGGCACAGCACACACAAAGATTATTCTAGCTGACTCTGTCAAGTCCAAACAAAAGTAGCTCAAACAAGGCCTGGGCTATTTGTTCCAAAACACCACAGTAGGTATATCTTCATTGAAAGAGAAATGCCTCAAAATTAAAGAGCAGTTTGCACATAGGCTACAGTGTAACATACACAGTCACTAAAAACCAAGAAATCCCACCTAAAATACACATGAAAAGTGGCAACATAGGTCAAAACATCTTTTGAAAGAACAATTTATAAGCTCCTGCACTCAAAGCCCAGCTTCCCAACTCCCAAAAAACATCATAGCTTCTGGCATCAACAAACACAAACTGAAGCTTGACACCAAGTTTTATGAAGGTCACCAGAGATTTCCCTCTATCACTTTCAGATTAAGCTCTGTTAGGTCATAGGTCCTGTCTAATTCATACTCCTGAACTCAGCTGCTATTCAGGCCCTTCCAGTTACTTGGTGAAAAAAGAGAAATAGAGTTCCTTGGAGGCAAAAAAGAGATCAGAAAAACCATAAATGCACATTTTTCTGCATTAAATTTGTACTGCAAGACACAATGATGTCCCTCAGGTAGAAGAGTATGGAAAACAGCTTTTTAAATATCAGCAACAGCAGATCTGCTCAATAGGATCTCTCTCTGCACTAGAGAGAGGATTGCACAGGAGTTAACACTGGAAAAAGGAATAACCTGACAATGTCACACTTCCTTTTATGAGTAGCAATAAGCATCTAGCTCTTACAGGCAGTAATTCTCCTTGGTGCTTCCCAAGACAAATTACTCATAACCACATCCATAGAGTTTATGGGAATGAAATATGCAAGAGCCAACAAGGACAGAATTTCTTCATATAACTACTATTGGCAACCAGAGGAGAAGCTCTCACTGATCGTCAAACTTTTCACTGTCTTCACTATTACCCTTTTCTTAAATCTTCCTCAGGTCTGGTTTATAAATGCTTTTGCTCTCTCTCTCTCTCTCATCCCCAGCCTTCCCACGCCTCTGGTACAAAAGCCTGCTAAACCCAAACCACTTGCACATGACAGGAGGAGCATAACTCTTGTACAGATCATAGGCCCTCACCAGAGCCAGCAATGCCTGCTTGTGATGATGCTGTGTATCACAAGGGCCTCAGTCACCCACTGCATCAATCCACATGTGAAGAAAGGGATCCACTGTAGAGACCTGCACAGAAAGCTGATCAGGACAACAACATAAGAGTATGGCAAACTCGCCATAAACCTTCTGTGGACCTGTTTTAGCAGACCAGAAGCCTGGCAGCTTGAATCAGCCTGCTGACATTTACTATCTGGCTTTAAAAAAAACCAACTAAGAATATCCTCTTAACTCTTGTTTTAGGAGAAGGCTAATTCTCCTGGTAATTCTTCTTTTGTTCATCAAGATAAAACTCTGTAATTTGCTCCAAAAAAGGACTGGATACAGGTGAGAAGATGTAGCCAGATTTCTTCCTTAAGGTATGGCAGGAGAGGGGAATGAAAAAAGATAGCCTCTTTCCCTGGCAGGCATGGGAGAAGAAAGAAATTAGATACCTGATAAAGTGAAGAGATACTTTACTGTTCTGGCAAAACATACCAGGGACAACCATGACACAGGATTATGTTACTCCTGCCAAAAGCTCTAGTTAAACAAAGATTCCTAACATGGTAAGAACCACACAATCCCATATTATGCACATGTATCAGTAGCTAGAGTAATTTCAAATACTGAAACATTTTGTTTTCAAGTCATCTGTGTGGACTAAAGAAGGGAAAAAAGAAAATTACACCTGGCCCCTTTTGGAGGGGGCTCTGTTTTGGGCAGTGAATTCATTTTAGGCTAAGCACAAGAAATCCCACCTCTATTCCGCTCTTCATCATGTTTCCCTGCCATCTTCTCCATTCCTTGCTATTGCCCTGAACATGTGCAAAGCTGCTGAGAGCTGCCCAGTCACACCCACACTTCCCCTGCCCCTGAGCCCCAGCACAGGGAGGGAGGAGCACGGCACTGGCCGGGTGCAGTACCTGTAAGCACAGCATGAGCACTTGGTACAGGACAGCTCTGAGCAGCTTGAGAAAAGCTGTCAGGGGGAAGGCAGCACCCTGCAGTGCTGCAGACTGGAGAAGCAGCTGTGAATGAGTGAACAGCCAAGACTTCTTTGGTCTTTCCTGAGTAAGAAAGGTCCTCACAGCTGACCTAGGCAACTCTTACTAACACGATCTGTTAATTTAACTCTTCTAACACTAAACAGTACTGAGTTTGATCCTACTAGGTTCCAAAGCTTCCACCTGTCCTTGCAATCTTCAACCAAAGCTTCTTGTCAACAATAATCCAAAACACAGTCAGTGGTCACTGGAGTCCCACAGCCAGCTCCCACTTCTATGAATTAATTAATTTCCTAGGAAGTGAGGGTGAAGCAGTCAATCATAACAAGTCCTCAGCAAACTTAAAGTACATTAAGCTGTACTGCCCTGAATTAGAAAAATGTTAAGAGTCAGTTGTAATTGGTCTGTCAGTTTGATCTTTGCACATCACTCACCTGTACAGACATGCTGGTATAAAGCAGCACATTTTCTGCATATTTATATCATTTTGCATTTGAACAATGAGCACTAGCTGAATTCTAATTTCTGTATTACATGTACTGGAATAACATGGAATAAAGGGAGTGAATGCTGTAAAACCAGAGAAACCTGCTACATCAACTTACCCTAACAAGGCTTCTCTTCTCGTAACAGTAATTCTTGTAGTCTAGCTTAAAGCCCACTCAGAAATTCCCTTATATTTAATAATCCCAAGACTCCAAACCCCTGACTTCTCACATTTCCTGTAAGCTGTGTTACTTGCTTTTTAGGTGGCAATAGGCAACATCAGGTTTGGTTTGCTTATTTAAGAATGGAAGCCTTATACTTCCACTAGTTCTACTTAAAGCTTTTTCTAATCTTGTAAATCAACACCTGTAGGCATAAACTAACTCCAGAGCATTGCCATCTTCCCTATCATTAAAACACCAACTTTCATCATAATGCTTCATCTTGAAGTGAAAAGACTTGCTTTAAACAGGACGAGCAAGTCAATTAAAAAAAAATCTTATTTAGTGTTTGAGAAGAGAAGCCAATCATGTTATAGCCTTTTTGAAAGCCATACTTCTACTAGCTTTAACAAAAAAAAAAAAAAACAAAACAAAACACATGACATAGAATATTAGAGTGTTTAATTGCTGCAGTCCTTAGATGCACACACAGTGGCTGCTCTTTTTATCACAGTCTTTGCCAGGAAACTAAATAAGTTTCCATACATTTTTAGCCAAACCAACTACAAAACCATTTATTTACAAAGCAAAAACAAAGTTAAAACCCACCTACACCATCCTGGTTTAAGCTAAAGGAGACTGTAATATCACCTGGAAGCAGCATCTCCCATCCTGTAAAGGACACTTACTATATAGAGAAGTTTCCAGAAGTCTGTTCTAATTCATCTCAGATTGGTTCCATCGGCCCCTGATGTTAATCACAAGTTTCTAATTCATTCAGCACTACCTGAATCCCATAGTCATTTTAATTCAATAGCACAGTGTCAATTCTTTGCATCCACAGCATAACTTCTTCTTTGAGAGCTACTGAAACAAATATTTACAAAGGAAGGCAACTGTTACGTAAACTGTACACAAATAGGAAAAGCCAAGGAAAATACGTCCACTATAGTAAAGATTAACTGAGAATTATCAAGAATTGATGCTAAATACTTTGTATCAAAGGTCCATTGAAATACACTGTCCGATACAGAGGTAAGCAAGAAAATATTTGTACCAGAGGTTTCCACAACTTCTGTCCTCTGGAATTTTATCTAGTTGCAATCCCTAAACAGAACAATAATGGAGTGAGCAAGCTCTCAACATTAACCTTTTCTGTAATTTTTTTGAAAACAAAAAGCCTCATTTCAGCTTTCTACAGTAACAAATTCTTTAGAGGAGTTCTCACTTGCTGAGTGTCTGGTAAGGTTCAAGACATTCCAGTACATACTTGGTCCCATATGTGAAGGTTTTAGATCAGCAGGTTAATTTTTGGCTTTGCATATTAATCCTCCCTCTTTCAGACTAAGGAAGAACAGAAAACTTTCAGCAGTAAATAATGCAATGCTCTTTTGTAAAGTTTCTCCACCTGGATAGGTACGTGAAAAGGGAGAATTATGTTCCACCATTCCCCAGCACTACATAGAAATTCATCTCCCACACAAGTCTTTCCCAAAATCATACTTACTGTGGGGGTGCAGATGAAAGCTGCACACTCGCTAATGTTCCCAAAAGAACCAAAACAGGACAATGTGCAGCAGGAATCTTTTTAGCTTGGACAAGATTAGATGTCAAATCCACCAAAACCTCGAAGGCTCAGCCTCTGTGCAGATCTTGCACCAGGTGGTGCTTGGTGAAAGCCTTACCTATGGAGATGATAGCAATAAGCAAGGCAGGGATCTAGAGCTCTTGCCATTCCCCAGCATCACTTCTGGCAACCTGACAGAAGAACAATCACACGTCCTTCAAAAGAAAAGCAGATCAGAAGGCTGGCAATTTTCCCCCAGTGACTTTTTTTAATACATACACCTAACATTTAAAAGGTGGTAAGAATTCCCCAGTCCTGTAAGCCATACCATCCACTGCAATGAGGATGGAGCAACAGCACAGCAAAGGAAAGACTCTACGGTCTTCAGAGATGTGAATTTTCCTGGTGAAAACCAAAAATTATGAAAGGTCTAAGTATAAAGATTCCAAACTTAAAATCAGTTTAAACCTTAAAAAGAAGATGCATCCCCCATTCTACTTACTTTTTAAAACTGTCTTATTGGGTTAGGGAAAAGATTAAGTGGGTGAGAACACAACCTTTATAGCCTACAAGTCTACCAAAGAGGTTCACCTTGCAGGACCAGGGGAGCACAGCAATGCTGAATTAAGCTGCACAGAAACAACTTAACCTTTTGCTTCATTTATCCTAACCTTGCCCTTCAGCTTTTAGGTGTATTTAATTCCAAAACCCAAAAAAACCCCCCCCCCCCCCCCAAAAAAAAAAAAAACCCAACAAAAAACACCCCACCAAAAAAACGTACCAACTTTGGGAACTTACTAATATTCCTTTCTGGCACTAGGGAATAAAAAAGTAAGAAGTTTTTAAACAGTTCTAAATGGACAAAATAATCAATAGTTTACTATTTTATACGAACAAACCAGGCTTTTCTTCAGTCCTAACAAACTAGTCAGTCTTTTTGGGTTCATATTATAATTATGGCTTCTCTCTCATTTCCTATTCCCCCGGATCATGCAGGCTACCTTTTGACAGGTTTCACACATTTCTAATTACACTGTGGATTTAAAACCAAAGTTTGGAGGTCCTAGCAAAATTGTCTCATCAAATTATTCTCATATTATGTCCAAACCTGAGGGAACTGTGGGGAAAAGTGTGTAAAAAATCTTAGAGCACAAAATATTGGGAGGTTTGGTTACACATTGCAAGAGTCCAGAACAGGCATGTCTTCCACAGTGATCTCTGTATTTAAAAGGACACCGGGAGATTAAATCTCCCTGTCTCCTATAACTGTGGGTGGAGTGGTTTTTTGTTTTGGTTAGACCTGGTGGAGTTTTGTTGTTCCATTCGTTTGCTTTGGTGGGGTATTCTGTTTGGGGGTTTTATTTGTTTGTTTTTAATCCTTTTAGGTTCCTTTATGTCATTTCCTCCAAATCTACTGAAGATTTTAACAAATAAAGGGAATTCAAGGACAGATGATGACAGTGATTAGAGGCTTAGAAAGACACACATATGAGGAGAGATTATTAAAGTCTGCCTTGCCGACACACAAGATGAATGGGAGAGATCATAAGAGAGACATGGAAAATGAGAAGAGACATTCCACAGAATGCTTTTTCATCAGTAGAAGGCAAGTGAATTTCTGGTTTGGTTTTTTTTTTTAGTGTAAGCCTTTTATATGTGTGATCACGTAAGAATTAAATCATCCAAAAAACCACTGATTCTGCTGCTAGTCTCACTAAAGCTGAAAGAACAAGAAGCTTGAAATTAGCTTCTCTATTCACTAATAAACAAACCACACCTGTTCCAGGTTTGTGTTTGTTTCAAATAAAGGAAGAATTCTTACAATTCTGTTTTCCACTAATAAAGAGAAAGTTCTGAATGGGCACTAATGTGCAAGAAATCAATTTGGACTTCTTGTGTCTCTCTCGAACGCATTTGGTACTTGCTAAAAGCAAGTAGACTTCTACATAGACTTCTGATGGGATGCAGTAAAGGCATTTATGTATTTTAGTTGTACTGGAAAAGGATTTTTCTCCTCCAAAGCCACACATATAAATTCATAGTCCTGATGAAATGTGGAGGGTTCTTGCTTGGTAATGGGTAAGACATCAAGAGTGAAGAGCAATGTCCTGAGAGCAATGTCCTGATCAGCAGATTAAAAAAAAAACAACAAAAGAAAACAACAACTTTAATAGACCCTTATAGAACCTTGAAAGGCAGTCCTGATACAGTGCTCTAGAAGCAAAAGTCAGCACAATGAGGTATGGGTTAACATAGCCAGGCTAGTTTGAGCTTCAGGAATGCTAACTATTGCAATTGCAAATTGCATAGACCTCTGCATGGAGCTACTGATCAAGAAATACAGCGTAGCCAGAACCTGAACACCCTAGCCTTCCACAATGCTTACTGCAAAATCAAGTCCCTTAAGAAAGCACTATGACACTTTTAAAACTATCCTGCTAGTTTTACAGTCCAGCAAGAACAGTTCATGACAAATAAAATGCAACTCCTGTTCCCAAATTGTCCTACTTCATATCTTAGGTCTTGATTTTGAATGTTTTTCAAACATTTGTATTTGAAGTGTTGCAAGAATCAGCTAGTAGTGGATGTTAAGCACAGTGAAGCTGCAGCAACTGGCATTAGCAGAGAAGAACATTTTGCATGGCTGTATCGTCCACGGATTTCACCTGCACCACCAGAGCAATCTGCAGTAATCTGGATTATAGCAACCAGATACTATTGGCAAGGAGAGGCAGGCAAAGTCTTCTGGAAGGGCACCCTTCCTAAATCTGGAGATGGATGATTTTCCAGAATTAAGGCAACTACATGGCTATAAATCTACACCCACCACGTAAAAGCAGAACTGTAAGGCACTAATTCCATCATACTTCACATAATGGTGGTTTTATGCCCCACTCAGTACTGCCATGCACAGCATACCTGGACTCTCTTGTGATTCATCCAAGGAAGAGAACATCCAAGAAGAGAGAACAGTCTCTCCCTCAAAATATTTGGCCTTCAGTAGCAGCAGTGACTCTCCTAAGTTAAGAATGATCCAACTATACTTCAATAAAGTATTTCCTCTCATTCAGCCATGGGGACTGTCACACAAAATGTGACATATGGAGAATTATTAGCAGAACACATAATATCTTATACTTCAAATGGCCTCAAAGAATTAGGTATTGAACAGACCTGTTGCTATACACTGAAAAAGCTTCTTGGCTGCAGCAAAAATGTTTAAATCCCCACAGACTCTACCATTTACAAACTCCGAAGGCTATATTTACAGTAAATTGTCTCAGCACTTCTGCAAACTAAAGTTAATGATGCCTTCCTACAGTTTACAGAGCAGCAATTTTGGAACTGTCATTCTACCTGTCCAGTGAAAATGTGTCACTTTCTCATAAGAAAATCCTTAGCTGGCCTTAAAAAACACACGCAGTAACCTACAGGCTGGAGAACTCCTTTAAAACCCACCCGCCTAAAAACTGGACTCAGTAGCCTATGTTATACAGACTAGGAGATCCACCTTCTGTTTGACACCTCTCTTTTCCTCAAACTTTATTAAATGGATCTCACCTTACTTACAACATGTCCTATCCTGCTACCAAATCCAGCTCTAAGGCATTCTTCACACAGCAAGTCTCCCTAGTCTGCTCAGGCTCTTGAGAACCCTACCACCAGCTCTGTATTGTTGTGTTCATGCACTGCATTAATCTTCTCCACTCATTTTGGGCATGGCAGCTTTAACTTCAGCTGCTCTGATGACTTTTATTCAGTCTCTAAATAAAAAACAGCATTCAAATTTCTTGCTTTTTTCTATATAATACCACCAGTTCTTGCTGCTCCAGTGTGTGACCATTTCTACCCCTACAGCTAAGGCAGTAAGAAAAATGCTGAAGTTATCCAGGCAATTTACCCAGGAAAAATTCCAATTTGTCTGGACTAAGCACAAACAGATTTAATACAAGGTCTTACCATCATCTGGAACACACAACATGCTGCTACCATACCTAGCAATTATTTTACAAGTTCTGTAATACTTGGCACAACTCATAAAGCCAAAACCCCAGAGCATCACAATTACATACAACTCTAAACTTGTGCAGAGTTGTATTTCCATTCCTCGTGCTCATAGGAAGGGAAGATGACACTAATTCTGATTAAAAGAAATCCAAAATCAGACAGAAGATCAATGCTTTTATAAAAAATGTCAATACACAAGTACAATAAACAACACAGCATTAGCCACTATGCTTTATACTTTTAAGCAAATCAACTAGAGTAGGGAATAGAGTTTAACCTTTAAATATGTCAAAAATTATGAAGCTATGCAACTTTTCTTCATGGCCACACTTAGGTAGGCAGTCACTATTCTTACAACAAGATCAACGAAGGAGAAACTAATCAGTTCAACTTTCAACAGAGAAGAACAAAGGAAATGCGTAACATTGTTAACTCCAATATGGACTAGCATGTGCGTCCACCTTACAGTGTCCAGAGTGTTGTAGATTCCGGAAGTAATGCTACAATGTATAGGTTTTTAAAATATTTAATTATTCTGAAGCAATCTGAATCACACCATCTCCTTTTCATCACTGTCAATTAATGGGCTAGAGGGCTGGAGAATACTGTTAATGCGCAGTACGGGAAAATAAAACCCCCAAAACCTTTACCTCAGTTACCCCTCAGAAAAGGGCTTCCCTCACAAATAGTTGATCCTTATACTTCAAACCATAAAGTTTATTTGTTGTCAGACCCAAGATCTCAGCACAGGCAAGAAAACATAATTTCTGCCAATATCCCAAGTCAGCTAGAGCAGCCTCGTTTTTCCTTTCCTGCAGTGCATGGGAAGAAAGGGACACTTTTTAACACGTCTTTGAGCTGAGCATTTAGGTAAGAATTTTAAACTTAAAAGCCAAGTGCCTTCATCAACAGAACACTTACCATAAAAGCCACTAAATACATGAAAGGATCACAAGCTTTGCCTATGCATGTTCATGTTTATATATATCATATGAACAAAACATAAAAATAAAGAAACATGAACTTGCCAGGAGACTAAGAAAAACTATTCCATAAAGCCATACATCATGGATATATAGCATATTCTTACTTTATCCCTAGAACACACAGGTGCACTTTTTCTGTCAAGTTCCATTCCTGCCACAGCCCTCTTTTAACTTCATAAAAAGAACCATAATCATTCTCTGCTGCCAGATATAATCACCTGCTCTCGAGTTTATTAAACAAACGTTGAGAAACAGAACGAAACCCTAGTATCCACCACGATGATCGAGACAGAGTCACGGCATTAAATCATCGGCGCTGTTGACTCTGGTGAGTAAGTTCTCTATTACACTTGTATCTCTCTAGTTTCGATTGCGGGGGTACATCGAACATTGGTTTCTATGAAGTCAATATCCAGTTTCATTCCAATTCCCTATACCAGAAAGTGTTCAGAGTATGAACATAAAAGAATCACGCAGGAAAAAAACCTTCCCTTTAGATCGTCATGTCAGCAAACGTGGAGACCTCACGGGGAACATGCTGCAGGTTGGCGGCTGCCTGCCAGAGCTCGGCACCCAAATCCCCCAGGCAGCCCCAGCGCCGCCGCCTCCCCGGGCCGCCTGCTGTCAGCCGCCTTACCCTCGTCTTGCGGCGCCGGTGCCGCTCCGGGTCCGAGTATGTCCTGTCCACGGCGAGCGCCGTGTCGCTGCCCGGCATGCTTGCGCTGCTGTTGCTGCTGCTCCTGCCCACCGCCCCGAGCCGGCCGCTGTGCCGCCCAAGCAGCAGCCCCGCGGCCGCGGGACCGAGNGCCGCCCCGCTGCTCCCCAGCCCGCGCACACCCGCATCGGCCCTCGGCGCTCCGGGTCCCGCCGCACGGGTCCTGAGGGGGCCGCGGCTGGGGTGTCCCCCTCCTTCGAAAAAGGAAGGACCCTTGAGAGGGGATGAAGGTGGGAGAAAGCTTAGGCACAGGGACTGGGCCAGAAATCCCTTCGTTTGTTTAATTTTCAAGGCAGTCGGGTCTGAGGGGACAGCAGGAGCTGGGACACGATTTTCCCAGAGAAATGGCTGGACAAAGGGATGACAGTTTCTCCTGCTGACTGCCGCTGGTTTGGGTCCGATCCAGGTCTTGGAGTTACCACCAAGCAATCCCTACTTCCCTTAAAACAAACCTAAACCCTGTGGCTACAGTGAAACCTCACAAAGCACAGCATATCCTAAAGCTTCGGAAGTCCAAAGGGGAGAGAAAGGAAGATACCAGAAGTATTGTGTTGTCAGTTTTGGGCAGACTCACTTGTAAGGTTTTGACTTCGGTACCCTAAGTTACCCTGGGCACGACTGAGCACTGCTGCTTGAGAGCCCTTGATACCTAGAAGTTTTCACAATAAAATAGTATCAACGTTCTGTCAAACCAACTAAATAATCAGGACCTGCATTTACCAAAGTGGTCAGTGGACCACAGCAACCAATTCAGCCCCATTTTCTGCACATTACCTATAGTGAGATAAATCTTTCAATATCCCGGCACAAGGAAGCTTCAAACCATACTTCTGAACGCTCAAGGAAAACTTGTTTTCCAGGGCATGCGTATGCCAATGCACTTAAATTCCTAAGAGCTGAGTGGAGTTTCTGACTGATCTTCACATTTATCTTCAGAGTTTCTATGCTGAGGAATGCATTTAAGTGACACTTAACACATTTTAACCCACTGAAAAGTGCAAGTAAAATACTGTTTTATAATCAGTAAGTAGTAGAGGAAATGCATTTCTTTTCCTTTCTGAAATAAACAGACTTGTTGAGTTACCACCTCTAATTATTACACAAGTAAATTTGGACTTCCTTCAGGCCAACTCCCTTGGAGGAGTAGCAGGACTTCATCTTTTAGGTACAGTTGTTCTTATGCTCATGCACAAGTCACACTGCTTTTTTTTCTCTAGCTGGATACAGGAACAGTCCCAAGGCATATACAAACATACTTAAATATCAACACAGTTAACTATCCTAGGAGGACCTTGCAGCTTTAAAAAATATTTCCTTGTCACCATTTGCTTCCTTTATTGGAATCATGTGTTCTAACACAACAGTACTGTCAGAGGTTAATTATCTGACATTATGAGGACCTCAATAGTGTTTTCAAGTAATGAGGTCTTCATAAATGAAAAACCTGGAATTCTAAAATAAAAAGAAATACTAGACTTTGCCTTCTTGGCACGTGTTTCTTCTTCAACTCTAACACCAGTTTTAACAAAGTTATCCCAAAGTAAACAATGAGTGGGTTTACTAAAGGAAGCACTATTTTCCTAATGCAGTATTCAAAGCACCAAACTAACTCTAGATACTGCACATGGATGGTGACTTGCCACTCTTCCTATACTTCTTATGAAGCTGAACAAGTTAGCTGAAGTTAAAAGGCTGCTGGGAAAAAAAACAGAAATGGAAATTGTTTTCTTAGTCCTTCAGCTCAGACATGAACATTAATTCATGTGCCAGAGGGTGAGGAACTCTGGAGGTAAAGGTGAGTAAAAAATTAAACAGGCAAATTTTGTGGGGCTTGGGGTTTTCACTGAAGTAATAATTGCACATTTCCAAACGGGAATGTGTGGTTTTCAGCACCTAGGATGAAACACCCTTATTTCCTCAGAAACTTTCAGGGCTTTTTTAAAGACTTGCCAGATGTAGCTGATCAAAGCATAGAAAGGGTAAGCAGTTGAAACAGGTACACATAAAACACTGCAACTGCTTGATGTTTTAGTAATAGAAGGCTTATTATAAATCATACTTTATTCAAAAGTTTAAGAGTTTTATTTACATACCAGGCTTATTTAAATAGTACCAGCGGACTAGCCACAAAATGGCGAAACTTCAAGATAAAAAGAGGCAGGAATATGCAATATATATTTAGATGTAGTATCAACATGCATACTACTATATTTACAAAGAAAGCTCTGTCCTAATGTAGCCTGTAAGAAGAGAACATAATATAGCTGGTCTCGTAAGACCCCAGTGTTGCATCAGTCACACCTTCCAACCAGGCCTTTGGATCTGTTGCTTGGGCACTGCTCTCAGTGCTGCATACCAGAAACAACAGCTCCCGGCTCCTGCGGCAGCAGTGAAATCCCTGGCACAGGGCGGGTCCTGGAGGAGCTGTGACCACAGCACAGCAGGCCAGTCAATTAGGAACAACTGCTGCACACAGCAGCAAGTTACAGTGGAGGAGAAACAGCTGCTTGGGTGGAGGCATCTGTCCCACAGGTCAGGAGAGTCCTTCCACACAAGCTGAATTAGGAGCCACTGTAATTTTGACAGTATCTGCAAGTGCCACATCTCAAGGAATGGTTCTTTTCATAGGTTGGATTTAAATCATCTGCATCTTCAGAATTTATGTCAAACTGTGGTGCAATGCAATTCTCTGACCAAAGGCTGCTCTTTTCCCCCTTTATCTTTCCTTCTCACACATGAGCCACTAGGTCCTTCCTGAGCTGGAGAAGGAGCAGGAGCACGTTCTTATCCTACGGCACATTCGCAGAATGCATTTCATTTGGCTTGGCTGAACAAAGATCACCTGCCCTCCTCTTGCACATACAGCTGGTTTGTACAGCTCTCCTTCCTCACTCCAAAACAGAGACGTGACACCCTGAATGTGGCAGAATACTGCACAGAACAGTACTACTGAGAGCTTCACTGGGTACTTCTCTCACTCTTATTTTCAAAAGCCCACAGAGTTTAAATAAATGTTCTTCCCACACACTGCACCTGCTCTCTACTGAACCTTAACTCCACTAAAGCAAATTCCTCCAGATAGCACCAGGAGCATGAGGATGGACTCACAGTAGATAGATATGGCAGTCCATAGATTCAGTCTCTTATCCTTTGTTCTTCTCAGAAAGTATTTTAAAAATTAATTTCTATGGCTTAAATTAATGATAAAATGTTAGATCATTCTGGCTGTCCATTCTGCCAGTTTTAAAGTTCAAATACCTCAAAATCCCTCATTGAGTGCCCAACTGTCAGTTGCCCATTCTTTTCCAGTCCTTTACCTCACTTCAGCATGCTGGCCTAATACACATTACTTAACTCTTGGTATTTACATTATTTTGCCTATCTTATTAAAGTGACCTTTTAAAGAGTGATGCCTATTAGGAACAGAAGGTCTAGTACACACTTATGATCACTGTATGAAAGTATTCACTATTGTATTTGGTTTTCACAGGGACAGACATCAATATTACAGTTGCCTGTATTGCCATGTTTTAGGAAAAATCAAATCTCTGGAGGTGCAGCAGAGGCACTGTCCAAAGGAGACCTGTCAGCTGAAGCTTGAGCTTTCTCGAGATGATCTCACTCTTCTCTTTGGAAACTGCATCTTTGCCATCCATTTTTTGCCCCATGACCATGTGTAATGCTTGCACAGCAGACACAGCACTGCCACCTACAAGCCATAAATTATCCATACTGATTTATGCATAGGCCATGGAGGGAGCAGAAGTGTCCATGCACTTTTGGGACTGCCTAACAAAATCCAACTCCCACACAATACAATCCCCTAGATGGTGTCATGCACACACACTGGAAAGTAACAAAAAAAACAACCAAAAAAACCAAACCAAACCAAACCAAAAAACCCCAAATAAACAAAAAAACCCAAAACAAAACAAACAAGCATTTATAGAGGTGGAAAACATGGAAACGCTTTCATTTGCAGGCTGGCCCATTCTCTTTCCAGTTTTATCGTGAATCTGGGTCTTGGCAATTTAGTTTACTTCTTTGGACTTCTACTAGCCTATCTGTAAAAGGAGAAGCATGACACATCTTTCTCACATGGGGAACCTTGAGCTCCTCCAGAACTAAAAGTGCTATTATTGAATGTTGTGTTCCGATGTTCATGGGGAGAAATTAAATATCTGATGTCAAAGGTATGTTGGCAAAGGTACAATCAGGAAGAATACGAAGGTCCCTTTTCTCACAATGGTAACATCTGCACTTTAAACAGGATACTGGGGCTTCTTTTCAGAGAGTTTTAAACTTGTCCTCCAAATCTTTTTCCGAAAGCTTTCATCAACCAGCCTCCGGGGAAAGGGTCTACGTGAAAAGAGACTGTTAGTCACTTCCAAGTCCGAAGGCAAGTGGGAGAGTGCTGAGTGACACTGGTCTTGCAGTTAGCCCTGAGTGCACTGTCACAGTTGTCAGTTCCTCTGCCAAAGCATGAGCCTTTCACATCCAGAGCAAAGGAGATATTCTGCTTGTTTGTACCCAGCACAAACTACCATGGGATCACACTAGACTTGCAGATTGTATTGCCAAGCTGTGACAAGCATTCAGAAGATGCTGATAAACATTCAGATATCAAACTAAAATTTTAAATCAACCCCTCTCCTCCCCTGATTAAGAAATGTTTTATGTGCTTTCACAATAGAGTAGCTCTAGACACTTTGTGAGTATGCATTTTCTACACTGTAAAAAACTGCAAAACAAAGACTTTCATGTATTAGTGAGAAGCACTTAGAGAGGGTGAAGTATAGAGAAGTAAGTGAAAAATTCCAGTTCAGGGTAACAGAAGTTCTCCATCTTTTTCCTTTCCCCTGCATACTATTGTGTGTCCCTTGCTGTGTGATGAGAGGCAATTTCAAGGCCTTTCCTCCTTCTCATACAACCTAGGAAAATTCAGCGACATAATTCCTCACTGCTGCTGCTGAGTGACAGTGATAGTGCAAACAGTACCTACTGGAGGGTGGCAGTGTTTTGCATTTCAAATGCTGTGAATAAGAGCCACCTTTGTAGCAGACTGAAATGCCAACTGTTCTGTACACCCAAGAACTTGCCTGGAGCCCAGCTATTTACATTAAAGATAGTCCATGTTGCAGAGGCAAGTAGAGAATTCTCCCTCTAGCAATGTGAATGGTTGCTGCTCATCAGCTTACAAATTTTCTTCTGCCTCATAGTATGTGATTTGTGGCTGCCTTAGAATGAACGTACGCAGCCTCTTTGTCCCAGATCAGCCACTTTGACATTGTCACAAGGCATGCAGGACGAACAGCTGCAGCCTGCTGGCACATAAAGGTGTACCCCCTTCCAAAACACAAATATGAACTTGCATCCAAACCATTCAGGCTGTTGCCAGAAGACAACTAGCCTGAATCGCCTATTATTTCATATTCTGGTGGTTATATCAGGGCAACACTTTATCTCAAATTACAACAAGCACACTAGACGTAGCCCATGAGCACAAGAATTGCTCTTGGAATGTGCCATCCTAACCCACTCTGCGAGCAGCAGCGCCTGCAGTCCCCTGAGGTGGCATGTAGCTGGGTAGCTGACATCTGAGCTCCTAAAGGCTCTGTAAGTTAATACACTACAGCTTTCACCCTACTGCTCTATGGCCATAGCTGCACAGAATCCCAGCTCAGTTTGTGGCTGAGGGCTGCATGGATAGCAGAGATAGCAAACTGTGCTGGAGAGGAACCTGTCAATTTTTGTTTATCTATGAAGTACATTGAATGGTGGTGGCTCTGCATAAGTTATGTCATGCTAAATGTGTGACATCAATTATTTCCATATGAACTGACAATGTCAAATGCAGAGTTAGGACTTGCTTGCCAGTCAACCAGAAAACACAGATGGGTTATGAGAGGACAGAAAAATTAATGATTATACATGTAATCCTACACCTTGTCCTGGTGAGAGTTGTTGCAACATAGCCCTTTGAGTTTTATTACAGTGACTCTCTGTCTATAGAGATGCAAGTTACAGGGACAGGAAGCTCAAGTTCCCTCACGAATGTAAAAGATGATCACCTACAATTCATCCAACTGTGGAAATTCCAAGTGCCTCATTCTAACAACAAATATTTAAAGGCAAGAAATTGCAAACAAAAAACTCCAGAGCATAGCATAGATATTTCTATTATGCTAAGTACATGGGTATCAACCATTTTTTTATAAGTATCCAGCAACACACTCCCTTTACACATCTACATATATGTCAAGAAGCCACTTCTGGGTTATTACTATATAATTTTAAACAAATAACTGTGGTTTTTAAACAATATTCATAATGATTCTTTGGGGCTTTTAAAATCATGATTTAGTAAGATATTATTCATTACCAAGTTTGGGGGACAGTTTTGGACAAATTGAAGTCTTCTGCTTCATTCTCATACAACCAATAAATTATATTATATTATATGAGATATCACACAGAACCATGTTCTTATCCTTGGGACCTGAGTTTAGCAAGAATATATAAGCAGCAGTAATATTTATGGAAGCTATATCAACAAACTACAGTCCTAGTATTTTAGGGGTAGTTTCCCCTGAACTTCCATTACTGGAAAACATTACAGCATGAGATCACTAGCAAACGGAACAGCAAAGACACAACACTTCCCAATAAAAATTCCTATTCTGCTATATAGCAATGCAATGTTCTGGAAGAAAATTAAAGCCTTTATTCCCCAGCATAACTGTAACCAGTCTTTTCCTATGAGCATTATATGTACGAAGTGTAAGATTTCTTTTTCTTTACCAATACAGCTATGTCAATGGAGCATTTACACATAAAGCAATCCTAAGCCAACAAAAGCAAAGAGAACCTCAAGGTCCACAGATACCTGACAGGACAGGAGAAGACACCCTGAAGCAGACAGGCTGCTTTGGGGCTGGAATAAACTGAAAACCTCTCCTCTTTCAGTGCCCACCAATGTACTCATCACCAGCTGGCCTCAAGTGTCACTGAAAAATGAAGCTGCCCCTCTTCTTGCCTTAAAAAAAACCCCAAAACCAGTTTTGGCAGCAGGGTTTTGGTTGTTCTGATATGGAGGGTTGCAAAGTAGTTGCCTCTGCTTGAGCTACAAGTAGGTCCCCACTTGTGTTTTGTAACCACCTCAGGCTAACAATTTTACAAATATCAGAATTTTCAAGCCCAGACAGAATAAAGGCATGATGTTACCAACAAGAATCTCACAGACAAACACTTACATACCAAAAGAGAGGAAAAAACTGTTATAGGCCTACCTGTTTTACAAGGGTCCCTTAAATTTATCTGTGTTTGTCTATCTCACACATATATGCAGCCTTATCAACAACTTTATTTTAAGTATAGTGCAGGGAAAAAATTAATGTTCCAGCTTGTTCATTCAGCTAATACAGATTATTTCACGTAGGTTTTGAAACACTTGCAAATAAGGGTCTCAGTACAAAGTATTGGTGCAATACATAAACTAGCAGCAGTATAAAGACCATAAAAGCAACAAGGCATATATCAATAGTTCTAGGGCACAGGCACGCAAAAGTTACAACAAAGTAACACAGCCAAGGAGAAGTCCTACAACATAAATTAAGACAAACCCTTCAGAAAAAAGTGGTATCACAAACACATGGGACCCGACAGATTCTACTTTGTAAGTCTGCCCCTCACCAATTCCAATGATTTTCAGCATTTCAATCACAGAAGTCTGATACAACTACAAAACAACAGAACATATTCTTCATTTACACTCACCAAAATCTGGCATTTCTTACAATGAAAGGTTGTCTTTTCTCTAAACAGTATATTTTCTCACATTTTCTGCCCTTTGAGATATCATATCATAAGGTTTATGAACCTTACCCAGTTCAAAAACTTAACAGGAAAATGTCACTAAAAATTATTTTTCATTTCAAAACCACAAGTTTTCTCAAAAATAACCTACCATTTTTCAGCAGTTCTGTTTCGTTACACTAAACCTCTAGGCATGGCTTGAGGACCTGCTGGAGCTGAAAGGCTAAGGCTCTGCCTTAGCTGGCGAGCAAAGCCGTGCTGGTTGCACGCCCGTAGCCCTGCCGAGTGCACAGCCAGCAGGTGCAAAAGGGTGCCCTGCACACACGCCCCTTTCCTACATGAGGGATGATCCCAGTTCCAGGTGGGGCCTCCCCAGCACAGCCATCAGCTGACATCAGTCCTTGAATTTATGGGCATGGGAAGTTATCCAAAGCCTCAGGGCCATAAAAAGAAATGGCTGGTTGGTGATATCAGCATGAAAGCAACCCATGCAAGCTGTCCAGAGGCAGTAACTTGGGCAGAGGAGTATTCAGACTATGTACTTAAGCTGCAACAAAAACCACTGACTGCTTGGATAACACACTTCAGAGTCAGTATGTAGAACTGATGGCTGGTAGCCTTTAATGCTACATGTGTATGTATTATCAGAGCAGAGAGATGTACCTTTAATGCCTGTGTTTAGTCTAGAATCTTATCCTTTAAAGCTGGCTTGTAATTTAGATTCAACAATAGTGAGCTGCTCTGAGAGCTGATCCAGGTGAGAGCTATTTCTGTCAAAACAAAATAAATTATTACATTGCGAAAATACATACGTCTGAGTTTTATTAGCTCCCTCATCTTCTACTGGCACATCTACTCAAGCTGTAGTGTTGACTCAGGCAAGTGGGCAGGAAATCATGCTTGGGGGCAGAAGGCAGAACATAGCAGACGTCAGAAGTAAAAACTAAAGCTGATCATGCATTGCATTCTTAGCTGACAAAGATTTGCGTCATAGCACATAGGGTACGTGTGTATCCAAAGACTCTTAATGTAAAAGACATGGAGTCAAATGTTAAGTCATCTATTACTTATGAAAATTTGTAAAATCATGGGTACTCCAAAATGAATTATTAAACCTTTGAAATGAACTATTTTCCTCTTTTTTTTCTAATAGAACTTCAATAACAACTTGAATTGATTAGGCTTTGGAAAAATAACAAACAGCTTCATCCAAGCAAAAACCTAACAGGAAGCTTCAGTGTGAAT
This sequence comes from Irena cyanogastra, assembly GCA_013397155.1. Lineage (NCBI taxonomy): Eukaryota > Metazoa > Chordata > Aves > Passeriformes > Irenidae > Irena > Irena cyanogastra. Next base: position 113,716 of record VWZV01005351.1, on the reverse strand, counting down.
TTTCTGGTAGAGCTGAGATCAGCAGTTATATCTGAATATCATAATACCAGCTGCTGAAACTAAGATGAGGGAAAGATGAAAACTAGCAAAACTGCCTGAAGGACCAAAAATGCAAATGTGGCATTAGAACATCTGTGGAGATAAAGCATCATACATAAACAATTATCTGGTTTTCAAGAAAAGAGAAAAAAAAATTTCTACATAACTAAATAGCTGATCCAGCAGAAATACGCTCATTTTCTCCAAGAATGAGTCATCTCTAGGAGATGTTTCACTAAATCTCTACAAACTTTCCCCTTTGGTACTGGTAAGTTTGCTACTAATAAATTTCCTTTAGTTATCTGGACTTCATATGGTGAGTCTCCAAAACTATAATGTATTTATTTTTCTAAGGCATCCAATAGTATCAAATGAGGGTACATGTATACACAACTCAGCTTCACTGATGGAGAAAAGAAGTAGATAAATTCAACTAAATCAGCAGGGAATTCTTGTATTCCTCTGTAGTGAATGGAGACAGCAGCAAATAAACATTAAAAAGTTAAACAATGTCCCTAAGCATTCAAAGAGCTTGAAGTGAATCATCTTCTTAAGATGAGAATAAAAACAAACAAGTGTTCAGTAACTCTCAGCATGACATCATCAGCCATCTATCAAAATCATACAGCAATTTAAAACCAGAAGAGATTAACTGACCCCACATCATCAGGTTTTCTCCCCACAAGGTATGTTCTGTATTTACAGATAGCTTTTTACGTCCTCTTTGCACGCACAGAGCTGAACTTGTTGCAGCTTGTTTGCATTGTGACAAACCTTTTTTTGACTTGCTTTCCCCAGAACTTCTTGACATAACCCTCCTGACCCTGTTGTCAGTGTGGTGGTGGTAATAATGACAAGGTCACAGGTGCAATCCCCATATGGGCCATCCACTTAAGAGCCTTAAGATGAGCCTTGTGGATCCCTTCCACCTCAGAACATTCTGTAATTTTGTTTCATTTTGTAACTTCCAGATCTGCACGCATACAAATATGTGTTGGCAAATACATGCACACGAGCATCTCCCACTCTCCTAGTTTCCCAATATTCCTCAGCAGTTGCGAATGACACTTCAGCAAAAAAATCCCTTCGTGCCTATCATCAACATCCTCATATTGCCCTGAAAACTCAGAAAGAAGAATAACACTAGACAGAAAACTTTGAGGTTAAAAATATACTGCCGAAGCTCCCTTCTCTTTGTTCATTAGATATTCTGCAGACATGCATATGTATAAACACACATTATTCATTTATGCCTCCCGGGTGCTTACAGCATTTCATAGGTAGAGCAAGCAGTTGACATGTGGCACTGCACGGTGGGCAGGGGGAATATCTACATCATGCAGCCCTGACTTCAGTCTTCCAAAAGGCTGAGCAGTTGTTGGCTGGGCACTCTACTGGATGGGCAGGAAAACAGGGCAGTGGGAAGAAAGCAAAGAGTTCCTTTGAGAGAGGACGTACCAATCTTGGTACAATTCTACCCCAAAAAGAAAAAAGTAAGTGGATTCATTCTGCTTGTTACAGGTTGATTGGAGAGGTTTCTGAGCTGATTTTTAGTAATCAATTCTTGCAAAAGATTTTTTAAATGTCACGAAGTTGTGATAAACCTTTAGATTTTTGGGAGTGTTATCAATTTTCAACAACTAAGGACCCTTTCAAATCACTTCTGGTATGGCCCAATGGGTTTTAATTCTATAAATTGTGGGCAGGCATTAAAGCAAGGGAAAAACCAGCCTGATAACTGGAATAAGCATGTGCTTCTCATGCTCTGTAGAACCATTCAAAGAAGTCACAGCATCAGTGTCTCTAGTTTACCACAGTCCTGCTGCAGATGTGGATTAAAAATCCTGTTTTCAGCCACAAGTAAATTTGAAATGCTTTTCACTACAAATTCTGTGGTACTTGGATACCTCTGAACATTATACATGGAGCTCTCAGTTACACTTACTTGTTTGTATCAAGCTAGAATTTATATATATAAATTATATGCGTGTACATAAACACACCAATACACATATAGATAGCTACATACAAAATAAAGAATACCCAATAGCATCAGTTATTGAATCAGAAATATGTAGTCTTGCAGTTTTAAGACTGAGCAGAATACTACGTTTACATATTACTAGCCGGGCTGCAAGCTAGCAGGGGGACTTCTATCAGAACAGTGTCTCAGGAGGAGGGAAAAAATACATAATTTGTTCTAGCTGGCTTTTCCTAATTCCATTTAGTAGGATTTAATTGAATAAGTGTAGAAAATCTTCCTAAGGTTTATATCCATGACGACAGTTTGTTCCCTATAAGAAATTTCAGAAATGTGTCTCTAGGTTTCTGTATGGATGTTATCTTCCTGATTCAAATTTAACAACAGTAATTAAACTGATTTTGATCATCTAGGATTTGATCAGCATACAGTGCCACTGCTTTGACCAATGGGGATTTCTACCCCTGACACATCACAATCTAGATCTTTTAGATCATGCTGTCAGTAGTGGTCAGCATCAGTCTCTGAAGCAGCTAAGGCAGAACTTACCAGAACTTACCACATAGGTGAGATACCTGCTGCAATGGATACTCAGGACCAATTTTTTGGACTTCAAATTTCATGTAGATTTGCAAAGACACCGATGTATTTATGCAATATTGAATTACAGAATGGGTAAGATTGGATGGGACCACAGGAAGTCATCCAGTCCATCCTCCTGGTTCAACCAGGGTCTGCTAGAGCATAATACTCATGATTGTGTTGAAATGGCTTCTGAATATCTCCGTGGAAGGAGACTCCACAGCCTCTCTGGGCAGCCTGTTCCAGTGCCCACTCAAATGCACAGTGGAGAAGTTCTTCCTTGTGTTAGCTGGGATTTCCTGTGCACCAGTTTCTGCCCATCGCCTCTTGTCCTATTGTTTGGCACACCAAGAAAGAGTCTGGCTTCATCCTCTTGAAACGCTCCCTTCAGACATTTATACATTGAAGAATCTGATGACCTTCTCAGATCATGTGGCACATGTGTGGAATACAGAAACTATTTTTAAGAATTTAGGAATGCGCACATACGGGTCATTGACTTAATTTATGGCCAACGACTCTTCCAAAAGGTTATTTCAAAGGCACACTGATATTTTGCTAAATTATCCATCACTCAGGGCTACAGTACAAGCACCGTTTGTTAAAACTTAACTTTTCCAGGATAATCTACTTGGTCTTTTCACGTCATTTTTAATCTGACTTTCCTCAAGAGAGATCTGGAGAGTATCAGGGTGAGGCACCAGCAAAACAACAGGAAAAAACTCACTAGAATTAACTTTCAGACATGGTCCCAGTACTACCACAATAAACAGGGAGTTTGAAAGGCCTACCTCCTACCACAATCTTTTATTAACATTCTTCAATCTTTCTGCACCCTTGGATTTTGTGGTTTACTTGAAAGTTTTGAAACATAGAGGGATCATTCAAATAAAGCCTGAAGGGTATTTTTTATTATATATATAAATTCTTTGGAGCAGTTGTGCTTTAGTATTGCCCATCGAAATGCAGCTAAGCGATCCTGCTAAGCACATCTGCAGTCATACTCTCTTCAGAGAAGAGACTCTTGAGCACTGTGCTAGCCTCCATACCACCACCAGCTGTATTGTCTCATGCTTTTGCACTGTCAGAACAGAATGAATTTCACTCCTCAGACAATTTACAACTAATCTCATTTCTGTCAACTTCTCTAAAAGATGGAAGACAGCGGATGGATGCCTGAGACAGCTGAATTTGAGATAAATTGAAAGAAAGATAGGTGTTGTTAACTGGACTCTTCTGCTGAAGGCTGATGCCTCAGCTGTGTACTGATGGAAATTCTTGTCAGCCCAGATTGGTTTTGGCCATGCTATGTCATTTAAATATTATGAAATGGGTTTATTTTGTGGCAGCAGCCAGTTTTCAAGGGAACTTAAAAGCATGTGGGCATTGAGAAAGTTGTAACTGATGCTAAACATGGGAACAAAGCTAAGCAATCTGCTGTGTAGGTGATACTGCAAGACACACAAAGGCTTGCCTGAAATAATCCATTCCCAGATGTTGGCATGCTGTAATGAAAAGGTGACATATTTTAAATTTGCTCTGAGATGAAAAGCCTCAATGTAAACAATCTGCTTATATTTGTGAAAATTTATTTCTCAATGTATATCAATCACTGGAAGCCTAAAAAATTAACCAGTGTATAGAGCACATTTTGGCTACAGTACTGGTAAAACACCTGTTCTTTTTTATCCCAGGCAAGGGACAGCAAACTTCCAGTTTGACATGGCTTCATTTGCTCTGGAGTTACATATCTTATCTCTCTGCCAGCAAGAGCAGATGAGGGGGCTGGGGTGGCAGATGTCACCTACCATGTACTCAGGGAGTTGACCTGCAGGTGTACATCGTGCTTTGTCCACTCAAGGATTGGGTGAAAACTCTGCTAAGAGACGTTCTTGCCTCCACTGACAAGATATGACTAATTTTTAAGCAGTTTTTTTTCTGTTTAAATCTGCCTGCAGATTTATTTCTAACACCCGCTACCCTGGATACATGCCCAGCAAGAACTGCTTTATACCAGTTTATCTCAGAGGGAAAAAAGGTGCACCACAGGTAGCTCTACCTTACTGTTGCTATGTTTTTCAAACATTTTCACATCACAGGACCCCAGGGACTGTCATAGAAAGCTACATGAGCACATACAATTTGGTGACGCTTCTCCAGGTTCATTTTGGCAAAATGGACACAGGGATGGTGACAGAGCAACCAGCTCAGCTCAGCATCTGAGACTTCCTTGGAAGCCTTTACACAAAAGCAGAGATGAATCCGATGTAAGCACCTGACAGACAAAATAGGGGAGCATGTGGTACTTGGCATCTGCTTTTGTGCACGGGGTAACAAGAATGGAAGAAGGTATCTAAAACACTTTTCTGCTTCACAGGCAGCCTCCTGAAATAGCTGCTACCTTCACCTTCATCTACGCTTCCCAACAATGAAAATAAAATGCATAGCAACAGGAAAGGAAATCTTCAGTAACCTTTCCAATCCCAGGCAACAGGAGTATGCATGAAGACTGTATTATGCCTTAAATTTTTTATTTAACTTGAAATGTCTGTGTAGCCTGCAGCAGGTCATTTACCTCACAAAAATCTCAAATCCCTTTAAAGCTAAAGACATTAATAAAACTGTGAACCAGAAAACCATTCTATTGGTTTTTGTTTACATTAGCTTCCAGTGTTGCAGACATGTTTCTCCTCTGGAAGAATTTATTTTTAACCCATGTCTTGTACAATCATCTGGAAGTATGGGGAGGATAAAGTGGTGGGATATGGAATAGCACAGAGGAGGCAGCGGCAGTACGGGAAGACCAAGAGAAGAGAGAAGGAAAACTCGAGCAGCGGCTGTATGCTTGCATTCCTCACAGCAAAAAGCAAAGCACACAACTATCGTCGTTCTGAGCTCCCCGGGCTGCTGAGAGGAGCCCGTGAGACAGGGCAGCAGCCCGCGGCACACGCAGCGCGGAGCGTGCAGCAGCACCGAGGGTGACTTTTGGCGGCCCTGCAGAGCGGGCAGCCCTGGGGCCGGCAGGGGGGCTGCGCAGCGCACCGGCACTCAGGGCTGCAGGCTCCGCCAGCCGGACACTGCCACACCGGGAGGACAGCCGTGTCACAGGCTGCTTAGCTCTGCCAGGGGACTGTGCCATCCTTCCCGACAGCTGTAACATAATCTCCTGATCCTCCCCTTAGATGACCTGGGGCACAGCAAGACAGATGCTTGTCATGGAGAAAGCTTGAGGCAACACCTCCCAGTGTGCTTGTCCTGGGCCCAGTGCCCACCACAGCCCAGGAAGGACCATCTTTCTGAGGGCTGCAGGAGAACAAGTTGGAATGTGGCAGTACAGCAAACACAGCAGTCTGCAACTTGATGAAAGATGTCCTGATGTCCCCTATAAACTCTCATCTGTATGCTCAGCCCATGTTGTAAAACTGAGAAGGCACAATGAGTTTTGAGAACATTACTGCTGGCCTGTAAACCATTTATCTACAATTGTGCAGCACAATTCACACGGGTTGGGGGCTCCTCAGCAGTTGAGTAATCTGTGTAAATCAGTCAAGATTTTAAACTGTCTCTCAACCTTTTTAAGCCATCTTATTAAAAACCCCACAAACACAATAGCACAGATCTGAAGCATGCACATATACACAGAGAAGTCAGCCTCAACTTCTAAATAACCCAGTAATTCCTTGCCCAGCAATGACAGCAAAGGCAAAGGCAGTGTTTTCAAGACTCTCCCTTTTTTACTACCTCAACAAGGTAATTAAGGACAGCTGAGGTCATAGTTCTATAATTGAGTTCGAACACTGGCAACAGAAACTGGTGTGTGATCTTTGGTTCACAGTGAGGTTTATAACCTCATTTCCACCCACCACTACTGTTATAAAGTTCCTCTTATGTGGGTTGGGTGCTCATTTTTCTTAACCTTTGGAGGCTGTAACATGGTTCCTTCACAAGGCTGGACTCTAAGTCTGCCAAGAAAGAAGGCCTATGGTACGAGGTAGCTCAGATAATTTAGGATCAAAAATTAAATAAAAGACCTACAGACTTAGTCTTGGCTAGATTTTTCCTTACATGACTTCTGAATTCCACTACCATAAAAGTTTTCTTAAAGGCCTGGACTATTTGAGGCTGTAGAACAAAAATAATTGAAAGAACGGGGATGAAATACATCGAGGACAACAACATGCTAACCTTATAGAACAACAGGTCTAGTCAGGTATAGTGAATCACACCATGAGAAATCACAGATGTGCTTGAAATGGACTTTCTTTTACTATTACCTGGGTAACAATACCAACAGATGTGGAATTTTGGGGTTTGGCTACTGGGATGACTAATTCCAATAGATCAGAGCAACAAAGTAGGTCACAGAGTCCCCACCTCACCTGCTGCTCCCAGAGTCACAACAGGCTGACTCACTTTTGCTTTGATTTCACATGTTAGTTTGGCACTTGGAACTATTTCATTATTTCAAATAACTCTCTTACATTTTACACAGAGTTTATTTTTCCAACATTTTAGTCAGTGGATTCAGGTGCACAACAAATGGTCCCTGGACTTACCCTGATAAGCAGAAGAACCGTAATTAAAATTCCAGTTTAAATGGTAGCACAATTACAGGGACAATTTTCTCTGAGCAATGGGCATTCACAACCAAATGTAAAGATTAAATTTCTGCCAAAATGTTCTTTATTTTGAACTACTGCTAGTCAGCAAAGTAGTAGAAATGCCTAAATTAGACTCCCCCAGAAAATAATATTCTTGACAAAGAGTTCATCTAGTAGCAACTAGAATTTTGAGTGATTTATCGTTTCCCCATTTTGTGGAATAAAAATGCCACCACAGATAATAGACCATAAATAGAACATAGATTTTTCTATTCAGTTAGCATTGCCTCATCTAAGGCAAACTACTGGTGTCAAAGAAAGACCTTATTTAATTGCAGTGGGCCAATAACCCAAGTAATAATGAAGCAAAAGAAAAATAGTTATAGACCGCAAATTAAGAACTGTTTATTACTTTGTGCAGCTGTTTGCAATGTTTCTGTAATTTTAGCTGGTCTTTATGCACTGCAGTGAGAAATCTAGTGTATCACAGTGCAATGACCAAATGAAGTAGCTACTTCTGACACTTTATCTGTGTTCCTACTCAAGACGAGAATTGCAAAAGGCATGGTGCAATCCACTGAATGCCACGTAAACACCTGGCATGCTGCTCCAAATCCATTAGCCATGGACCCAGCTGCACCTCCAAGAGTATTTTCCAGCAATTCCATGTTTCAGCAGCCCATATATAAGATGCCTAAGGTCTGTCCTGAGCATACCTGAAACCCACAGTCCATGAACCCACAAAGAGCTAGCCCCAGCAGGGTGCATCGTGTCGCTGCTCATGCTCACGGCACCCCCTCTCCCTCGCCTGCCCACAAAGCTGCACAGGCACCACTACACTCTCCAGATATTGCTGTTACCCATCAGCACCATCAGTTCATCCCAGAAAAGTGAGTGCAGGCTAGAACTTGGGCTTCATATGGTTTTCTGTTTTTTTATTTTGCATACGCACCACATCTTATCCTTCAAATTCATTGAAAAAAATCTGTAATTTGTGACTATTATTATAGCTTCTTGGACTGCACATTAAACATGCTAATGATACAAATGTCACAGTGATTTCTATCATTAGAAACCCATGTCTTCACTCAGTGGTTCAAAATCAATAAATAAATAGTTACATAGACAAACACTGACATTATGAAAGCCATTCGTGACTTTGCCTACAGTACACACTGCTGGTGGTGTGGAGAATCTGGCACTCAGATTTGCAATCAGACATTAGAGACCATACTGCCCCAGTCTGCAGCTTCAATAAAGCGGTTTACTGAATCAGAATTGCAGAAAGCTAACTTGAAAATTAATTTGATGGTAACCTACCCAATTAAAACCCCAAACAGCATACAGCTACAGCTTCAGTACTATTGCCACCTACAGATATTCCTCATATCCTTCATTACAGAAAAGTGAAAGGAAAAAAAAAGCTATGAAACATGCTGTCCTGGCATTATACTTTGATAAATTAAATCACTACCATGTAATTCACTGATGATTAACATAAATTCTCTAGGTGAAAGCTAAATTCATTGATCTAGTCACCTTTGTATCAAGCACAATGCAGAAAAAATGTTAATAAATTCAGTGGTAGAAAGGCTAAAAGTATAAATTCTGCTTAGTTAGGGAAAAAGAAGAAAAAGAAAGACTTGTCCCATATGATCAGACACTATCTTAGATATTTTCTGCAGAAAGTAAAAAGCTGTAGAGGACCTGCTCATTGGTACACCCCAGGCAATGAAGCATGGCAATGTTCAGGTTTGTCTGGGGCAGCAAAAACCCTGCAGCCAAAGCTAGTTCTTTGGCAAGTGAGTGGGTTTGGTGACTCCATGCTGCAGCTGAGAACAAAAAGTACAAGGACATGGTCTTTCTTTGCTGTCCCTTGCTTAAGACAGGGAGCAACAGCCTTCAATTTTTTAAGGTACGGTGAGAATTGACTTCCAAGCAACCTCTCTAAACTTAGAAGGTTTTTATCTTCATTTGGAAATGTATTTTTTTTCCTTAAAAAACAAAAGGTAATTTTATCATTGTTTCTGGTGGTGACTTGTTGCTCAGATTATCACCTATGAATGAGTCAATTGCAAATGTTTCCAAATGAAGTACTTACACTTACTTGAATTCCTACTTTAGTTACTTGCACTACAATTTTCAAACAACAACAACAAAAAAGCAGTTGTAAGTGCTAACCACTTTGGGAAAAATTAAAGAAAGAAAATAGCTAGAAAAATAGTCAGGATGATGAAACAAACTCCTTTTGGCACATTTTAGTCCTACCAAACAGAGTATTGAATAGTGCTGAAAGCATTAGGACATCAGGGTGTATGAGCATAGGTGTGTCACACAAAATAATATAATGGTTTCAATTTAAAAAATACTGAAAACAAGGATCTCATTTTAATAGTGTTTCCCAATTTTACAGAGGTGGATGAGTGCAGATAATGACAAAAAGATGAATGTTGCTGTCTGGAAAGGTGAATAATCAGCACAGCCAAAGATTTATCTTCATCACTGCTGCCCCACACCATGTTAACAGTCTATATATTCACATTTCTGGCAGAGCTAAATCGCTGGAACTAATAATTCAGCTATAGCTGAGGCTTGTAATTATTTCAGAATCAGGAAGCCATAATATACCCACTCTGAAAACACAATTATTTAGCATGTGCACGAATACAAATGATGTTGATATATTTGATATATCTTGGTCTTTCATATTAATGAATCATTTCAATCCAAATGTGGATATTTCTTTTGGCATGCCTTTCACCATGCTTAGGTGCATAAAAAATTGTGAGTTGATAAATAAAACACAGACACCACCTAAATACAACATACCAGATAAACCCAACTGGATGTGAAGCTCCATGCAATAAGGTACAAACCAGGCAAAAATTATGACTGGACATCTCCAAAATCCTATCTATTCAGGAAAAGCAGGTTTACACTATACAAAGAGAAATTACAGAAATTCCTTGCTAGAAGGACCTTTTTTTTTCAGTGTTCTATTACTATGGTAAATGGCCAAATTTGAACTTTACCAGGCTCAGGACTCTTTACTTGATTTCAAAAAGGTAGTGAAAAAACTCTTTTCTTTTCCTTATTTTCTCACACTTTCATTGGACAACATTTGTGCATGATTGATTTCTAACCATGTCTCCTTGTTGTATGGGGTCTTTCCATTACAAAACAAAGAACAGGTTGTATTTCAACAGCTGAACTAGGGATAAAGAAAAACAACAGGAAAAAATTATTTATGCAAGCATCATCCTTGAAGAAATTACCTGTGTTTCTGTATTTAACTATATTTAACCTAATGATGTCTAATTAATCAGATATTTCTACTGAGTAGTCAGGAAATGTCTCAGAGCACAAAGCGTACAGCATTTTAACAGATACAAGCAGCATGGAAAGCACCATCTGAAATCTGAAGATGCTCACAAACCCCTGTAAATCTCACAGCTGGGATAGCACACCATCTAAAGTGGGCCAGCATTACAGCCAAAACAGCTATTGACCACTACCTCCCTAGAAAATAGTATCTTCCTAATTCCTTCTTTGAATTAGAGATGACAAATTTAGATAAGATACTAGGAAGAAATTCTTTATAATGAGGGGGGTGAGACACTGGAACAAGTAGCCCAGAGAAGTTGCAGACTCCCCATCCCTGGAAGACATCAGGCTGGATGAGGCTCTGAGAAACCCTGTCTAATAGAAGATGTCCTTGCTTATAGCAGGAGGGTTGGATGGAACCAGGTGATTTTTAAGATCCCTTCCAACCCAAACCATTCTGTGATCTTTCTGAACTGGTATGAAGGCACTGATCAAGAAACTGTGTATTAAAAGAGTCGCGGCTTCTGTCCCCTGCACCACAAGTGAGGGGCCAGGCAACAGGAGTGAGAGATGGGGAGAACAGCTGGGAGTCAAGGGTTGGGTTATGCTGACAGTGCTACCAGCTGGAAGGTCTGAGATGATAGCACAGGAAAGGCCCAGCACTCCAAAAACAAGTGTGAAAGGCCTTTTAATGTGTCTTCTTGGAGAACAAGCAAGAAGCTGCAGCTTATATGCAAGCAGCTCCAAGGTTCTCCCCATAGGATCTAACATACATTAGTTTTTGCTTTGATATTAATACACATAAGAGAAACAACCAGTGTATCTTCAGATGCTGAATAATGCAAGCTAAAAAACCCACACTGTTCAAGCAATAATGCCTCCAGTGGTGTTTACAGGCTTATGCTAGTACAGTGACCCTTTTTCCTCATGTATGTGAGAGATTTTCTAGCATTTTATCCTAAGGGCAAGAATTACTTTGCAAAGAACTAATATATTCTTAAACACACTAGGAAAAGTCTGATTTCACTAAACTAAGCAAGAGTTTTGCCTCTGACTTAAGTAACACTTTCACCCATTTTCTCTGCTACTGTAATAGGGATCTTTCTTATCTTTTATGGAGATAAAATCTGACCTGTGGCCTGTGTCAACATGAAGGGAACATAAAAGTGCTGTAAAGTTTTGCTAAAAGTTTCACTTCCATGTTTGTCCAAAAATGTAAAGTGTTTAACCCTTAAAATCGTTTTGATTATAAATGTGAAGTGGAAACAGTACATTCATTTGGACTATGCACATTTTTTGACTGAATATTTTTTACAGATAGTGTCTGAGTTTTATCATTTTTAATGCAAGTACAGTGTTTTGGGTACAACACTGCAAGTTCTGAGTGGTTCAGGGGCTTCAGTTCTACCATCAAAATAACTGGAGTATTTTTAAGAATTTAGCCCTTAACTGCTTAAGTATAAAACTCTCTCAGATTATCTGTGTAATTCTTTGGGAATTAAAGCTCTGACTCATTAGTAGATGAGCTTAAAAAGCTTAAAATAATTTTCTGTTCTGACAATCTGCCCATTTAAATGCTTGTCTCCCTCCTTACAGGACTGGATCAGCTTCTAGGGAAGATGATGCTGTATATCTGTGGCATATTAATGTAAAATGGCATCAGCTCTGGTCTTTCCTAGCAATGATGTGGTCTTTCCAGCTATGATTTAAGCAAATCTGCAGCTGCTCTATGATTAGTCAAGCAATGCTAGCAGCAGGGACAGAAATCTTTGAAGAACGCAGTAAAAATCTTCGGGCTAGAATTGCTACAGCAGACTTAACATAAGCTGTCCCTATTTATGAGACAAAATTCTGAGCCCTGAAAAGGAACCTGAGTTCAAATGCAAAGAAGGTCTGTCAGACCCTCTTTAGTGTCTTTTTTAAAAGAAGAGCATTAAGAACAGGTGAAAAAAGGCTAACTAACTTGTTGGCAAATGCAGACATGACCTGTACTTTTAATTCACTGCTGTTTGGTTTACAGCAGGTCATTTTTCTCATTAATTGCTAAGCTGCTGGCAGATTCCTTGACATTTTGGATGAAAGATCAATCTGGATTTAATAAAGTGATCAAGCAGAAAGAGGTTATAATTCTTTAGGTTTAAAGTCTGCCAAATCACTGGCATTGTGCAGACTGACATCATGATAGGCAGTCCATTTTTTAATCAGGGTGACATAATACAGCTGTGGTCTGGCCTAATATATAATTGCATCATACCTGCACGGCCAAGATTTACTGTAAATCCAATACAGTGTCTCTCCTGATTCCTCCTACTTAGAAGTTCAAGGTGGGCAGGTAGGCAGGAAGGTGTGAGAGGATTTACGCAGGTGTGTTTTCATCTGTGAACAAAGAATTTCTATTATTGGATTTAAGGGTACATCTGGCAGCACTACCCATGACACAAGGATATGGGGTTCTAGCTTTTCAGCCACCATCATTCAGAACTACTAAGAAATTTGGCTAGTATCAGATCTGGGCATACCGACACACTTTTCCAGAGACACTCACTAGGAACAGCCTTTGACATGTGAGCAGAACAAGGGGCTCAGACACGTCTCCAGTTGTGAAATGAGACAACTGGTGTGTTTTAGACTGACTAAGTGCAATCAGCTTATTCAAACAATTATTTTTTTTTTACAGGCCATTTATCCTGGAGAAATATGAACAAATCTTGTTTACTCTGAAGCACACATCTCATGGCAGAAACATCAGACAATAGACATCCAGGCTGAACTGAAAAAAAAACCTGGCAGGAGGATGAAAGGAGTAATAGTAATGTGTTCTGTGTCAGCTTTGGGTGAAGAAAGCTGGAGTAGGAATTTTTCTTATAAAGGCAGGGTTTCAGCACAGCTCAATGAATGCTGAAACACTGAAGTACATGCAAGGAGAAGGAAATGGGGAGATGCCTCAAGCTCCTTCTGACAGTATGTGCTTCCAGTGTGACCCCCCTCGAAAACTGAAGTTTTGCTAAACCAAGCAATTGGATTCTGCCAGGCTGCAGAAGTATCATCAATCATGTATTGATATAGGGAACGGAGTATTTCTAGAAAATTAAATTTAAAAGGCAGCACAGTAGGTTGATAGATTCAAAAACCTAATGACATTCACACTGAAGTATATTGAATATTTTAAAATTTGGGAACTGAGAAGGATTTTGTAGAAATCACTGCTAAAATTGTACATTTGAAGATGCAGAAAGATACATTAGAAATTAGCAAGGCATGAAATTGTCTCACAAAGGAAATAACTTCTATGAAACAGTAATAAACAGCACAGGAAAATTACAGATAATGATCAGTATTTTTGTGCTACTTTCCACAGACTCCTTTGTCACTTGTTCTAAGTAAATGAATAAGGAACTTTCCTCCAGCCAGTGAAACCAAGAATAATGAAAATCCTGTGTTATCCTAGTTCACTGTGTCTTGATATATGCAGAGATGAAGCACATGACATTATGGGGTAATCTGAACTGACAAAGAAGGTACTTTCTTTGGAGAAAGGCTCTCTGCATCTCTGTGATACCTGCAAAGGGTGACCCATTGCCTGAGCAGTCAGTCAATCAGTCAAGTCCCTTTTGCACCGGTCGAGAAAGCTTCCTGCTGAGTATGGCATATACTGTTTTTTAAACTTCCACCCCTGCTTACTGAGTAGGGCTCAGCCCTCAACTGCTTGATATGGGACAATTGCTCTGGTAAAGTGGGGATTTACTACATTAACTGTGTGCAGCGGTTTTCAGGATAAAGTCTAAGAACATCTGAACTACTGAGACAGATGAGACTAAACTCAATTCACTGTTGAGAGTTAATAAATTATCAGATGTGGCAAGTTACACACAGTCATAACTGGAAAGCTATTCTCTATGTAGAATTTAGAATAAAAGCTTGGTTTGGGACAGTGGAATTTTTAGGGCTGGAAGTATTGTTAAATAACGCTTATTAGCCATTAAAAAGCACACTACACCTGCAAACAGCTCTCCAGTAGTTAGATACATTGAGTATTTCTACTCAATATCCTTGTGTTATCTGCATTAGTCTCATTTTTTAGCACTGAAAAATGAGGTCTTTAGATGAAATTACAGACACTTATCTTATTCGCAGATGGATTATCAATAGGCATGTGATGGGTCAATGACAAAATTCAGCTGCAAGTCTTTGAGTCTGTGACTTGGGTTCTTGTCTAGTAACACCTCCCTCCCAGGCATGAGGAAAGGCAGAAATAGGCAGACAAAATAGACTGATAGATTTTAGCTGATCTGCAGAAGGCTGGTGTCTACAAAGCAGTCCTTTGCAAAAAGAGCATTTGTAAGGCTTCTCACTCAGATGTTAAAACTCTTACATACACAAAGGGATTTCCTTTACCTGAACTGCCACCAAAAAATAGGCAAATATAGATGGAGATCTGTGGGGAGCTGAAAGATTACCTCTACCAGTCCTATCTGATCCATCCTTCAGAAGCAGCCAAATGGCCGCTACAAGGGGTTTCACAGCAGCTAAACTTGCCTTCAGCCTCTTCCCAGTTGTTTCCTCAGGGACCTCAGGAGCCACAAACCCACTGTCCATCTCCAGCTATTTTTGTGCCACATGCTGGGGGTTGCTGCTACAAGAGAAAAGTTTACCACCAGAGCAGCCCAGTGTTACCTATTAAGAAGACTCTGACACAAACGAAGCACCTCTCTGATATCACACTTAGACATGAATTATTCTAGTCATAACTGGAATCTGCATTGCTGAAATGTCTGTTGTCACCAGCTTACCAACTGCCTGAGTCTTTAAATTAGGCATGGATATGAAGACGACCAGCATCCTTCACCTGATTGTAGTATCCCAGTTTTTCCCAGTATCTTCCTTCCTCTGATGAAAGCCATAGATGAGTATTTGCCCTTCTAGCAAAATAACCAGCCTCAAGGAGAGTTGGCTTGCACTCAACATGAACAAATCAAATCCACAAGGAGAAACACGTAAGTATTTCCCCATTTTTTTTCAAGGGAATAAACAAACAGTTACATGAATGTCATTGGCTATACCTGTTTTTGAGCAAAACATAGAGAATACAGAGACAACTTTTCCAGACCCATTAAAAACAATCAATGTCAGATAAAACATCAAAAATAAACAGTTACCTGTAACACATTTGGTATGGGATTCCTCGTTTTACCTGAAGATACCTAACTTTTTGAGAAAAGGCAGCTTCATTCAGACTGATAAATCTCCCATTATTTTGCCCAATTCTCCCCTTTTCCCTTCAACTTTCTTTAATCTTCACAGATTCAACTGTCTTCTCCAAGCATTCCTACTGGATCCAATATGAAGAACAGACAATTCACCACAAAAATATCTTCTAGGCATATACCTAATATGATACCTCCTGCAAATCTCAGCAGAGGCTCAGATTGCAGTTTCTTGGTAGTATTAAAGCTTTCATCACTCTACCCATCTAGTAGCTTGGAAAAAAAAAAGAAAAGTAACATCTAAGCAGGCACATCAGACAGCACAGAAGCAGAAGACAACGATCAGCCTCTTCTTTTCAAGCCCTTTATGCATATCAAGTGTAGTTTGTGCCTCTTCCCTTTGACATCCTCCCCTCTTAGCAACCCACTTCCACAAGCACCACACAGTAGCTGGCACGCAGAGCGTGGATGGAGAGCCGTAGAAACAGCACATACCTTGTGCACAAGTGAGAGAGCTGATAAGTAGCTGAAGTGTCATCAGGGGTGGGGAAATCAAACTTTCTGAACAGTCAACACATCTGACTCTACATGCTCATTTCTCAACTTCTCCTAATTCCAGAACACAGCTTGTGGACTCCACATGCCTGATAGACCAAAGAGCACATCATAACCAAAATGCCTAAACTGACAAATACCTGGTTGATGGGGTTGTAGTTTTTAGTACATGTCACTAAGTCTTAGCTTGGTTGATTGAAGAGAGTACATTTGAGTTCTGCACACAATGCTGACAATTTCCACTCGTATGCATCTAAATTAAGGAAGTGATAAAGGAAATGGTTTTATTGCACACATGCTCTTCAGGCAACTGCCTTCACGTTTCCCCTAGGGTAGGAGCACCCTACACAGCATTAGACTACAGAAAAGAGGCTCAGCAATGTGTCAGGCTGAGTAACTCAATGTAAAACTGTCAGGATTCTCAAGAACTGGATCTAGATTGAAGCTCAGCACCAAAGGCTGTGGCAGAGTTCTTACATATACTTATAATGCTAGAGTAGAGAGAGTGGCATGAGTTTCTAATGTATGCCATTCCTCACCCTTAGTCTAATGACTTTCCAGCAGAACAGACGCAGCTCTTGAAACACGCGTCATTCAAATGATGCACAGCTCTTTCTCGGGATAAAATAATCAGGTTTTTTAAATCAGATAAGAATATTCACAGCCTATTTAAATCGTGTAAGGAAATACCAATTTCAAATGTGATGCAAACATGGAAATTAGAAAGACAACAACATTCTACTTTATTTCTGTGGAATGCAAGAGTAATTTTGCTCTTGACATTTTCTCTACTCAATCAATCAACCAACCATTCTCCCATTTGGCCATTGCATAAGAACAATACAATGTTAGCAGCATCCCTTTGGTTTTAATTCCTTATTGTAGACAGCTATGAAATCTTGAGTGGGTCAGAACAACTACAAACCACTATTACTAATTTTAGGTTTTATTCCTGTGTCCCCATAAATCAGACTGCTGTCACTTCAACAAGCAGGTGAGAACTCTCTGAATGGTACCAGGAGCTCTGTCTTGTAAACACTGTTTTCCTAACATTGCACATTTCTCCATGAAGAACAAGTAAATCCCTATGCTCACTACTAGAGAGGACATTCAGATACTACTTTCTTCTGTTTTCTTGAAGGGCAGATAAACACTGCACTTCTGTTCAGACAAAGGTTAGGCCAGACCATGACCTTTCCTGCACCTAGAATAAGAGTCCTCATGGCACCAGCTGTCTCTACAGTGCAGCTGCACATGGGCTAAGTAATCAATTTTTGGCAGGGATTGTGTACAGCTGAGAAGTAGGTAGCTCCCCTAGCTCCCCATCCATCCACAGCTAGCTAATAGAGAGATAAGAGTAAGCCATGGCTGGGATCCCACGCAGCCTTTCCAAGGGAACCACGTTGATGGTGTGTGTTTCCTCAGTGTCGTTTACTTGTCTGTCACTTCTGGCCTGTGTCCTCTTGTGTTCTTGGGTCAGGAGGCCTCAATCACTTGAGGGACTTTGATCCCTTGCTATCACTGGGATAGGTCTGTAGGCCTGCATGTAGAACCAAGGGGGGGCTGTACTGTCCCATCACAGCTCTAGCAACTATCATGATTTTAGCCAAATTTCCTGACATTTAGTGTTTCTCAAAGTTCCCAGTCCTGCAATGATAAAACCAAGTGAGATTCTCAGCTTCCATATTCTTTAATAGTGTAAATTTGTGATTACAAAGCTAAAAACTGTCAAGAATGTCATCTGATACCTCATAAAACAGAGGGCAAAGAGAAAAAGTCACTGTTTTTAATCTCTTTACTTAGGAAGGTCTGATTCATGGCTGCTTTGTACAAAAATTGGCAGAGAAGATGCAATACGGCTAAATGCTGCATTGAAAAATTTGTACATCCTGCCTCCAAACTTTGATGTAGCTAAAAATTAATCAATATTGTGGAGTGTCTTGGCAAAAACAACTCACTCAAATCATAATGTTCAACTGCAGCAGGAACTGGACTCTCTCAACAGCAGCCCAAAGATACCATTGCCTCAGCACAGGCTCAAGATGACCAATAGATCATGCTTTTCAAAAGCAAACCTACTTGATTGCTTACATATTTTGTGCCTCTGATTCTGGTAAAAAAATAAAATCAATGAAGCTGATGAAAAGAAAGCAATTGACAAAGTTGAGCCCTAAGAGGCAATTAGTCCCAGACATTATTGTTGCAACTGCTTGTCTAGTTCCCCAGCACTCCCCTGCTCCCAGCCATTGGGTAGAAACAACTTGCACAAAAATCTATTTAGAGAATTCATTAGTAACAGCCCAAGTTGATTGTGGCATGAATACAGATCAATGTTAAGCTTCTAATTAAAAGATGCCAAATCAAACTAGATCCTTAAAATATCTTTAGATTATATCAATGTGTCTGGGATATGTATTAATGGCACATTGTTTTGGTTTTCTTGCTCTCCAGTCATTATACAAACTGCTTCATTTAAGGCCATTTAAATGAAAATAGCTTTCAGCAACACCATAACAGACACTAGAAAACATTTTTAGCAAAGATGGAAGCAGGCTCTTGTATATTTATGAAAAAATAGTTATTTAAGACACTGTAAGCCACAGTTCCATTCTAAAATGTTTCTAAAGGGATCCATCTACAAGATACACCTGTCTGGGAAATAACATCCATCTCTTCTAACAGTCAGGAGAGAACAGGGGAGAAAGGGAAATACATAGTGTGCCCCAGTTTATTCAACCTTTCAGTGAATGCTCCTGAGTTTCTAATGAATGTCCACTTCACAAATCTCCTATTTTAACAGATAATAACCTTTCTAATAAAACTGAAACTCTGACAGATGCACATACTACTCTGGAAACATGAAAAGTATCTCCATAACAGTGATGAGAAATGGATTGAATTAATCTTTTTTTAATCAATTGATAATCTGAAAAGTTTTTATTAAATTTAATAAAGTCAGGTGTTTGTAAAGCAATTAGCTTAAAGTATTTACAGCTGGAAGTGTTCAATCTTCCAGATAAATTCAGAAGAAACTTCTACACCTTCCACAAAACCAGTAGGCGGACAGTACTATCACTTCCCTTTATGACCAAATAGTTAGTTAGTTAGTTAAAGGATTAAAAGAAAACCCAGAATTCACATCAATGTAAAAAAAAACATGAAGGAGCTACAGTGATACAGTGCTCCGCTGGGGACCAGCAAGCTTGACAGATGTTTGTTGACAGAGATGTATGTACTCATCCCTCCTCCCATCCCAGACTGGGGAAGGCCAAAGGCTGTTGAACCTTGAATGGTAAAGCTGTGCAGAGAAATGCTTTGGTCAGAACGGTTTTTATGAGTGACAGCTCAGCACAGAATTCTGGAGGGGTGGCTTGCACCTCTCCAGGCATGCATCGAGAAACCTCGAGCACAGCTGAACAAGTGCAGCAAGAGGTGACAGAAGCAACTTTCAGAGGAAGCACTGGGGAGTCACCCAGAGTGACTTGGGGATGTGAGCAAGGACACTGCCCAGGGTTACTGCCTGATACAATTCTGTTTATTTACAATAATCTACAAGAATACCTGATTCCATTGCACTTTTTTTTTTCTCCTAGCTGGACTAGTTGAAGTTCACACCCTCTACAGTACAGCCAGGTCCATCTCTTGCAGAGATGCCTTCCTGCATGGCACATGTTTCAACATATACCTGGTATCTATTGACATCTGTGTCAAGAGAGACCTGATGCATTGAGAAAATGAAGCTCATGACCTCTGTGTTCAGCTGTTGAATGGTCTGGATAAGATCAAGCACCTTAAAGCCTGTTAAATTCACTTGTAGGATGTGAAATGCCAACAGTGTGGTGTGAACTCCGGACTCACAGGTAGTGCAGCAAGGAGCAGCAAACATGAGCTGGGAAGAAAATATTCACCAGAGGTTGGTGGATTTTCCACAGAATAACAGGCAGCAAAGGTATCTCCACTCAGCCTGAGACATTCTGTCATTAGACAGAATTATACTCTGAGAACATAAAACTCACAAAGAAGTTTCCATCCTACCCAATTTGTTATTCGCTATCATTGCTATGCTATGTTGATTCTATTTATTCTTAGGTTTCTTGCAGGGTGTTGTTCTGTCCTAAGGACATTTCCCCTTCCCTTCACAGATATTTCTTGGACATCCCATATCTGTCACAGTTCTCTGGGGATCAGCTGCAACCTGAAGCCTGCCCAGATGGTCAGGACCTAACCCGCAGGATTAGGAAATGGCTTCATACAGGGCAATGAGCAGGACACAAGTGATTCTGTATGAGAACAACCCAGGAACAATAACAGCTTATAAACAGAAAATTTGAAAGTAATATTTAAAAGTACATCCTCAGCATTGGAGGGGGTAAGGGGAGCAGACAGAACAGATTCATAGGCTTATTTTTGTGGAGACAAGTTATGAAGTACACTCTATGCTGTATATGTTACTATACTTTTCTCTTATGCCCTTAGCTGTGATCATAACTAGAGTTAGCGAACTACCAGTGTGATCCAAAGCTCTAACTCCTATGTGCCTTTTAGTAGTCTGCTTCCTTCATTAAGTACAAGTAATAAATACAGAAAACATACAAACACAAATAAAAAACCAAACCAAACCAAAAAGAAACCAAAATCAAACCCAAACCAAAACAAAAACAAACCAAAACCAACTAAGAGCAAGTAAACCAAACCCCAGAAATATCTGCAGACAGCAATGTTATTTATTTATATGCTGTTTGTGCCTCAGACAATAATTCAGTTCTTTTAAAACAGACCAACCAGCCTACTGAGTGAGTGTCATGTCACCTCTTACTTGACTGGAAACCACATATAACCATAAAGTGAGTTGCAACACTGCCAGTGAAATTTATTCTTTGATTCTAACATGGTAAGAACTCTGGGAAAATGAAATCAGGGAAGAATTAAGCATTTTAAAATATTTGCTCAGAATAAGGGAGAACATTTTCACATAAAGAAGTTTCATGTATATAAGAATGAATAAATACTCGAAGTCCAAGTATTGTAAAAGGTAAGTTCTGTGTCATGCCTCTGCTTTAGCCAAGAGAAACTAAGATAAAGAATATTAACTTTCCATTTCTGTACAGAAAGTCCTGCTGCTTGTTATCATGCCAATGTCAAAACAAGCATACTAAAAGTCACAAGTGTAATTAAGCCTTTTTCTAGTCCAGCAATCAGCAGGTTATTGAATCCAGAAGACATAAGGCTGTGTGACGGTGGTGAGCAGCCTCACTGATAAACACCACATCTGGATCCCATCACACACTATCCTGCTCTAGCCACTGCAAGCAAATGGTCCAGCAGATCCAGCCAGTTGTTCTCTTGAACAATAAAAACAACGAGCTTAAGCACATTTATGTTTTGTCTGTGTCAGTATGGTCTGAGAGAGAATTTCTCTCTCACCCTGCAGATCTTAGTCCACTTAGGGTTAACATCAGTATTTTAAAAACTTAATGAACAGTCAAGATCCTTCAGCAAGAAAGCAGAATACAGTATAATATGATTGAAGTGAGATGCTCCATTTGACAGTGTTGTACATTGCTTAGTCCTTAGTGGAACAACTAAGAAGCAACTCAGAATACAATTCATTGCAAATATCTCTAATGTGGAAGTAACAGCAAATGGCAACAAGTGAACTCAAATGAAATAAGTATATGAATGAGCAGATGCTGATTCTTTGCCATATTTCAGAGTAGCCCATGAGTGCAGCCACTGCTTTCATGTAAATGGGACAAGTATATTCAATACATTTTTCCCAAGCCTTTTTTCATTGGCATTGAGAATTAGCCAATACATTATTTTCTAGTCTTGACATGATACTGAAGAACTTGCTCAGCTGCATATTAGCCACAAGAAATAGGAAGAAGATATGTGTGACACATCTTCTAAAGAAGAAATAAAAAAGAAGTGAAAACCCATTTACAGAGAACTCAAATGCACACATATCACACAAGACCATGGGGAAGGGAAACAATTTCCCAGCTCCCTCCTCAGGATCTCTTCACAGATTAGCAGTCTGCTTCCAGGAGTCCTATCCATTTCCCAATAATCCCTCAGGAGAGACTGTATGAAAGGCAGATACACTCACTGGAAAGAACATATGGGTAATAGAGCTCTATGCATCATTAGAAAAAAAGAGAATATGAATCAATGCAACTAGTAATACAACCGTATCCCATCTTGGCAGTTAGACAGATGGGCTCCTAGTAAGGAAATTAGAAGCAGCTGGAGTTGTCTCCCTGCACAATATTAATCCCCAAATTGTATTTTGCCACAAGACAAAGGTAGGCTGACTTGCCGTACTCAGTACTCAATTCTGGAGCTTAGAGGACCCCAACAGGAGTCACCAGCTTTTCAGTTTCTAGAACACTCCACTAAGCTCTTGGTTTCCTCATACACAGCACCTTCTCATGGTGTCCAAGAATGTCCAAGAAAGCTAAGACCCCAAAATGCAAGATCTGGCATAAAATTACTTTGAATGCTCAAAGCAGAGCCACAGCAGGAATGTGGAAGGAGAGGGGTCTGCCCTGTGCACCTTCTCATACAGGTGGAAGCAGAGGACATGGGGCAGTGAGAGGAAGGACAGGATGCACATGTGATACCTGTGAACTTGTCCTTCTGCCCTCCCAAACACACACACAAGGAGATTGAAGGGAACAAAGACACTCACTGTATCAACAAGGCACTGAACAAAGGCACTCACTGTATCACAGAATCATAGTTATTGAGATTAGAAAAGACCTTCAATATCATTAAGTCCAACCATTGAACTAACACTACAAGTGCACCACTAAACCCTTTCCCAAAGTACCACATCTTACATGTCTTCTAAACATCTCCAGGGACAGTGACTCAACAATTGCCCTGAGCAGGTTGTTCCGGTGTTTGACAACCCTTTCATTGAAGACATTTTTTGTAATATCCAATCTAAACCTCCTCTGGTGCAACTTGAAGTTGTTTCCTCTCAACCTATTGGTACTTACTTTGAAGAGTCTCCACCTGGCTACACCCTCCCTTCAGGTGGTCTTAGGGAGTGATAAGGAGTCCCCTGAGCCTCCCTTTCTCCAGATTAAACAATCCCAGCTCCCATAGCCACTCCACATGATATTTATGCTCCAGACTCCTCACCAGCTCCATTGCCTTTTTCTGGACATGCCCAGCACCTCAATGTCCTTGCAGTGAGGAGCCCAGAACTGGACAAAGGATTTGAGGTATGGCCTCACCAGTGCTGAGTACAAGGGACGATCAGTGCCCTGGTCCTGCTGGCCACACTATTCCTGATACAAGCCCAGACAGCTGCAATTCAAGATGGGGATGAGGTAGCATGAGGTATGGAAATATCTGACAGCTGGGGTGCATACACATTGTGTACATACATATACAAATACCCTAGCTGGTGTACACACCTTCCAGAAATTTGGAAAGAAGCTGGTAGATTCAGCACACATAAGGTGAGCAGGCTGTACAGTAGGGGAAATAAGAAGTTATATTAATTACTGAGATATCTCACTGAGGCCGAGAAATTTCACATTTATGCAATTTAGAAATGAAACACTAAAAAGAGATTATGATCTGCAGCAGTATTTCCTAACAAGGTTAATAACAAGTTATTTATTTCCCTAAAGAGAAGAGATATTTCCAAAACTAACTCAAAAAAGCCCCTACACCTCAATTTAGTTATTAGCCAAGTTTTGTAGGAGGGTTTCTCTTCTGCTTTCCTGTGGAGGGCAGAGGGCTCAGTAATCAGAGTGGAAAACTAACCTCATAAAGGTTTCTGTTCTGTTAGCTGCAGTTCCTTGTGGAAGAAAGGCAGTTTTTCATTCTGGTGAACAACCACATCAGTATTTCAGGCCTCTGCACGAGTGACCGCAGGACACTTTTAACAGCAGTACAAGTGTCTCTCATTTACCCATGGAGGAGACTCATGCCCACACCCAGAGAAATGAGACTGTGATCGCTGTAACTGGAGGTGCTCAGGAGTGTCCTGCCTGCATTTTCACCAGGTCCCTTAGAATACATTTGGCTTTTATGAGTGAGCGTCACAATGCTCAGCCGTAAATACTGGCTAACTGGCATCTTCATAAATCCACACTAACTGCTCTAAAAAAAAGCTTTTCACGGGAATGAATTAAGCTTCATAACACTCCTGAGATTTAAGCAAAAATTAGCCAGCCAGTATAGGTAAAACAATAACACATTTCATAGAAAAATCCTCCTCATTTATTGTTGACCCCTCTGAATGCTATCAAATATTAAAAATAATTAAAATTTTAATTTAAATTTATTGCAACATCATCACTGGTTAACACCATGCCACTCCCAGAATTTTTTCAAAATAAAACATTTCAAGCATTTCTCTTTCTACGGAAATTTATCTCCAGACCTAGCTTTATTTTATTCACTATTTTAGGGTGAATTTACATTTTTTTTCTGATCCTATTTCTATCCTACTTTGAGATGACTTGCTTAGTATGCATAGGCAGCAAATATCCATATTCTAGGTAGCCTCCTGACTTCTGTTTTTCTAGTTCTGTTCCCTGATCCTCTTCTTTCTTATGTAAGTATTTTCTAAGATTCTAAAATCGCAGATGAAAACTGCCAAAGTTTCTAATTTAGATTTAATTACCTCTCATTCAACCTGCATCTATAAGTAGACCAGTCTGCTCTCTGGGATTTTAAAGTACTAAAAGTTTCTCCTTCAGAATCAAGGACTGTATCTTCAATAGCTTACCTGGTTTTTCTTCGCTGGGCTCAGTGAGTCTAGTACATCTAGAGGTGTCACAGAAAGCAAGTTCTCTTTAATGATAGTGCTGAGAAAGAAAAAGACAAAACAGCTTCATTTGTGAACCAAACTTAATGGCATTCAAAGAAGATCTTTGAAATATGAAGCTGCCACTCAGAAAGGCTGCACAATCTGTGATTAATATTAACTGGGACTCAATGATACTACTGCCACCAGAGGGCTAAAGTTTTATTATTCAAAGAGAAGATATAGGCTGAAACAACTCAGACATTAGCTGTATGATTCAGACACAGCACACATCCTAGTTTCTACCCAAATGTTCATTAAATCAAGCTTCCTGTTGTTGGCCCTCCATAAGGCTGGCTCTTTCTCAATAGGATTTTAATAGTATTTAGTTTACTGACAGAGTTCACAGTTTCCATTATGGTGGATGTTACCTACAGGACTTGCTTGTATGCTGAGTATCTGATTTTGCAGCAGATTAAGTGTAAATCCACTCCCTGGCCCAAAGGCAAGGCAGGAACTTAGCATTTCAAGCTAACAGAAGGAGATATTGACCAGGGCCCTTCAGCCTGGGACTGGACCACAGCCTCCACCTAAAGATGAGTTTGTGTAAATACTGGCTAACTGGTATCTCTGTAAGTCTGCACTAACTATTCTAAAAAGCAGCATTATTTTATACTCAGCATCCTGCTGATTGATGATGAGAGAAATAAGCCATGCAACAAAACCCTGAACAATGTCATATCTAAAAATAGCCAGCAGTTCAGACCAGTGCAGTAATAGCACTTAATATTGGTACTAATTACAGGCCAACAGATTGCAGACCAATTGCAGACCTTGGAGCTAAGAGTAGATTTCTGAAATGAGCCAGAACAAGATGTACTCAGAAAGACAAAACACTCTTGGATACTATCAAGAAGATAGCTGCATCAGATCAGCCTCATACAGAGATGCAAGGAGAACCTCTTAAACTATTAATAAAGCTGCAGTACCTAATTACTTTTAATAGCCCTTGATATGAGCACCAGTGCCAAAGTATTTCTAAATAAGACTACTCAATGATTGTCAGGAGCTAACACTGGGCTCCACAATACTAGATCTCCGTTTACAGGACCAGGCAGGCTAACACAAAAGCGCAGTTAATAACTCATAATACAGATTCACCTGCCACATCAGGGATCATCTTCCCAGAGCTGCTCATTAACTATCAACAGAGCTTCAGCAAGCACAGGTCAGAGTGCTCTGTAATTGCAACAAAGCTACATCACCATGCAACGAATCTTAGTGACACAGCATGCACAGAGAGGAAAAGTTTAAAAGTGCCCTTTAGCACTCTTTGCACGGGAGATGAAGGGAACAGGGCTGGGAGTACAGGGCAGGCAGAGACCCTGCAAGGGAGGAGTGGGAAAGAAAAGGGAGGCTTGAATACCTTGAACGTCAATCAAAGATGTGAAAGTATGGCAAAGTGCATTTGCCAGGAAACTAGGGAAAGAGGGTGCTCCTGAAACACAAGAGAATGGCTCTCAGAGGAGGAACAAGAGGAAAATCAAAGGGTGAGAAGGAAGCAAGAAATCATGTCCTGAAACAAGGAAGCTTCCACAATGCTTGGCTGCACCCAGGAAGAAGCACATCTTGAAATACAGTTTCTTTCTGGCTGTCCATACTTCTCCCTGCCATCCTCACTCTTGGGAGCAGCAAGATAAAACCTGTGTTGAAAAGCCACTTGCTTTTGCCTAGGTGAGCAGGACCTGCCATGCTCTGCCATGCTTCCCAGAACAAAAAAAACATGTCCTGGACTTCTGCTTACTCTTGGACAGAACTCGGTCAGAGGATGCCACCAAAGCAGTACTTTTGGTGGATGCTGAAGGATATGGAAAAAAAGGACAATGGTTAAAAAAATTATTGCATTCACCTGAATGAAGAAAATGGCACTTGCCATTGCTACCCATCTAACATTCCAGCTGTGTTTTTCTTATTTTATAATGTCATTTTCCAGTTCCTGTACCTTGCATTTCTGCAAGGGCGTTACTGTGGGATCATCAGAATCCCACAGTTCTCAAGCTTTTCTAAAGTTATTGTAAATGAATTAGAAAATTGCAGGGTATGATTTTAGAGGAGAGAAAATGAGATACACAAATAACAGTGCCATAATATCCACCAATTTTGGTTTCATTTTGCACAGAACGTCATACTTTCATAGCACTTAATACATTTAAAATGCATCTTTAATCAATATGTTTTCCAGTTGGATTACTCAATTCTTCTACACAGATTTTCTAAGGAGACAGAAAGTTCTCTGGAAAGCAGGAGTAGTCTGGCCTACTGAATTCCCATGTCTTATATTTGGGAAGTCGTGGTGATTGACAGCTCTGACCTAAGTTGTTGGAACTTTTTTTTATGCTCCAGCTTTTCCCAGAATTAAGGCTCCCACCCATCTGCCTTTTGCATTCACATCTGGTCTAGAGGCAACAGCATGCCCAAAGAAAAGGCAACTTTGCTCTCCCCCTTCCAGGCTAGGCACACCAGCACGGCATGCTGTGTCTCTCGCTAGCCAGCATCTCCTGCCTAGCTGCCCCCTTAGGAATAGAGACTCACCAGCAGTACATGGGTAATTTCTTAACACACACAGGCCAGCAAAGGACAAGGGGTGAATGGATATTTTTGTTTCTGGATTCGTGTTTTAGAGTGGAGGGGAGTCTGAAGACAAATTTGGGAGCCAAATCCCTTCCCCAAGCCTGTCAGATAGGAAGCAAAACAATCACAGTCACAAGCCACATCCTTCATTCCTTACTAGAACAGAAATGATTTTTGTCATGTATTACAAAAAGTTTTATTCTTTTTCCTCAAAAGAGACCAGGTCCTAGATGTCCACCAGCCTACTGTCAAAGTCCAGCAAACAGAGAGGACCAAACTATCTGCTTTAATCTTGCCCCCAAAATAGATTAACCCTTCCTCCTCCCTCAAATTCTAGACAAACAATTCAGCCTAAGTCAAATATTCAGAATTGTTATCTCCACTCTGACATTTAAAGGGTTGTAAACTTATTATTATAAATCCTTCCAATTCACTATTCCAGCTCTCCTAACTTCTGGCCCAGTATCCAGATCAGTGTCATCAGATGAACATATCACCTGTCAGTGGAAAAACAACATTGCCAGACTTGAAAGTTTTTAGCTCTCCTAGAGAAAATATGATATGGGATCTCAGTACATCCAACAGGTCAAGAATCAATATAAGACGAATGAGAAAAGCCATTTTCTTTGGATCAGTATCAGTTTTCAAACAGTTGACATCAGCAATTCTGCTATTTGCCCCAAAATATCACTTGTACAGAATGTAGCTACACCTGCACTCTAAAAAATTAGAAAGGAAATAGAGTACAGTTGGAGCTTGTTATAAATATGAAAAGTAGATAAATAATGAAGAAATGCTAACCTTACCCCCCTTCCTATGCCCACTAAAATCTGAAATATGCCTAGTGGTCCTTTCTGTATTATATTTAATAGCCCTTTTTCCATTACATGAATTTAAAAGAATACATTTGAATTCTGCTTGTGGAAAATTTTCTCCCCTCATTGAGCATAATGGCATTATTGAAAACAAAACCAGAACTTGCCAGTGAAGGTCACACTTCAATTAAAGCCTTTTTTTTTTTTTAAATGTTACAAAGTAGGATATTTTCATCTTCTAAGTGGAGCCAGAGCCATTTTCCTTTTGAGCACTGTCCTGCAAATATTCTTGAATCTATGGGACTTCGTTTGCATTAATTTAGTGTGGCAATTCTCATAAGTAGAAATTATTTATATGGTCCTGTCTACTGCTGAAACGGGAAGAGAAATTAACAGTGTGATTTTTTTTCTTGTATGCCAAGACCAATGTTAGAAGAGAGTGTGGTCTTTCCTCAGCTGTGGTCAGGACTTGGGCCATAGCCTGCCCTCAAATCACATTCAAAACTGTCTGCAGAAATCATCTCTCAACACATGAGGGGATTCATGACTAGCAGAGTAAGAAATGTGATTTATGGAATATAAACATCAAAGGCACCATTTACTCTCATTTCATTCCACTTCATATCTCCTAGGTGAAAAACAATATTCTATGCTATCCAGTTTATTGTTGGAGAGTCAGGTTACACTAATAGCAGAGACTAAGCCATCAAATCAGTATTCACTTACTCCAATTAATAAATGTAAGGAGATACAAACCTGGAATCAGAATGGAAGATAAAAACTGAAGTGAAAAACATCATGTAGAAAAGTTATGTTCCTCTGTCAAAGGAGAATTTATTCATAAAACAGGAAAAAAATTTCCAAGCTGTTCAAAATCATTTCTGGAACCAGAAATTAATACAGCATGTTCCATATACAAGCTCAGTAATTCAATCAGACTCACTGCCCCTCTTACTCATGAGGAAAACTCTTGAGAAGTGCATTGCTGAAGGGCTGACACATCTTACAGCTCCATGAGAGGACACTGGTGTGGATTAAGTGTCATTTTGCAAAGGTGAAGCAAATATTATACCCAGTAAAATACAGAATTGTTCTAAATTCCCTGAAAGAACATCTGTGGGAGGAAAACACATCCTTGCCCATTCCCTGAAAGTGCTCAGGGCCTGACTGGATGAGGCTCTGAGCAATGTGGTCTAGTGGAAACCACTCTGTGATTCTATGAAACTTAGAAAAATGGTGGAAAGTTAGTATTTCCACAGTTCTTTAGAAACTGAGAAAGAAACAACAACAAGCCCTAGACATCATCCATCACCAGAAATGTTGTAAGGACCAGGAAAGGAATTTCCATTTTCAGAGTGTTTAAGTGTAAAACTAACTTCTCCGTGCTCTGGAGAATGCCCCTGGCACAAGCAAGGTGGTCCCAGGTGGCCAAGGCAGAGAGTACCAACACACTCAGGGCACTTGTGTGTCTGCAAATCAAAGCCAAGCTTTGCAGACCCCTGTTTCACCCTCCCTTTGCCTCATGCCTCTCATGTCACCTTGAGACACAGGCTGCATCCAGCATGGGAAATCCCTCATTATCTTGTTTGCAGCAGTGAAGAGAATTCTAAAACAAGGTATTAAGAGTAGAAGTCCAACTTATTTGTCTGATTTGGTTTTTAATTATGATGAGTAATAACTTCAAGTCTCCATCTCAATACAAGGACACAGAGAAGCCTGGTGCAGTCTTCTTAATGGAAATGCAGAGCTGAACAACATATTTATCAATTTGCAAACCTCCCAGTAAAGGGTCTGACTCCTAAAATAATGAAACATTACGGTTAGATCTTATTACTTATTAGTTACAATACAGTGGCATTTCCAGTCTAGGGCAAGACATTGTGTCTGGCACAATGCATTGAACACAAAACATAATCCAGTGGCTCTCTTTGCAGAGCTGTGGCCTAATGCCTGATCCTACTGCTGCTCGTTTAAACATGCAAGTAAAAATTATATTTATATTAAATTTATCAATGGTAGCAGCAGCAGTTATTTCTACTGTCAGAGTTAATGCAGGTCATTTAGTTTGGGACAGTGATTTCTTCTCCCCTCTGTGCTGCTAGGAGTTCACCCTGCCCAGAAGATGGAAATACAAGAGGAAAGCATCATAGCTAGCACACAGGTTTTCACTTCTGGCAAGTATTGCTGGAAAAACAAAGCAGAAGTCACCCGCTCTCCAATGCACAAGGCAACTGCTTTTTTACAACAGCAACAGCAGACCTTGACCTGTGCTAGCCTGAGAAAGTGAAGGGGATAAAAGCTAGAAACAAACTCCATGGAGAAGCAATAATATCATGTCCTCAAAGGTCAGCTCGAGTTTTCCAAATGAGATGTAGTACAATCTGTCAGCACAGGATGTAACTAAGAGTGAGGCTTCCAGCTGATAGAGGGAGCATGAGCCTTGGGGAAGAAAGCTCTACCAAAATGTGGGACGCTTTCCTTAGGCAGCTATGAAGGCTTCTTTGCTGAAGCAATGTGGAAAGAATCATAAATACCATAGGAAAATTCACAGTGACCTCACAGTGATGAAGAATATGATCCAGCAGGCTTTCTCTCTCTTAACATCTCTAACCTGAAATCTAACAGTCCGTAAAGGCAAAAGAATCATTAAATGGAATCCAGTCTAGAAAAGACACAAGAAAGTAACCAAAATACTTTAACCTTAGTTCCGGATTTTTAAAAAAAGATTATTCTTTTTTTCCTCAGGCCATGTATGCTATTATTTTCCATGTCAAGTACTTGTGCGTAACTTTCAGCTTAGCAGTGCATGAAAGCAAGGGTGTGTGGCAGAGGTTTGTTTCTGGAGGTAACGATAACCAGCCCACGCCACTACACAGAGATAGGTGTATCTCTAAAAGCAACAGTCATAAAACTGAGAAAAAACAGGAAGTCACTTTATATAACTTGGTATTTAAAAGAAAAAGATCCAATCAAATTTCTTCAAGGTTTTGGGTACCTTCATGTGCTACCATAGGTAAAAACACAAACTAAACAAAAACCCCACAATCTGAGACTATTCTAGAAACAGGATATTTTGAATGTAGTCTGAACACTTTCATAGCATCTGTCATATTGATAAATTACAAGTGCATACAGTTACCACTACCTTCTAGAAACTGTTTATCTAGAAGCACAAAAGGATCAAAGTACTCTGAGAATGGATGGTCTGGAAGGATCACAAGTGCCCATACTTTTCTGTTTCCATTCTTTTGAATAATGAAAACTGCAGAGAATTTTTTCAGGGACAAGGAATGCAAAAAATTACTATTATTAGTAACATCAACTAAATCCTGCTTCTCCAAAAGGTGGACTCCATTCCTCTTACAAACTTCTCTCTTTCTGCCTCCCTGTTTAACAAGTGCTACAACCAGTTGGCCAAGTCATCTCAACCACATGAAACACTGCCTACAGCTGGTAACAAGAAAACAAGAAGAAAGCAGTGTTTTTTACAGCTGAGAACTGGTGTAAATTCACAAGGCCTAAGTGGTTGACACCATAAGGTTTTGCATTTTCCCAAAGACAGCTACATATGCAAATGGGTGTCAGAGGTAGAAACTTCATCATTTCAGTGTTATGTACTTTTTTCTTGTCCTAATACAAAAAAAAAAGAGCATTCTTCCTCAGTAGTCCAGATCATCTCATCCAATTCTCTCTCACAGGAAGACACCACCAGCTAGGACATAGTCATGCTGAGGTGTTTCACTACACATACTCAAAGTAGCCAGCAATGAAGCCAGTAAGAAACTGCTGTAGTGAAAGCCCTATTTAAGCATTCACATTTATCTGCCAGTGGATTACTTTCTTTTTCTCAAGGATTTTCTGACAAGGCTAAAAATAGTTCAGTGATGAAAGGCATTAATAATGGAGTGAACTGTGTTGTGGGATTTGGTGTCACACTAACAGTATAAAGAAACAACAGCACAACAAAGGTCTGGTTAATACTGAATCCCCTGTTGAACTCAAAATAACACCTAATTAGCACGACCAGGGTTTGCATTAAGCTCGGTGCTGAGGCCTTTCTGACAAACAACTGCTCCATTTTTTGGTGTCTTCCTGTTCACTGAAGCACAGACATTTTAGGTCAGGAAACACCACAACACACAACTCTGATCTCCTGCACCATATGGGACACAGAAGTCATTCAGGAATCCCTGCAGTGGAGAGAAGACTTCTTTTGAGCATAATGAACAAACACTGACCTCAGGAGTTTGTAGAAGCAGCAAATCCCAGGCCTGATTTGCACTAAGATTGGCCTACATTCAGGATTTTTTTACCCCACTAGGATAGACTGAAGATGCAAGAATCAATCAATTCCTGTCCTTTATGGGCAGGCAGCTCATGCTTTGTGTTCCAGCTTTTTACTCTCTTAAATGTAATTCACTCTTCAACACAGATTCTCCAAGGGGCATGAGTGCAAGGAGAAAGTAAAATTTCCAGCATGCTGCTATTTGTGACTTAAATCATTACATGAATCTCAATTTTAGATAGTAGAAGGCTAGAGAATAACTCAGCATACCTCTATTTCCAGAAGAGGTATGAACAGATG
This sequence comes from Irena cyanogastra, assembly GCA_013397155.1. Classification (NCBI taxonomy): domain Eukaryota; kingdom Metazoa; phylum Chordata; class Aves; order Passeriformes; family Irenidae; genus Irena; species Irena cyanogastra. Next base: position 80,629 of record VWZV01005351.1, on the reverse strand, counting down.
TATAGTTTTATGGACAAGGCTCCAAAGCCAGGTGGGAGCTGCTGCCTTTCAGATGGAGTGACTGACAAAACTGAACTGGAAGTAAATGCAACAGTCTCAGTGTTCTGAAGAGTAACCATGGTTAAGTCAGAGGAAGCCAAAAGAAACTGCTCACTGATATTTTCTATTATGATGGTATTACAATGGATTACTTATAAGTTCAAACACAAGTCAGGTTAGTTTCTCTCCAAGGGTTTCAGAGCCTCCCTTTACCTATAAGTTTTTAACACACATGATGCATTTTCCACTATTATGGTTAATGATCCCTTTTTGTGGATTTGAGACACTGTTTCTTAAACCTCCTTCTACAAAGAAAACAAATGGATGACCTAAGAAAGAACTGAGAACTTGCAGCATTCCCTCTTGCACTGCAGATGTAGGAGAGCCCTAGCACGTCATCCACAATGCCGGATAAAGACCCCTGACTACAGGTGCAGTGCACTACCTCTACGCTTAGAATCATAGAATCATTTTGGTTGGAAAAGACCTCCAAAATTATCAAGTCCAACCACTACCCTGACACTGCCAAGTCCACCGCTGAACCATGTCTCTAAGAGGCACATTTACCCATTTGTTTGAATACCATCAGGGATGGTGAGCCAATCACTTCCCTGGGCAGCCTGTGCCAGTGACAACCTTAATGAAACCTGAGGCAATTTCCTCTTGTCCTGAGATCCTTATACAGATCGAGAGCTACATATATGTGAGTGGATGAAGCATGGAAGGCAAGCCCAAGTCTCACTGTATTCCAGCCCACAGGCACACAGAGAGAAAATTACTAAAACAGACCATACAGCCATCTTCTGGAACTGACTTCCCAGGTTATTCCTACCTGATACACTGAATAAGAATCAAAGTCACTGGAACAGGAGCTGGCTTAAGATACTGAAGCCCATGCATTTAATCCCTGAGTGGCTATCTTTAAAACAAGGGGATGATGATATATAATTTTGTGGAACCTGAGCTTTCTGCAGTCTTCTGACAGGATCACCTGGTCCTGTCAGGACACTGTCCTGTGTGGCACCATAGGAGAGCTGCATTTGAAGAAATAGAAGTGTAGGAAAAAGGGCAAAATACCATCATAGTGTGCTCAACGAACACAACAGTCATTAAATACCCCGGTTTATTAAAGAGGATAGATGAACCAACAAAAATGAGTTTGTGTAGGATCTGTCTTTGGGCCTCTCTACTTGTGTGCTCCCAAGTACGGCATCGCACTGTATTGCAGGGACAGATCCCGCCAGACTCCAAACTACGGACGCTGCACAGCCCCAAGACTGTCAGGAGCAACATCTATTCTGCTAACATATTGACAGAGACTAATGACAGCAATACCTAACAGGGAGGAAATGTTCCCTGGAGATCCCACCATGGAGCGGAGAAGAGAGGGCACAGTTAAAGCATTAGCAGGAGACCTTCTTTCAAAGTACCCCTGAGGTGCCTGAGGTTTTCACCAACAAGCTGGAGCCTGATGCTTAGACACCAATAACAAGAAAAATATCCTGCAATCCCAGAGGAAAACCAGTCATACATATCCCTTTACCTCATCATTTGAGCTATCTTATGTGTGTTTTTCTACACAATTTAAAGGCTATAAATCATCTTCTTTTAAACAGTCTGTAAATTGTCTTATTTACATCACTACATGGTGGCTTTTGTATATCTAAAACCCTTTGATTGCCATTGGCTATTAGATGACTGACTTGGGCTGCCCCTGTTTAAAATTCAGATACCTGTAGTTAGGCAAGGAGTACCCTGGGCCTGGCAGTCAGTCCCAAAATACACAACAGAGCAGAAATTCCCACTGCCCAATTCCAACATTATGCTGCTTAGCACATTAAAAAAAAAAAAAAACCAAAAACAAACAAACAAAAAAAACATAACCAAAAATACATTTTAAAAAATTTATTGTGCTTGTCTGTTTGTTCTCTACTTCTGGTATTGTTACCCAATTCAGTTTTCCCAACCCTTACCCACATAATGTCATCTCTTTTCTGTCCTCTCTGTGCATATGCTGCTCACGTAAACCCTTCCTATTCCTAATTAAGTTTGCTTTACAAAAATCAGCCTTCCCCTAGCCACAAAATATATTTGTTACAGATGACCACACAGTCAGGGGATAATTACGAGAAATAAAACTTGTTCCACTTTCAGGTCATGTCTTCTATTATGCAAAAGAACTGCACCATTGAAATGGCAGGTTATTGCACTCTCAACTGCTATTCAGAATCTAAAGAGTCACTAAATCCAGAAGAAAGTCTTATTTTGAAGAAACCTTCTGTTGCCTTCTCTTATAGTCAATACAATAATAATACATTTACGATATAAAGTATCCTGGCTATTATATCAGAAAAGAAAACCATATGACTTTTAAAGAAAGGAAGATGACAACTTTTAGTGATTTAATTTGCTTTAAAAATTAATACTCACTAAAACAGGCAAAGACTGTTCATAAATTTATACAACTCATTTATACCATTGAATTCTCTATGTGGGCATTTGAGTCATCAACAGTGAAAGGGATCTCCTGGCCAACTTTTCATAAGCATATGATATTAAAGTCCTAAGCTGAATCAACTGCTAACTTGACCAGTGAAAACTAAAACTATCCCCTGCTAAACAAGAGATGAGTGAGTAACATGACAAATATATTTGGCACACTGCAAATGCAAGTCTTTCCCTGTTTTTCCAAAATGAAGGATAATTGTAAGTTATGTAGAATCACAGAATATCATGTTGGAAAAGACCCAAAAGGATCATTGAGTCCAACTCCCTGCAACTCCCTGCTCTTTGCATAACTACTTAACACTAAACTACATGACTACAACGGTGGTTACAGTAAGAGCTGCAAACAAGAACTACAAAAATACTGATTAACCTATTTTCTGATCTTTCATAAAGTTCAAAAGTACAACAACTCCAGTAAATACTGATATTATCACATACAGCTCATGTCATCTAATTAATTACCGGTAGTTATTACTGCCAAACTCTTGACATTTAGGATACAAATACTCCATCCTACATTAACAGTCACCTCTGCAGGCTGACAACTACTTGTTTAGCATATGCACAGCACAGCTTGCTGTTGTGGAAGTGAAGAGGGCAGAAGACATAATTCAAGCTACAGTGCTTAAGCATCTGGAAAACATCTTCACCCATAGACTGCAACCACAGCTGACCACCTAGTCCTGGCTGGAAAAGCAAATAAAGCACTATCTAAATACAGTTAAGTTGTACTTGGGAAGCCAACAGTGTTCCCTAAGCAATCCAGAATGATGAATTTCTCTCAACAAGGTGAGAAGGGTTAAGTAGGTACCATTAATGTGGAGACGTAGATGGTTTCTGCCTTCCTGTAGCAGCTGTAGGAGTTATCCCTGGAGAGAAGCGAAAGCATAAGCTCAGCAGCAAGGACCTCAACAACACTGAAGTCAGGCAAGAAGGTTGTTTCTGTTTCTATAAGTGCAACCCAGCAGTCGTCTGTCTGCTAAAGATAGCCTGAGAGTCTTCCTCAAAACTAGATGACGACTCCTCCTCTTTCATGAACGCAAAGCCTCTTACACTGCCTGAGCATGCACTCACACATCTGTCTAGGATGGGCAGAAGGTGCAGGAGGGCTTGAGGTGCCTACAGTGTTTCTGAAGGCTGCTTTTTCTGACCAAAGACATGGGCAATGTTTCTGGGTTGAATTTCAATAGCTGAATATCACTGAATAGGCTGGAGACTCTGCAGCAATCAGAAACTGCAAGGAGGACCTAGGTTTTCTCTTTTTCCAACTATGCACTTTTTCTTTATAAACTACATTAAAATCCTATAAAAAGATGTAAATTGGTTTGACTTTTCATTGCAAGGTTACTAAGGCAAATGTAAGAAAAATAAAGCCTTTGTTTCTCCTTCCTACACAGTCACACACAATCAAGCTTAAAGTTGAACAGACAAGTGTTTGCAGATTAGAGATGCCTAAAGCTCTCCCATGTCTTGTTCTCAGGCTAGCAGAATGAACAAAAGGATAAACCAAATAATTTTATTAATGCACTTTTTGATCAAACAAAAGAGTAAAGCAATCTTCATTGCTTCTGCACTGCAGAGCAAGCTTTACTGAAGCAGTGCAACCACCAGCTCATCTTTTTTGATTTTTTATAGTGCTATTTTTCCAAAATATTCTAGATGTATTATTCACAGCCTGTTTATTCCTGCTCTCTGCATTAGTTGCATCTGAGAAGTGCTGTGGGTTGCACGAGCTGAACCATGAGGACACAGCACTTGCTCACCACACTGAGTCTAAGGCCCATGCTGCCTCCTACCTCACACCCCTCTTTTGTCAGGTCCCTCTGCCATGTTTGGCACTTGGACTGTACACAGCTCATTGGTGTGATACATGGCTCCTCAGGCCACCAAATCCAACACAAGAGGACATGAAGCAGGAGAGGGGCTGCAGTGCTATTTCCTTGCTGAGGATATTTCAGATGGTGACACTTCCCTCTCCTAGGTCCCACTGCCTAACCTACAGATATGGATTACGGCTATGAGTGTTCCCTGTTCTCATGACAAGTGGCCCATTGCATCATCCAACACGAGTTGTCTTCTTCACTGGGAAAAAACAATGCTGTGCATGAGGTTTTTGACAGCTGCTAGTACTTCCCATGCTCACATGTTTAGCTGTCCTTTATTCACTGCAGCCTGCAGAGGCGTCTTAAAAAGGTACAAGTTTGTCCTCACCTACCTCCTCCTTCCTCACACCATGATCCTGGTACATCGATGGGAGTCACAGACCAGGAAGAGATGCAGGAGGGAGTGCCTGTTTTCCTCCAGCACCACCTCTGCTCTCACAAAAGCAGACACAGGCTGGGAAAGGAGATGTCCAGGCTACCCTCCAGGGAAGTCTCTTTTGTAGCCACAGTTAAGGGAGTTTAATCCTCTGCCCCTCCTGAGGTTACTGGGAGTTCTTGCTTTTGATTTCCAGCATTTGGATCTCACCTTGTTTAGGGAGGGTCAACTTGCTATTAGATAATCCACTCCTTTTTCAACAAAAAATGGGAACCCTGGGGCACACATAAAAAACCTTTTTTTTTTTTAAATTTAATACTCTCTAACATTCAAAAGGAATTAGATAACAGCTATAACGGCCCCACCTACTCTTGATCCTTTCTGCTGCCAGAATGTTTTGTGTAATAAATCATGCAAGTGCTACATTATTCTAAAGCTAAAAATGGAGCAGAGTCAGGAGGCGGCACAGAGCTCTGAATACAGAGTGCAGAGTCGTATTTGATAACATCTGCACTCAGTCTGATTTTAAGCTTCCTCAGGTTAGGATAATGAACTCAAATAAGAGGGGAAAGGTTCACGGAGTGATTACAGCCCAGGCTGCCTTTCAAGCCGTTTTTCTTTCAACTTCACTTTCACCACATTTTGATTTAGATTGGGTTAGCTCCTGGAAAGAGTTCTGCTTAACAGAACACACTGAAAGCATCCTTTACAGCTCCTCAAATCCAAGACAGTTGTTGAAGTGTGCTGAGAGAGTGCAGGTGAATAGCAGGATGCAATATAATTTTTCCTCCAATCAGAGGGATGAGATCAATTTTTTCCTCCAGGCTTGGAGAGAGAGAGAGCTTCTGAAAAAAACAGTCCCACTAGCTGTACTGAGACTAAAATACTGATTTATACCTTAAAATGAGTAACAAGCACTGATAACAGGAGTGGACTTGATGAGGCAGCTCATTCTAGCTAAAAGCAGACACATAATTCTAGTTGCCCTTTATTCCAAAGCATCTTCATGTAAGTAATAGCTATCCATATGAATAAATAATCAGGCTAAACGTGACACCCACTACCTTTGCCATGCTAACCTAAAGTATCATCTCTGCTTCTACTAGGTTAGTGGTGGAATGCAACTCCCCAAATGTTTATTCCTTAGAAGAGGTTTTAACATCTGCTAGGGAAAAGTCTGGTAACCATCGTGAGCAGAAATTTTAGTTTTTAGGCTTTAAGAAGAGTTTTATTTAAAATAGCTGATTTTTTTAGATGGCTAAACACATACTTTGTAAGCTATCACTAGTTTAGATTGTATAAAACACTATGTTTCATCTATTGACGATGAAAAACTTTTGGGACAGATTCATACCAGGGAACTGAAAATAATAAATCAAACAAGGTTTGGGTTTTTTTTCCCCCAAGTAGTCCTAACATCTAGGAACTGAACTTCAGTGAGAGCTGGAATTGATGGGGAGCTAATTAAAGTACAGCTGCAGGCTGTTAGTCCAGGAAGTTTTAACACCCACTGCTGCTGGAAAGCACATGGACCAGCTCACAGATTTCTGGCAGGTTTTTATTGCTGCACATTTACCCTGTCAATAGCCTTCTGTGATGCAAAAACATCTTAAGGGTTCTTTCCATATCCAGATGGTGTTGTTCTTTCCAGGCCAGATATCTGCTAGATATCTGAAGATAGCCCAGGAGGCTACTTAGAGCTTCCCCTCAGATGACTCCAGATTTTCTTCTGTGACTGATTTACTGGAACAAGAAACAATAAAAAGCAAAACTCAAAATTGCTACTTGCAGATGTGCACAGAGTGCAATTATACTGAGAAATCAAATGGAGCCACCTCACTAAGAACTGATCAAACAAGCTGCTTAACACAAGCACCTCTTCTAAAAAAAGAAGAGTAAAAAGAACAGATAATGACTGACATGACTTGAATTAAGGAATATTAAGGCCAGCAAGACGGTTATATTCATCAGCCAGTCTGAACTGCAAAATAGCAGCCAAAGTAAACCTCTGAACTTTTCTGTTTCCACCAAATTATTTTTAAGTCTATACACAGGCATTCATTAAGAACACTCATTTAGTTCTTTTATCATCCCGCCCCATTCCAGTTTCATTATTTATTACAGATACAGCAAAGGAGGATGATTTTGTTGTGCTTTTCTCAGCATGCTTTAAAAGCAGATTTACAGATTTTTGATCTGCTTTCTGGGGGCACTGCTTGGTATTCTGACCACAAATCTGCACCAAACCACAGCCCTCTAATGAGGAAAATTTGAGGGACAGCTAAAACATACCAGTAGTGCTTAACTCACCAGTACTTTCAATCTGTTTTCCACTTTATTAAATTTCCCTTTTAGAAATAATTTTAGGTGGTTTTCCTCTAAATACATTCTCTGCATTGTTTTCTGTCAGGTGCATATTAACATTGCAGAACACTCTCTCTCTTAAACACTTAAGACAACTGCCAGTTAAAACCAAAGAATGGACCATCAATGATAGCATCACATCTTCTTCAGCTTAATCATACAGAACTTATATCTGCATCTTCACCTATTACCAGTAGGCAACCTTAAGAAATCCAACTCAAAAAAACCCCACCCAAACTTAAAACCTATCTTTAACTTCTTACATGCAGCAATGTCCCTATATATCTAGCAAACCAGAATCATTAAATCAATGTCCTCATTCAGTCACTGGTAAACCTAGAAGTAGCCCTTCTGTCTTAGATCCACTGGGCTTAAAGCCACACCTAAAATATACTTCGAACCTGGAAGGGCAGAAAACCACAGGGACTAGAAAAGTTCACAGCATGAGCATTGCCCTGGCTGCTAGGGTAGAAAAAGGAGATACAAAACCAAAATGATACTACAGGTGCTGATACTCTGCTCTTATCTCAGTCACAGGCTGTTGAGCAGTCAAATAGCATTTCTAACAAACACCATAGTCATGAAGACTGTATAAAGGCCCTGGATATTTTGCTGGCTCCATTCACAGAGACTAGCAGAACTCCACAGCTATTAAATCCTGACAGAATCACCCAATAGAACAAATTCCCTAGCTGATCTCAAATGTTACACACAGTTCTCAAGGTGAAAATCAATACAAATGGTCATGTTCTTGAACTAGACTTGAAAAAAAAAAGTTCTTTTATTGAGTTCTGGTCCAGGAAGAACATCAATCTATAAGAAAGATCTCTGCTAGGAGGGAAGGATTGCTCATAATTTTTTTTTCCTGTCAGGAAGCATTGGGTTTTTAATGCATGGGATGGTTAAGAGGGCAAGGGTGGTAATGGTGCATGTGTGTTGAATCATTAACTCAGTCATGTATGTAAAATCCAGAGACAACAGAAAGATTAAACACTATCTCCATTGGGGCATCTACTGCAAAATATATCCTTCAATTGAGGATATTTTTTATAAAATATGACTGTTATCTTCATGCTGTGGATATGTGAGCTCTTGTTCTAAAAATAATTGAACAGTTTCTCTCCAGTTCAGGAAATTTAATTTTATTAAGTGACTGCAAAGCGATGTACAACATTCATAAACAAGTCAGGAAGACTGCAGGCTAATACTGGCACTGTCAAGCTGTATAATAAAAGGAGAGATTAAGGTTGTTGCCTCAATTGCACTTGTGTAATTGATTTCTTTGGAATACTGAAGAATTGAACAAAATGATGCTTTCATTCAATTTAAACACTAACAAAAATTAACATTTGAACTTCTAGCTAAGCAGCCAGGAATTACTTCCCCTGCTTATAGTCCATTGCTCATACTCTTGCTATAAATAAGTAGCCTATTGACATCCAAACAATCCAATCAGTCAACATAGGAACACAAAATTCAAAAACATTTTAATATTTTTGCCATTTTGCCATGCCAAAAGTTAATTAGCAGTATTAACATTCAAGTTTTAAGACCAAAATTGAGGCTGGTTTTAATGGCTATAGAAAGTACAAGGCTGCAGAGCAAGGCTAGTCAAAGCAGAATTTCAGTATTTTTAAAAACAAAAAATCCCCCATTGAAGAACTTGCTTTAAAAAAGCAACCAAGAGATGTTAGATTGCTTTTAAAGTTTTTTCCTCTTGTTTATGGGTCTCAATAGTAATATTATCTCAGAGACTGAGAAACTAGAAATGTTACGTAAATACAAGAAGCAACTGTTACCATTTCAAAAACAAGACCCTTTAAAACCAGCAGAGTGTAATGAACCTGTGAGCGCATGATGCTAATAACACATGCAACTTCTTGAGCTAATATTTTATTTAATATTCATAAATGCTTATCAAGGGAAAAAAATGCAATCTTTTAAGAAAGTTGCTGCATTTAATATTTCCCATAACACAATGCACGTGGTTTACTGACATATCTCCAAGAGGCTCTAAGAGGAAAAAATCAGCCTCCATCCCTCTAAGTGTGAGCTGCAGTACTGCCATATCCTAGCAGGGAGGGGAGGAGGCAGCTACCTGTCATCCCATCTCTGCAAAGTGTGACCAGCCTCAAGAAACAGGGAGGGGAAATCTTTTAAGAAGCAAGCCCTAGGGGGTCAGCAAAAAAGAGAGTCACCTTTAATTCTAGTCCCAGACCTTACTGTTTCTCTGGGCTTTTCTGGTCTCCTCAAACTGATTTTTGCAGCTCAGCAGGGATGGAGGCCAGTACCATGGCAGTCTTCAGTCCCAAACATTTGCTGGAAGGCTACAGGAGGTGAAGTTCCTCCTCCTACCTGCACACAGACTGGCTTTTTACCAAATCAGTATCAAACACACTCATAGAAGGGACATTGTGACTGGATCAAGGTAAAGAACTCAGCAGCCAGCTCAGATAGCTTCACATCCACCAAAAGATCTGGTGGAATCTTCTTCACTGATCCAAAGGAGGAATAGCAACCTCCTTAATAGCAAGCTCTGTAGCAGCCAACAAAGAAATCTAGTTAGAAAAACTGAAGGGGAAATAGAGTAGTCAACCTGAGACTGGTTCTTCTCCCTGTTTGAAAAATTCCAACAAGACCACTTCATATACCTACCAATTAAACCCTGAGACTATCAAAAAACCCCTAGGCGTGATGGAGTATCTACTGTACATAAGGTCTCTCTAGAATTATGAATGCCTGCTTGTTCCTAGAGGAAACTCAGGATACTTGTCCATCCACCAAGATCATGACAGTGCTTTTGGAGCTATTTTGGATGTCATCTGCTCAACAGAGATCTGTTTTGCGCAGGCAATGGGACAGGAGTCCCAGAAAGGCCATGGAACCTCCATCCTTGGAGATAGTCAAACCCCAACATTGGCCTACCCGAGCCACTTGCTCAAAGCAAGCTGAAATTGAGCAAGATATTAAGGTGAAAAATAATGAAGGTAAAAGTAAAAAGATGTTATATTTGGTCAGGTTCAGATACAGAAAAATTCCTAAACTGAAAATTTTAAGGAAAGATGAGAACAGATAAAGGTTTCATTAACTCCTCTTCTGCTGCAATCAGAACAGCCATTTGCAGTTCCCATAGGCAGATTTTTATTGAAGAAAAAGACTTGAAATTTTTTAACAAAATAAATCTTTTAAACAGTAAGAAATATATTCGGTAGTGTCTTGTGATTAAACTACTAGAGAGCATCCAAAAGAGGGCAATGAAGATGGGCAAGGGCCTTGAGGGGAAGCCACATGAGAAGTGGCTGAGGTCACTTGGTCTGTTCAGCCAGGAGAAGAGGAGGCAGAGTGGAGACCTCATGGCAGTCTGCAGCTTCCTTGTGAAGGGAACAGGAGGGGCAGGCACTGATCTCTTCTCTGTGGTGACCAGTGACAGGATCCAAGAGAATGGCCTGAAGCTGTGCCAGAGGAGGTTTAGGTTGGGGATCAGAGAAAGGTTTTTCATCCAGAGGGTAATTGGAAACTTGAACAGGCTCCCCAGGGAAGTGGTCACAGCATCAGCTTGAGAGAGATCAAGAGGAGTTTGGACAATACTCTCAAGCACAGGGTGTGACTCTTGGGGATTGTCCTGTGTGGGGCCAGGAGTTGGACACAATGATCCTTGTGGGTCCCTTCCAACTCAGGATATTCTCTGATTCTGTGTTTAGTGAATTCTTTTATTTCTTAGAGCTCAGTTCAGCTCTCTTGAAGTTGCAGTCCCTGCATTAAATTTAATACAATTTGGATCACAACCTAAATTAGTTGCCTGATGAACCTGTCTTTTGATCTCATCATTTTGGGTATCACAATTGTAACCAAAAGGAGTCCTTCTCAGCCATTCCACTTTCAGTGAGGTCCCCATGTTTTTTTTTTGCAGGAGGTTGACTGCATCAATTCATGCAGTAAATAATTAAATTCAAAGTGCATTTACTTGCTCCCTATCGCCCAAGTTCATCCAGCTGACTTGTTTTCTTAATCTGTGGCACCTAAAATATCTATCCCAGACACTTTCTATATTCTGTGCAAAGAGAAATGAGTTGCCATTTAAAAGCTTCACATTCTTTTGAGTGAATTTGGGCTGATGTATCTCAATCTCCCAGCAGTAACAGCTACAGGCAGATCAATGCTTTTTCGTCAGAGATAGGACTCTGCTCTCTTAACTCCCACTATTTTGGAAAGTGGACTGTCACAATTTCCACTGCCATAGTAATTCTCTAAATAAAGGGCTGTATATTCAGCAGTGATTATTGAAAGGAAGTTTGACAGAAATTTCCCAGCTAAAGTATAGATAGACAACACAGTGTCTATAAAAATGCTGTGAAAATAGAAATTAAATAGATTATAGTTACTGCCACATAAGAGACAGATTCTGTTTGGGAGCTTCCATTCCACAGAAAATTTTCTGCCTTTGTGAGAGCAACAAATAATGCTGACTGATCAGAGATTGCCTGGCCCTGTTGAACTTTAGTTCACAGGAAACATGGAAACAGAAGAAGAAATGAGTTCTCTTTGCAAACATCCAGTAGGTCACAGAGTGTTAGGAAAGAACTAATGTGGATTTATCAGAGACAGACCGTGCCACTCTTCCTCCTACGATAGGCTAAAAGGCCTTTCTGTAAGACAGAAGTAGGAGATACTCTACATCTTCAATTACTAGACAGCTTTTTTATGCTCTTTCACAACAGAAAACCAGAATGTCCTTCTCAGAGGTTTGCTGCCAAACAGAAAGGCTGTATTGTGTGATACTCACGCAGGGCTCAACTGACACAGTGAGACACAGAACATGCATTTCCTATGCACAGTACAGACAGCATCTGGAAGGGACTGCAAGTACACGTGAGGACAGACTTAGAAATTTAAATTTACTAAAATGGGCTTGAAAGAAGATGATAATGCCATATGAACATACTGTATGTGCAACATATCAGTTGCACAAACACAACAAGGAAAATGGGTAGATGTGGAGATTAGATAGTAGCAGAAATACATGTCTGTGTCACGCTGTTGGAAAAACAAATGACAAACAATGACTCTAAAACAAACTTCACCTTGGAACCTATAGACATTTGTTTCACCTGTAGATATTGATGCTCCAGCAAGAGTACTGCACCAAGGCTGGACATTACATTTCTCTGAAAACACTACAGCAAGGTAAACAAAAAAGAACCCTGACAACTAAATGTAATGAGAGAAATAATGGGTTGGTGCATTTAGTTCAGGATTTTCATGCTTCAGTTCTCTGCCACTGCTCAGGATCCCTCACCATGTTACAACTTCCACATGATTTCCATTCACATTACTCATCCCACATCACAGATGGGTCAGATGAGATTTTCCATATTGCAGCATGGGAAATGTTGTTTTACAGAAATCCCAGTTCCTTTAACAACTACACAGCATTGCTCTTGTGGGGAAATGAAAGTTATAAATGGGACAGCCAGTATCAGAACTAGAACTGAGGTGCAGGGTTCAGATCACCCCCTAAAAAGGGGGGCATGGCTAGTTTCCTTCTTGCCTGCACCCTTTATTTCAATGTATAGGCAGAACAAAGGGGAGGCTGTGACCTTTAAGCCATTCTCTCTGTTCCACATGACTTGATTGATACAGAAAAGACAGAGAGGCACAGCAGTGGTTCAGTAACATTACACCTTCTACTGTAATGTGACAGGGAGAAAAAAAATTCAGTTAAGAAGGAAAAGGATAGGCAAGAGTGGCATACTTAACAGAGACAGAGCAAAAAAAGCCAGTGGCAGAAGAGAGTCCCTGCTAATGGAAGAACTCCCAGCACCTGAGAGTCCTGCAGTCCAAATGTGCTCATGGGCAACTCTAGCACCCAAAAGAGCCCCAACAGAAATAAAAGTATGTATTTTTCTTTTGTGTTAATATGAACCAAACATACAAAAACCCCCCAAAAATTAAAAGCAACAGATGTCTTGAAGCAGCATGGAAATTCACAGGAGCCCATGCTTGTTGGACTCAAGCAGTAGGTCAAAAACTTAGAAGATTCATAAAATACCCATAATACTTTTCTACTGTGCGACACTCCATATATCAGTGGTTTCAACTCTCTAAGTGCTTGGAAACACTCTGTCTCCAGCGGAAATGAGTTGGAGTGTTGGTTCAGGAACCTCAGTTCCTCAGGCTGAGGGAATGCTATGGAAATGTCTGAAAAGATAAGTTTGTCTCTGGCCAGACAGCATAAACGCTATGATGACCAAATATGATGTTATGTCAATGCCAGTAGGAAGTTAAGGCCACTCTGCACTGTCTCAGGAAGTTTTTTAATTTACTGGAAGCAGGCAGAGTATGCCCTGCCCACACTGCTCCCTGGGGCTGGCAGCAGCCTCCCTCCTCCTGCTCTGCCATCCCCTGCCTTACATAAGCAAAGGTAACCCAGAGGTCACAGCAATTTCTGTCTGAATACATGTCATACAAGATATCTCCTGGCTCAGGAGCCCTTTTCTGTTTGCTTCAGATACTGCTGCCTGATAAGAGCAGCAGAATCATTTTAGCCTTGAGAATGGACTGTGCTTACAAAGGCATCCCCACCTCCAAGTCCTTAGTTGTCAACAGGCTGGGCTGGAGGACAAGCACAAATCATCTCTCCTTCGGGAGGCCAAAGAAAAGGGTTTCAATCTTCATCACAAACCAGCATATTTAATATGCAGTTATCAGCAGTAAATTTCTGATCAACTGGATGAAATGAATTTCTGATTCTATGGCTACAGGCTGAATATTTGCTCCATAGGGCACAGGAGAAAGGGGGAGACCACAAGGCTTCTCACTTCTTTACCCCCTAGTTTCCTGTCCCATAACATCATTTCCTCCCCATCAATTCATGCCCAGTCTCATGGCATGTATGGTATGGTAGCTACAGGACCAAAGAATCTCCTTCCATTTTGGATCTTTTCTCTGTCTGTGAGAGCCGTTCTGCAACTCTCCCTCTCGAAACAGCGAGGCATCAATCACAGACTGGCCTGTGTCTGCATAAGAGATACGGGTTTGGGAAGGAGAGTTTGAAAGACTACAAAACAGGAAAATCAAAGCGCAAAATCTACAGGTGTTGAAAGAAACCCAGTAATAACCTGCTGGGTGCACACAGATTCACTGGAATGAGATTATGTGCTGTCAGTTTCCATCAGTCCTCTCAACTGATTGCAGCATCTGATACATGCAAGCAAGATTCTCAGGTGACGGCAGATGAATGCAACTCATTTTTTCCATCATTTGAAAGTCATTAGGATGAGAGCACTGCATGCACCAGAAGCATCAAATTAAGCACCCATCACAGGATCAATCCCCATTATCCCCTGGGTTTTTGCAAATGAACATTGCAAATTAAGTATTTTAGTGAAAGCACTTATAATTTGTTTTCTTGGTTAGCAATGATTTAATTATGCCCATTTTTAAAACACAAGATAAACAAAAGTTCTTTTTCACACAGCTAACAAATTAGTATTTTACTCCTCCCTGTTACAATTGCAAAATCATTATGTGAATGTAGAAACTAAAATCCAGTTTTAAAATCATCTCATTTGGTTGCTATTAAACCTATTAATATTGGCATTGCTAAAGATTACTTGAAACAGTAGGAAAGTACAATTCACAAACAACCAGAAACAACAGGAAAGGGGGAAAATACAGCAGTATCAACTCTCAAATATTTTTATCCATCTGTACCATATGCAAATCAAGACATGCTCTAACTTAGGCTCCCAGTCTGTGACACCACAACACAGACTGCTAGATTGAGGCATTGAGAAGCACAGAATGGGCTGAACAAACTTTTATGATATTTTGATTTTTTGACCAAAGACACAATCTAGAATACCAGGGCAACACAAGTATCACCAAGCATAGAACAAACAGGCTCTGTATGTTTGTCACCTGACTGTCATAATCTTTACCGTGAAATGTAATATCCTGGTTTAGGCTTGCTGTTTTTTTTTACAGAGTAAAACAATTGATACAGGGATAATAAATCTGGGGAATACATCCTCTCATACAGTATGCCTCAGAGAGACAGCAAAGCTATTCAAGGTGTTGCTATGTACATGAAAATACACAGAACATCAAGCAGAGGAAGCAGAAAAACACTCCACAGCATATAGTTGATGTAAATTGAAACTGAAGTCTGTATACAGAAAATGAGAACAAAATGTAATATTTATTAAGTTCCATTCACTTGGAACATAAAGGTGGAATTATAATAACAGGTGTTCTCAGATATATATTTGAGTGCCAGGAAATTACTTTTCTACAATTTTTGTCTACTACAAAGTATATGCTGGCAATTTAGCCCAAAATAGCATTTCTATGTCTCCAAAGACTAGGGTTTTTTTTTTTTAAATCCAGGCCAATTTATCTTCTGCTACCATTCTATGTATTGCATACAGAGCATGTTTCATAGAGTATTCAACAAACAAACAAAAAACCACCATCCAACAAACTTCTAATAGAAATTGGTAAAAGTAAATATTTCTAAACTGCAACATCCCCAGATATTACTACAGATAACCACCACACATTACCCCACAAGTGGAAAAGGACAGAAAGTAGCCTCAATGCTAGACTTCTGTATTGCCAAAAGGACCTATTGCCTCAAAGGATTACATTATTTACTTTCTGTGAAAAAAGTACACAAACGCTACTGAAAATGGAATTCCATTTTGTTAGCATCTTCATACCCCATTCTATGCAAGCCACTTCAGAGCAGTGTGCCCCCTCTTTCACAGCTGTACACAATCTCCAAAGTAGCTGGTATGTTCATAGACTCAAAATATTATTTCTAAAGTTCTTTTCGAACCACTATCACACTGCAGAGCAGTTGGAGTTCCAGTTCCACAAGTTGCTTTATTCCCTACTCCCAGCAGATCATTAAAACAAGGGAGATACTTTATACACTTCATCTTTTAATAAGTTAGAAGCTATGATTCTACACAAAAAGTCACCCTTGTGGCCCCTTCACAAGCCACATACACTGTCCTAATTACTTCAAGTAACTAAATTCAGTTGTGTAATTCTGAGCCAATTATTTTTTCCCCCAAGTAGGCAGTCAGGATTTTAATGGAAAATGTGCAGATGTGAATATCCAACTGTGTGCACTCTCTTATGTATATGTTCATGCTTCATAAACCTTCTACCACAATTTAATTTTCACTGGATCATAAATATCTCAAGAAAATTGAACTCAGAGGATTTTCACAGAGTAAACACTTTAAACCTCAGAGCTGGAGTCTACTCCCCGCTGTTATGAAAGCAGTTTCAAGCAGTGAAATATGTTCTGGGGCTACCAAACACAGGACTTTTCACCTAGTGATTGATTTTTCCATCTTCCCAAGCAGGTCACAGATATTTGTTTCAGTCAAGGATTGCATATTCTTATAATCTACCACAGCCAATTCTTTTTCCTAGTTGTGGGCCAGGTACAAATCAAAATTCAAGACAAACACTCCATAGTGAATCAATACTCACCAACCAACCACCTCTCTTGAGAATGGTTAAGCAGCATTTCTGCCATCTGATCCTCCCAGAGGAGTGAGGGACAGCTTTAATTCTGCTTTGCATCCCTTTAGAGCAAACTACTGAAATACTCAGGTAAACATGAACTCAGCCTTTTGTGCCCACCTCACCTTTTTCCTAGCCAGGGCTGTCTTCCTCAGATAACCCTAACAAAGGAAATTTCCCCTTTATGGCTAAATCCCAAACTTCTGTTGACAGAATTTACAACTAGCAGATGCAGCTGTTAGTAATCCCTTTATAACCTTGCAACGAATTCAAGCCTGAATCCAATTCTGCAATCATTACTTCTGAAGACACAGAACCCCTTCCTAAGGAGAAAGATCTTTAAAAATATCAGAAAAAGCTGTGTGACTGAGTCATTGGTTAAAGCTTGTTTCATTCCAAAGGTACTTTCAAGAACTTCGTGTCTGTCCATGTGCTGTCCTAGGGGAAAAATAAATACAGCAATCTCAACAAAAATAACAGAAGAAATAAGTTTTTGTATTGACTGCAAAAGAACAGCCAAATTCATTCCACAGACAGAACTAGGCTGGAAGAACACAAGAATGTAGTTCCAGTGGAAAGATGTCTTGTCAGATGACCCTGAGAAGAAGTCTGAAGGCAAAAACACCACAGACAGGAATCTGGCTTTAACCAAGAGTCACTGCTACTTTCCCACACAGCTGTAAATGAGGATCCCGTAGATGCAATAAAAAGCAAAAAGCTCATATACCACCAAACAAACAATAAAAAAAACCCAACCAAAATTTATTCCAAAAGAATATGAAAATGGTATAATCTCTAAAAGATGAAAGGCATATTTGCACTCCAATTTACAATCCTTAAAATCATGCCTATTTTCTCCTTGTTATGTTGTTTACAAATTATTATTTTTCCCCAATCTTCTCAAGAGCTGCATCTTTGGGCCTACATGTAGCCAAGCAAAGTCAATCTGAGTAGAAAAAACAGCCGACTACTTTAGTCTCTGAAAAACACAGAGACTCTCTTCAGGAAGGGTGCAGACATTTCTGTACTTCTTGCCTCTCTAGTGCTTACACACCTTGCTGGCAGCCTCAGGTACCTTTCTAGACCTTCATCTGTCATAGTATGTACAAGACACTGTAATAAAGAGCCAGCTCTAAGCTTCTCACTTGCAGTCAGCATTGCCAAGTGCACCTTCACGTCGAAGGCAGCAGAGCAGATGCCTCAGGCACCCCGCTGAAAAGAAATGGGTTTTCAGGAGACCGGGAACACAACCCTGAGGTGCAAGGAAGTTGCAAGTGAAAGAAGCATGAAGAAGCCCTTTTGGGGGCTGTGATCAGAGTCCTTTTTTCTCGGAGGTCTATGGGCTATCTCATCCCAGTAATCTGTGCCCACTACGAAGCCAAAGCAGTTGTTGAAAATTGTTATGCGATGTTGGTGGCTGTGTCTTGAGGCAGCTGGGGTAGCAGAACAACACACAGATGAGACAACATGTGCTGTTAAGAAAGCAACATGATGATCTCCTCTTCTTTTCCATGGAGTACTGGGCACTGCTCATGGTCTGCACACACACAGGTACAAACATGCCCATTCCTGCCCTGAGATCTTTCCATACAGAGGCAGAAGTCCCCTTGCTTGGTGTGTCCTTGCTGGTATGTGCAGAACCACACACAGGACTTCAGCTGAGGATTTGGAAAAAGCTCCTCTATGAGCAGAGGCAAGCAAGCGTGAGCAATGGATGAGAGGAATAAATGTGACGTAACACTGAGATGCTCTGAGATCTCATACACTGAGATCTCTGTGAGGGCCCCTCAGTGCCACTTAAATCAGTTCTTCCCAGCAGCCAGGGAACATGCCAACACTAGGATTCCTGCTGGTCTAATTTAGTGCAGACAGAACAGTTTTAGTACCCAATTAAACAAACTTTTCACCACCACCCACTTTGATCTGTTGCCTCTAACAACTGCCCGGCTGCCTGTGGTTAAAAGCCACTCATTTCGTGTCCGAGTTTAACTGTGGTACTTGTTGGCAGTGATGGCCTGGAGGACGAAAGTATAAATGGGCTAAAATGTGGAAACCTCATGGAGGCTGTGAGAATCAGTAGCAAGTAAGAATGCCATGTTGGCTGTAGGTTTTGACACTCTTCTAGCCACACTGATGAGGGCTATAGCAGCAGTGACCCCTTCCATATGTACCTATAACTGCACCTGTGTATACACACCTGTGCAGCCTGATGCTTAAATTTGTGTTCTAGTATCTGATACTGATTGCTACAAGAGAGTTACAGCGTGTCCTGGTATGGCCATTATTCTACCACAGACAGATAATCAATAGCATCTCTTCTCATGACTCCTGAGTGCCTACGGGTGCTTTTTCAGCAGCAGATGCAGAATACACATCCCCATGATGTCCTAGAGAACACGCAGCTAATGGCCAGCTAGATCCAGCTGCATCAGCAATGTCCTGAGGCACGCTGCCACCTGGTTGTAGTTTAGAGAGATGACAGTGAGCACCATTTACTCCTTCAGTTTCACTCACAGCAATGTTACCTGGCACCCAGAAAAGTGTTGCTGTGTTTGTTGTTGCACAGGAGATGAAGGGTGCTGAAGGTGCTGGCTATTTATCAGTAGAATCTGGGAGTTCTTCAGGACATAACAATTCAATTTGGATGTGTTGAAAAAAAATACTTTCCCCCTTTCAGCCCCTATGGTACAAACGTACTTAAAACCACTGTCACTTGATGGGTTCTGGTTTGTCTAGAGCAATACATGCTTATCTAAAACAGAAACAATGTTCCACAACAAGCAGGATAACACATCTAGACTGCCTAAGTCAGCCTAAGGACTTTGATATCAAAGTCTGGACTGTGTTGCTCTGGGTAAATTCAATGTGAAACACTGTCACTCACCACACATAGACATGAAAAAACCATAACCTATAGAAGGCAAAGGAATGAAGAATTCAGTCCTTAAGGTGAATGTGATCTGTTGACATATCTGCCTGTTCAGAATATCCTCTGTGCATGTCTTGGGGCTTATACATATATACAAGTTTAATGGGTTCAGCCTAAAATAGCCAGTTTTAAGAGCTACATTTTTACCCACATAACCCTGGATTAAAGTGGCTTAAAAGTATACAGTCATATAGCTTTATCTCCAGTGATACAGAAATATTCCTGTAATTGACACTGCCCTGTATCATGGTCAGTCTCTCACAGAAGTCCTCTCCAAGGTACAGGAAAAGGGCTTTTCTTAGTATTTCCTGAGGTATTTGTAGAGTTTATACCAAGAATCTGGGAGCAATTACCATAAGGCAGATAAAGCAAGAGGGCAAGGTAACTAGTTAAAGAACGTGAAATTTAAATCAAAAAACCTTGTTTCTGTGCCTCAGGATAGAATACCAGATGCTTTGTAAGGAAACAGAAAACAAGACAGTAAGACACCAGGGAATACATCTTAGCACTAATGATTTGAAAGCTCTATTCTTGTAAAACAGAATTATACAGTTCAAAAGTAAGGTGTTTGAAAAGGTTTTAGAAAAAAGAAACGCTACAGGTGAACTAATTTTTTTAGCTTCAATCAATTAAAATGCTTAGAGAATCTACTTAAGAAGACAATACATTTGGTTCAGACCTTTCCAGATATCATTTATTTTCTGGCTGTCAGCAAGAAGAAAATGTTACCTTATGTTATACAGTCTATTGCTGAGAGACTTGATGGTGCTGTTCATCCCATCCTTTCTTTCCTTCACCTTCATTAGAATTGAAGACTGAAATTGTGTGACTCTCAACACACAGAAGATATGTAAATTACAAGGGAAAAACAGCTAAGGGCTCGCCTGCATGTGTTGCACACCAGATAAGGCAACACTCTTTCCTTCCCCTCTGCTATTACAGCTTTTCCACTGCAGCATGTTTGGCCACACTAAGATAGACAACATCATGAACTCTCCTATCATTGTACACACAGTGGTAACAACACAAGACTGCAGTAACCAGGAGCATTTGGATATGACATTTTTTCTAAAGGAAACCTTATTCTCTTGACTTCTGCAGGAAAGGGAGGAGCTGCTCCAAAGCTTCAGGCCTGTGGTTAAAGCCCTGATGGAGGACCAGAGCTGTACTTTGAAGATGAAATGTCATTTTGGATGCTCATTTAGAATTAGGTTTAATCGATTCATGCACATAACAAAGACAGTTGCTTCTGAAAAGAGCTCACCAAAAGGAAGTGAAACTGCTGACACAATGTGAAGAGCTGAAAACAAAGTGAGGCAGCTAACACTCATCTCAGGGACATGGTGCATCTTGATTTTCTTAGATGGTTTCTGCCTAATGCTGTCATGCAAAGGATCTTCAGAAACCGAGGGATTATTTTCAAAACATCCAGCTCTGGCCACTGATACTGAAAGACACTGAGAGACTTTACATGTCACAGAATTCTCTAAAATTTGTTCCTGTATTAGCTTTTGCTGTTTGAGTGAGATAGTAAGATAATAAGAAGAATAATCACAGCCGTAGCACTTGATGGCCTTGGTAAGTGAAAAATTGATCGATATTTTTCTCTTCTCCCACCCCCCAAGAGAATTTACAAAGCAAAACCAAGCATTTTCTAAATTCCTAGCAAAACAAAAAATTCAAAATATTCTCAACAAAATCATACATTATTGTTTAAAACTTTAATTTTAATTAAAATTAAAAAATAGGGTGACTAGAAAAGCAATTAGACCTTGGATTTTCAGACCAAAAAATCTGACTAATGTCTCATTCATATGGAATGTGATAGGTCCACCAAATCTGCTTTATCTCTTGGAAGAAAATCTATTCCACTTTATATCTCTAAAGATTTCATTAACTTAACTTTATGTTTTATTCCATGAAGGGACTAAACTAAGGTAAACTGGCAGCAGATAATCAAAAGCAGTACCAACCTTCAGCAATAACTTGAGCTGATGTGCACTCCTGGTGTTATGAGGAAGGATGCCAGTCCACTGCAATGTCCCCCATCCAACTCTTTCCCCCAATCTCATGTTTGTATTTAGTCACTTTTTGTGGACTGATAATGTTGCATAAACATAAAACTAATTCTTGTGCTTGTAAATGGAAATAATATTTCATCTAGTATAAAAAACCATGCTGAGGTACACACTTTATTTTCTTCCTATATTTTTGTGTTGACTACTGTGCTGCATCTTCAGGGGTTTGAGCTCTTACTTCTAGATTATTTGATATAACACACCAAATAAACAGTCCCCAGATAAACACATGAATGAAAGCTATCATCTTTGCTATTAAAAAGGGCTATTTAAGTCATATAGTACAGAGAATAAAATGCTTCAGCTCCTCTCAGAAACCATTTGGGAAAGAAATATTGTGTCAGAGGCACACAAGTATCATGGTTTTATTTGCCACAGTTATAGCAACTAGGTTTATTGAAGTACAAGGTATTAAAAAAGAGTAGCAGAGCCTGTCTGATTTTCAGAATATTTTGTGCCTTTGATGGCAATTTTTATACAGCTGCTTTCAGAACTTCCTCTTTCTTGTTCACTCTGAGAAGTATCGCAACAGGAGCAAGCAAGTCCTTTTAAAACCACGTTAAGAACATCACTATGAACCACATCTTTAAATAAACTGCTGTCCTCTTCAGAAGGAAGTTCTGACTATGAGTTATTCTAATGTGAAAGACAACAAATGGTATTTTGACTTGTATTTCATGGCTCTTTCCCAACACTAATGAGGGCAGCCACCCAGCCCTCCTCCAAGGACAGTGGTTGTTTTTTCTCCTGCTGTGAGGGAAGAGAGACAGTGAAACTACATGAGTGCCTTGTGGATGACAGAGATAGTTTGGGGTATGGGTGAGCTCATGGTGCTCCCAGCTGTCAGACCCACCTTGTGAACCAAGCCCAGCAATCACTTCTTCCTGGAGAGACTGGTCACTGCTGCTGCCCACAGTGAAATTCTTCAGCCGAACAAAAACCAGAGGGGAAGGGAAAAATCTTCAACATCTTTTTGCCCTTTTCTAGCTCTTTACCTTCTGAAGACCTTAAACACTTGATTATCAATGGTAAACAAGGAGACATATCAACCTCTCCACTTCAAGCCAGCTGGTAGGTAACTAGCATCACCCAAACAGGCCCTGCACCATCACAACAGGAAGTTCTTCTTATGACTTGCCAATGTTATGACACTAGAGGAACTTGATTCAGCAGGATCCTCCTCTTTCCAGATCATGCAGAAACACTGCAAACTCTAGAAAATTAAAATCGCTGCCCACCTGCTCGAAAGCCTCAGATGTTGAGCTGGCCCTGCTGTCCTGTAGCACAGAAAAAATGTCTGGTAATATACATATTGCCAAGTTGTTTATTACTGAATCATATTGCATCCATACATATCCTAAGCAATCTGTTGCTAGGTGCTGATTTATTTAAAAACTTAACAGACTTTGAATAGTTTCCAGAAAGAATGCTGGACCTCAAGGTTGTGTTGTTATTTTGTCCAAACGAAGCAACAATAGCTGAAAAAACTCTCAGGAGTCCTCAGCAGAGGTAGGAAAAAATAATTCTGCATTGTGGCAGACCTTGAAATCAGATCAAAGAGCAACTGTGAAGCACCCTCTTTTGAACTGCAAGAGTAGATGAAAAGAATTATTTACCCTCATGCTCTTAAAGTGAGATTAGATCTACAGTTTGGAGAGACTGGTTCAAAAACAATCATCATCAACAAATTTTTCACAAGATGTAAATCGTTCAGTATACAATAGATCTTTGAATTGGATGATCTTTGGAGATTTATTCTGTCATACCTTAAGTCCTGTAATTTTGCATCATCAAAGTGAAACTGAAATACCCAGTTTCAGCTTTAGCTAAATGTAAACAGATCTTCTATTTCTGCAGACTGTTTTGCATCAAAATATACCAAAATATCTTGCAGAGTCCATTAAGTGGACTCTTAAGTGACATTCTTTTTTGCAAGAGAGGAAGGGTAAATGATTCGCAGAAAATTGCAATGGTCCCCCTGGAAGTCACAGAGCCCTCAGGATGCTCTGTGGACTGGGGACTGTGGTGACTGCAGACCACCTCTTCAGGGTATACAGACAAGACCTGAGGAGTGTGTTTCTTTTGATGAAGCAGACTTATGGCTGATGAGATTGCATGCAAGATAAGGTTTGTTATACCTCCCAAAGGCATATTTCGGAGTCTTCTTGGGTCCACACTGGCGTGCTCTTGCTGCCTCAGGCACCTGATGTTCCCCCACACACCTCCCTCTCAGACATGGGGGTGGTGGAGCGTGAGAGTGGAGAAGCCCACTGGAAATTAATTTGCCACATGCACTTTGGCACAGGGATGGCCCACGCTGAAGGACCAATCTGGGCAGTTGGGCAGGCACTGGAGGCACGTGGTGGGCATGGTGGGTGCATGGCACTCTGTGCCCAGGGCCAGTGGCATCAGCACAAACACCCAACACACAGCTCAACTTTCTCCATAACTGCCCGAGCAATGCAGGCTCAGCAGGTGGCAGAGCCTGGGTATGGTCTTCAGTAACTGAGATCTGAGTATCAAAAAAAATCCATGGCCCAGGCTTTCACTAAACACTGGAAGAAAGACAGAATTGGGCTCAAAACTCAATGCCTCTTGCTGCTGGTTGAGGAGATGCATCTGAACTCCTTAGTCACAGAGCCTTGATATTGAAGGTTTTAACATGGATCTGAAGAGACTACAGCTACAATTGTCTATAAATAATATAGACAATTGTCTATAACATATACAATATAGTTGTATTAATAATTGTTATAATTGTCTATAAATAATACAATCCCACTGCTAAATCTAGAGAATGGCGCTGCATTTCCCCATAAGAACCTCTGTTTCTTTCTGCTACTGAATAAGATTTTAAAAAAGAATAAAACAAATATTTGCTAATTTTTTTCAGTTTCAAGGGCAAAGCTGTACAGTTACAGTTCACTCATGCTCTAGCTCTTCTGAAACGGGGTGGTTACAGTGAATCAGGTTAGTTCTTGATTCTTTTTATAAACACAACACAGTTTTCTCAGTCTGTGCATCCTTATTGCTGTGTCAAATAAATGTGATTTTGTTATTTTCATGAAGTTTAAAAAATCATGAATTTACAAGCTTATAGCAATTTCAAATAAAATCTATATTCACATCTCTGAATATAGTCATCTGTCCTTAAAAACAGGTCTAGCAAGTGTCCTGTAAGCAACATGGTGAGCCCAGATGAGCTACACACTTGGCAAGAGCTTGAGGAAGTGAATTTTTCTCAAACTCAAAATGCAGCACCAGCCTGAACTGACTGCAGCTGACACAGGCAGAAATCCCTGCTCCATGAGTTTCCCCAGTATTCCAGCTACATTTCAAAGCCCCCAAAGTCTTAGAAAACACTCCTGGCCAGCCAAAGGCACTGGTCTCTTCTGGCAGCATACATGCAGATCTGTACTTTATTTCTCCCTCTGAGCATGTTAAACCTTACAAGGATCTCCCTGTCTGCCAGCTGCAGTATTCACAGAAAAGTTGATGCAGAGAGCCTGTCTCCTGAAGGTCCACAAGGAACCTGCCTGTAAGAACACCATGAGCCCTTGTCCCTTGTAAGGGCCCAATCTGAAACCACATTAGAGATGGCAGAACAAACTACTCTGTTTTACTTTTCTGGGTCTTTGAGTAGCCAAGGTCTTGCTGTAATTATATATCTACACAGAGTGTGGAATCTATCAATCTACACAAAATACAATATTGTATTACAGTGTTACATCACAGACTAATTTTGGTATAAAACAGCATCCCTTAATCTGAGGGCAGGCAATAACTCTCAGAACAAGTAAAGCAGAAGGACTTATATGCTGTACCTTGCATGGAGATCTTTCTGATTTATCCATTTCCAAGTAAATTCATCTAATCATGTAGAGACAGTGAAGTTAGGATTTAAGAGCAGCTCTAGAGCCCACTGAAGTCATCAAGTGCCTCATGGCTTTCTGGAAGCTTTGGATTCAGAATCCAACAGTTGTTCAAAACCTAAACCTGAGAAAACTGAATGTACAAGAACAAATGGGACTGATCACAACTGCAGATGCAGAGCTTGTGGCAGCTTGGTCTACTTGTACTCAGAGACTCTAGGGTACAGAACATGATAGGCTTGGTTTCTGCAAGGAGATGGGGCTAATCTGTCCCCTGCAGATGTCCCAGCTCCTAGTAAGATCTCCCTCATAAACAATTATTTTTCTTTTTCTCTTGCAGCATGTGTAGGAAGGATGCAACAGAGCAGAAGCCTGAAAGCTCAACTATCCAAAGCTCTCCATCCTAACGCACTCCTGTAGAGCACAGCAGGGCTTTGAAGAAAGACAAAACCAGGTGATGAGCATTCAAGTGGTACAATTAACTGCAGAGCCATGAACAACAAAGTGCAAGACAATGCATTTTATTACGTTTTAGACCCTATGCCGCTTCCACCTCACAGGCTGAGCGCCTCACCCAGATTCACACATTGATCCTGCAGGAGGGTCCATACCAGCATGAAGGTTGACATGACATTAATTACCTGTGCCCATTAGCAGAGCCTCTTTTCCTGCACAGCTTGTAGCATCCATAATCATTTTCCAGGGGATGCACCAAGAGGTGTGACTGAAACAAAATGCCCTCACACAAGAAGCACATGTAGAAATGACTCAGGGCCTTTATATAAAGAGGGGTTGGAACAGAGCAACAAGCACAGATAGCACATCATTCTCTGTGTTGCATGTTTAATCACTTTGTGCAAATTCTTGTACATTTGTGCACCTTTGAGGTAAAAAGTATGAGAAAATCAGTATTATTCTTTTTATGATACAGATACAATTTTCCAAAATCCAATCCTCTGTTTAAAATGTGAAGACAATACAAAGGTTGCAAATGCATTAAAAAGTAAACAGCATAAAAATAAGCCAAGTTTTTTACTGCTGGTGCAATTAGAAACAGATCAGAGTCTGGGTGTCACAAATCACAATGCTTTGGCAGATGTAAAAAGCCCTAGCAAGACATTGCATGGTTTTCAGTCTCCTCACCTCACACAAAGCTGAGAGATTTTCTAATAAAGAGAAATAAACAAACACTCACATACACATACAGTGAGATCTTATACACAAGTGTAAGCAAGCCTTCAAGGTTGGCAATCAGATATGCTAGAGGCAAGTAAAGGTCAGCCCATCTTTATACCTGACCATGAACACTAATGAGAGGGCTGGAAAACTACTGCATTGATGCTTTACACCTGACACCATACTTAGACGCCAGGAAATGTTAAAACAAACAACTGTGATAAAAGGCTCCTCTTTCTGACGTAAGAAAAAATAGAAATAAAGATAAAAGATAGAAGAAAACCACTAGAACACTCTGTGGAATATTGTGCCTTGCCAGCAATATCAATCTTGCTACAACTATAAGCCCTCCTGAACATAGGAGGTTGTACAGCCACAGGAAGCATCTCTTCAGTAGCAAACCAAAAAACACTTTCTCTACTTGAATTATCCTGAACACTTTCTGAATGTTTTCTTTCATATAGGAAAATCTGGCACTAAAGAATCTGGGAGAATCTTTGAAAAGCTTCTTTCTTTGTCTCTCAGTTTCAGCAACATACTGCTAAAGGTATGAAATACTTAACAAAATAACCTTCTGTCTCCATAGAATATGTTTATAAAAAACAAAAGCCACACCCGTAACTGCTGTCTCAAAAATACGTAAAACAAATTTACACTCTTAAAATCATGAGACTTCAAATGAGACTTCAAAACAAAGCTATAATAATTACTCCATTATTATCACACTTCTAATCAGAATATACTCATTTTTGGAAGTCAAATTTTTTCCTAAAACTTAAACTCCTTTCTTTCAAAGAACTGCAGAAATAAAACTATTCCATTCATCTTATAATGCAGTGTTAGAGTGCATAAATACAAATGTGCTGCTGAGCATGATCAGCACTATACACCTGAGAGTCACAGAGTCCTATTTAGCTGAGTAAGGTTTCCTGGTTGAGCAGGGAGCTCTGGCATGCAGCCCATGCAATCAGCACACCAGCTTGTCACGGCAGGCTATACATGGTCACAGGCACGTTTAGATATTTCAGAAGTTTTTTATGACCTACCATATGTGTCTAAAGTCACCTCAGTCTGGACTGAAATTACTTACCAGAAACTGCTCCAAATGCTGTAGTTACTTTATTTCCCAAATATATATAATTTTGGTATCTAGTAGTTTGTATCACACCAATAAACCCATCATGCATTGGAGTGCGAATACACTATTGAAAGTGTTGATGCTGTTGAAAGATTGTATCAAGGGCACAGAGAAATATGATTAAGTTCTGTGTCAGTGAGCTCTCTCATTTTTGTGTAGCACATACAGTCACTGTTTGATGAAAAAGAAAAAAGCTTTATTACAATGAAAGGGAAATACCAACTAAACAGAAATAATGTCAAGCAGAAGCATAAATCATAGGCAGATCTGACAAACCAATACCATGTATTAAAGTTGCTATGGATGTCCTGAGACAGAGCAGCACAGTTTTTTTAAGTGTCATGAAAATAGACAATTGAAGGTACATTGTAGATCTGTTCCAAAATGTGCTCACCTTCAGCTGGCAGTCAGCACGGTGCTGGCACTGAACCTGTCGCCAGCAAAGCTGAAACCGTCTGTTCTCAAGAACCTGACCCAAGTCTGCAAGTTCAGCCATGCAGAAGTAAACGTTGCAGTATTCCTTGAATCATGGAAGGCAGTGAAGGAGAAGGGTTTCACACGATCTTCCAAGGCAGCTCATGTAGCATGACTTCCATTTTTGGACTCGTTTCTTCTATCACCAAATTATTCCAGTTTTCAGATTTGTCATCTTACATTGGCTGTAATTTCCATACTTTTGACTAGATTTAGTTAGCCTAGCTCCCTATGAAAATCAGATTTCTGGGATCAGTCTGTTTATATGTATGTAATGAACTTCTAATGCTGATTTCAGGCCAATCAGACAGATACTGGAGATCTCAAATATGATGAGCTCTCTGTGTATTTTGTAAAATCAAGAGTGAAGGGTCACAAGGTTTTGATTTTGTTGGCCAATTAAGTTGAATGAGGCAGCCTGCACGTAGCTGTCAAAATATTTGACAGAACAAAGGTTGTAAGAAAAAGCATGGGAACTGTATATGATACATGGTAAAACCAGAAAATAGTAGTTTAATTTAGTTTTCAAAAGCCTATGAATGAAAAGGCTCAAGACCACAGGAAACTGAGTTTCCATAGCATTCTCTGTAGCCACAGGACTTGACCTACACACCTTTGTGAACAAGATAAATTCATAGCAACAGCTATATTTAAGCTAATATTAATGATGTGATTTTCATTACTAAGCTTTATTGTCTTCTATAATAAATGGGATTGCTGTTGGAATCTGAGGGAATTTAACAGCCATGCTGGGCTGGCAATCTCTGCACAATGCTCAATAAAGATGCTGTGTACCGTCTATGTGCCTAAAAGAAAGAAGAACTGTCTGTATATGTATAAACTAGTCCAACAGAGAGAGTGAAAACCTAACTAATGGCTCCTGGCTGATTTTAACCTCATTGCAATCAGTGGTGGACTAACAATGGGGAAGGTGGTGGTGATGGCTGTGTGAACTGCACTGAGCTGCAGAGCAGGAACTGCTGAACATTAGTCCCAGATGCTTCCAACACATCCATCCCTGGGTCACTTCATTCCAGCTCAAATAGTAATTTCCACAAGAAATGGACTTCTCTGCTTTCAGCAGGGCAGCAAATAAACCCATATTTCTTAATAACACTTCTGAGACTTCTGCATTGCAGTTGTTGGAAGAAACCACTACTTTTAAACATAAAATTTAATTCAAGTATCTCCAGGATTTTTTCTCCTGTAATTTAGTGACACTTCTCTCACAGGCTAACCAGAATTATTTGCAAACTGCTATGGCTACTGCAGACAAAAGAGGTCACCAAGCTGCAGCAGTAGCTGTAATTAACACAGGAGCATACGTCAATATGTAATTGACTTCAGAGGGAATTCATAGCAGCCACACAACCAAGCAGCTCTGAAAAGCTCTTGGCATCCAGACAGCGGCTACTCCTGCCACAAGCTGGAACAAAAGCAGGAAGAGACCGAGAGGACCAGTTTCTTCAGCAAGGATTATTCTAAGAACATCTTCCCTGGATGCATGGTAACATCAGATCCATGAAACCCACCCTGCTTAGGGATCCTCAGTTTAGGTGAGCAACAGTGATAGCAGAATTTCAAAACTCTTGACCAGTCTGCAACTATTTACCGTGGCTTGAACGACAGGACTGCAGGACTAGGTATGATGAATATGGGCTGCAGCTACCAAGATGTTAGACTATGCCATTGGGTCAGAATGCAACATCTCAGCACAAACAGGAGCCTTAGGCAGTCATACAAGGAATCTGGGCAGAATGGGCTTGGAGCATGATTTTTTGCCTGTGAGAGCAATGTGATGGGTAATTGTACAGAAGGAACAGCTCTTCTTTGAAAAGCAAGCTAATAATCACATTTTTTTCTCTGCAATTAGTCCTGATAATGAAAGGTATGGCCCACCACCCCCATGATCAGAAACGCAGACAGTGACCATTTACGAAAGTCGGAGAGCCCAGCCAGATGCACGCGGTGTTTTGCAAGGGTGGGACACCAAACATCCCTATTCTAAAATGAACCATAAGGTGGCACTGCTTTAAAACGTTACCTGAGAAGATTTTCCCTGACATTTTCTGTGCTCTACAAAACCCATAGAGTTCCCACTTTCAGTTTAAGTGAATCAAGTCATCCTACAGAAACCGCAGTGATACAGTGAGAGTGCACATCATTGGCATTTGTACTTTCACACAGTATTTTCTCAGAAATCGCTAAGTTTTGTTCTGAAGACCAAAATGTCTCACCCATTTCAGAATTTGTGTTTGTGTGTGTAACAGCCAGACCCGTCTTCTCTTTATACAACCTCCGGCATGTAAGACCATAAAGATTCTGCTCTTTCTCTGTGCACAGCAACAGCCAGCAAAGACACTTCCAACAAGTTATGTTCTAGTTCACATCTAATGTGCAGGACAAGCTGTCAGATAAAAACAGTCTTTGCAAGTGGAGTTGCAGGAAGTTCCTAGTGGTTATGGTAAAATGAACTACAGAGATACCCTGTGTCTATTGATTCGCTGCTATGTTAGACCTGGCCACAATTTTAAATGAATAGTGAAAGGGACATAAAGCCTCCTATAAAAAGGAGACTAAGTCACTCTGAGAGAGAATAGTAGAAGAGTGTGATTCTTAACAAACTTCATGAATGCAAAAATAAGGACCCTCCTGAATCTCTAAATCCCATGGGCACAAAGAACCAGCTGCTGGTTTTGTGCCAGGATACAGTACCAGTACATAGCACAAGAAAAGAAATGGGTCAGAAAATAAATGCTCACCAACTGTAGAACCTTCTGTTGGGTTGTCCTGTAAGAGCCTAACTGATCTGAAAATAACAAGGCCATGAGTTCAGGTCCCCCTTGATCTTCTGTATCCAGCCAGTCTCCTGCCCTGCAAAGAACTCCACATCTTTCAGGCAAGGTTATTATGTTATTTTTGCAGTCTCCATCACAAAGTATGGCTCACCCACCTCCACCTACCACATGCTATGCAGAAGAACACATTAGGGAGAGATAGCAGAACTACCTGAGCTTAGCTTTAGATATTTTCTTTCTTACAGGTACTTTTGATCTAGTTTTACATCCCTAGTGCTAGTGACCTTGCACTGGCACCCTTTCAACCAATGGACTAAAGTATTCAAAAAGGCAGTGAGGTGATGGACAGGCCACAGACCCCTTTCCAAGTTAACTGCAGGGTAGAACAATAAACCAGTGTCAGACTACAGCTGACTTCAGGATGGACATCTGCCAGTGAATTGACCCAGGCTGTGTGTTGACAGACAAACAACATCTATTCACTGATGCATCTCTTTGGATTCATATATTCACTCTGCCCATGGAGCAGAAGACACACTCAATATACAGTCTGGCAGAATGCAAAGCATTGAAGTGAAACAGCTGGAGAAACCAACAACTGTCCACACATATTTACAGGAGGATGTTCTCACTTACTATTACCTTACTTGCATTTCAAATGGGAAAATAGGCTACTTCATATCAAGAATGTAAACAGAGATCCATCAGAGTGTAGTGACTCACACTACAGTGGATCTTGAGCTTATGCCTACCAATCTGGCAATGTAATGGGAAGCTTATTTCAACTGCAGTTGACTGAAAAACCTTCCATGGATTTATAAGCCAAAAGACAACAACAGTGGAAGACACAAGGATGGATGAACTTGTGAATATCAGCATTCAGAGTTAATAAGATTCTACCAGTAAGGTTCATATTAGGAGTTTTAGTCTTTTTTTTCTATTTTGATCATCCAAGATAGTCTTTATTTCAAACATCACCATAGGAGCAGTAATTAATTCAAACGAAGTGGGATTTTCTCTAAATGAGCAAGAAAAATGTTTCAAAACATTCTGAGCTTCGAATCTTGAAAAAAAAAGAGAAGTGTTTCTCTTTAAAACTTTAAAATACAGCTTTTAGAGAAAGCAGGTTTTTTTTTTTAAAGTCTGCAAGTACACTGTGGAATGGCACACTGGCTCTGTTTAAGAAGTAGGCTAGCAAAGTCTCCTTTTCTGTCCCTAGTCATAGCTAACTGAATACTACCAGTGGCAGTAAGAAATTCTTGGACCTACTTGACTTTTACAGATCTTTTTGAGTTGGATACTAACAGCAGTTACCAAACTGGAGCCCAAACATTAAATACTATTAAATCCTTTGAATCTAATACAGAAGCACTTCAATTATACAAGTTTTGTGTCTTCCCAGATGAGGTCATGATTCTTAATGCTCATCATATTGAATATTCCTGCCATACTTGGAAAGCTTGATTATCAAAATCATCCTTAGTCCTTTGCGTCTCATGGGCAATTGAAGTTTATACATTTAATGCAAAACAGGTTTTGTACCTCATTAAACAGATCTGTCTGTATTTCCACAATGTAATTCCTGAACATAATCTGTGCAGTTGACATGCTCGTGGCTGGACAGCACGATTATGGTAACTATAAGATAAACTGGGCTTTAAGTCAAAAACTTCTAGAAACCCATAAATCCAGTGGTAGGGATCCAGCTCTGGAAGCAGATTGATTTTCTGTGCTCCAAACAGGCATGCAAAGTGGAACCATTTTGTTACGTTATTCAAGCTGTTCAGCTGAACAACGTTTAACTCATGCCTAAC
Source organism: Irena cyanogastra (assembly GCA_013397155.1). Taxonomy (NCBI): domain Eukaryota; kingdom Metazoa; phylum Chordata; class Aves; order Passeriformes; family Irenidae; genus Irena; species Irena cyanogastra. Next base: position 47,640 of record VWZV01005351.1, on the reverse strand, counting down.
TTACACTGGGCACTAATCATCACTCGTTTTTAGCAAGAGGGCAAGTCCAGAAGGCAAATCATACACAGCTCAATTGGTTTAAACTAGGACTACAAAAATGTGGCACATGCAGATGCTAATTCTTAGTCTGTTGTAGCAATACAGGATACTTAAACAGAGTAAGTTCAGCATGGGGGTTCCCATACCTCCTTTTCTAGATACTGCTGAGGACTACACTGAAGTTCTCAATATTAATTCAATCCCATGTGTTAACCACAAACACAGAAGTACACAAGTGTACTTGTGAGGCAATAGTAAGACATACACCCAAAGTCTGAAAATCTTTGGAAAACCAAACATTTTACTCATTGACCAGCCCATCTTCTTGGGAAGCACCCACAGAGAGCATAGAAAGGTTCACAACTGCCAAAGCATCACAGGAGTCTTATTCCTGGGTAGCAACATGTACCTCTGGCTAACAGAAAATTCTCAAACATAGCATTAGTGAAAACTGGGACATCACCTGCCCCTTTGTTTTCAGGAAGACAGGGGATACATTAATCTAATCCTGCACTTTGAGTAATTTTTGTCCCTCTTTCACACCTCATTATCTGAAGAGCATCCTAGCAGTGTAAGATTGCTGAGAGAGACCTGTACCCAAAGTCCTATTCACAAGGCAAGATTGCTGAGAGAGACCTGTACTCAAAGTCCTATCCACAAGGCAATGCCATGCAGAGAGAGGTGATGGCTCTGAGAGGCCTTTCAGGAAAGAGGTGGGAAAGTAGGGTGCAGTGGAAGAGAGGGGGAAGAAAACATCCGATACCTGCCTCACCCACTGACTGCAGAGAACATGTAGCAGCAGTGAAAGCCAGAGAAGGGGACTAGAGAGTAAGCCATGAAGGAATCAGGAAAAGCTGATTTCACATAGCAGGAGATGGGGACCAGAGCTAAAGAAGCCAGTCACAGAGCCTGGAGGTAATCCTGAAAGGATGCACCACTGGTGGATGCACCCCAAGAGGACAGCAGTATGATTGAAGGTGGGAGGCAGCATTTGTGGGAGCACCTCCTTTGGAAGGAGAGCAGAAAGGGAAATGCCCACAGAAATAGTTATCATGGAGCTACCTAAGGTACAGGAAAAATGCCCTTTGTAGCTTCTGAAACAATGTTACTGTGAGCAAATTAACCTGATCAGCCTTTGAATAAACTGAGGTGTCAGACTGTAGAGTTGAGAGAAGCTGAGTAGAAATGTGCATCAGAATCAGCAGGGATACAGCTAGTGAGTTTTATGCCATTTAAAATGCCTCAGAAGGGTTGTTTCATGGATATTTCAATAATGCAGACACTTAATTTGATCAGAAACGTAATTATGTGTCCTAGTTCTTCAGTATACCTATTTGTATTACAAGATACCACTCCACATGAATCTCTAGATTTATGCTATATAAATACATATATAAAAGTCTTGAATTATATTCACTGAAAGCTGATCTGAAAACACAAGTGCTACCAGTAAAAGAAATACCTTATGGTGTTTGCATTATTCCTAGTAATCCTGACTAGGTTTTCATTTTTACCTTAGCTTTTTATTCATGAAAGAAGATCCTCCCCTTCAAAAAGGAAGTTATTTTATATAGCTAGAATTAGTCTACAGACTTCACTTGAAAAACTTAATTCATCATCCCGATTTCTACCCTTTGGTGGTTATGTATTTTTGCACATGCACTGCTCTAAACCATAAATCCACCTGTGGGAAGGCAGTTTCTATAGGGGTGCCTGGATGAAGTCGAGTTTAGCTCTTTCCAGGATTAAGCCCTATGAAGCAGAAATAGTTTGCAACACAGTGGAGGTCAGAGTACAGTAATTCTCTATGTGAGGCTGCAGATTACATCTCATGTGGCAGGTTGCCAAGGAGCTGCTAGGAGCAGAGAACAAATACAGATGGGAGGAGGTGGATGCAGAAAGGGTAGAGAATTACACTGAAATGGCATTGGCTGCAAAGTGTGACAATAACAAGCAGTAGGAGAGGACAAAGACCAGGACCTACAGTGACCAGGAAAGGATGCTCCAGCAGAACTAGCAGAAGAGTCCCTGAAGGTCCCAGCAATTCTTCCTCCAATGGCTGAATTTTCACACCACAGCTCTGTCAGGCATCCTCAGCCCCAAACCACCTCCCTTCAGCTACTCTCTCCTCCCAACTTTTGCCCAGAGGCCCAAGGCCCACTCTTCACATGCTCTGAAGGTGCTGTCCCTTTCCCTCTCCTCCATCCTTCTTTTCAAACTGAGTTATGGCGAAGGAGAACTCACATGAGAAAAGTCTGAAATTGCTAAACAAGCTATAAAAAAACCCCTTAGTAAGCTCAGTGATAGATACAAAAATTTCACAGCTTTTCCCTGCAGAATTATTCAGCTATTTCAAAGCTGCACTGGTTTCCCAAGCACTAGTTAAGGAACATTTCTTTGTTCAGGAGAGCACTGATGCATGTGCCTACACAAGTGTATGCTTTTACAACACAGCAACTCAGAAAGGCAATTTCCAGTTGTCTAGGATAAGACAGTCATTTAAAACGACAGGTTTTCCCCTTGGCTTCTCTGGCAATCTTTGCACAAGAAAATTTTCTCTCTTGCCCTCCCATGTGCTGTAGTGATAATACACATTTACATCACTTCATGGTGATGTCATGAGGATTCATTAATGCTTAGAAGCACTCTGAAGATGAGAAGTCCTACAAGCATTAAGTTATATCAAGGCAAGGGCTTTTCAATGAACACTCAGCCATGTGCTGAGTATCTCTCCTCTTCCACCACCCTCGTTAGCATCCCTAAAGCTGTTTGCCAAAATCTGTCCTGTGAAGCAGCAGGAGTGCTGTATAGGGGACTGAACCATTCAAATGAGTGAAGTTAACAGTGCTGACCTCAAGAACAGCAAAAAATACGAACACAAACATACTTTAGAAATTCCTACAGAAGCAGTGCCAAGTAAGAAAATGTGCTTATGATATCAAAATGGACCCCAGAAGCAAGAAACAAGTGAACTGACTGGGGAAAGTATTACTTTTTCTTCATTTGATTCAATGCCGTGATTCCCTCTCATTCACTGATTTGTGTCTTCCATTTCTAAATTGTATTCTGTCTAAATATAGTTATCACAGAGAACAGAAAACTCAGCCTGAGCACCGGAGCACTTGTTACAGGTAGGCTACTCTGGAGGTAGCAGATCAGCACACCAGAACCAGCATTCAAAAACCACCTCCAGTGTGCTCAGCATTGCTGAGAATAATGACACCAGCACTTGGTTCATCAGGCAGCTCCTCTTCTGCTCCCCTGTCCCACCTCACCCACGGAAACCACATACAGTCCCTAGACCTAGAGCTGGAAACAGGAGCTCTCTGGTGGACTTCTCAGGTACAGATAGTCGTTTTCCGTCTGTCCCTGCAGTGCCACAGTCTGACAGTGATCCCACATTCTCATCCAAATTCACTGAGGAACCACACCTGGGAAACCAGAGCAGGCAGGGCAGGTTCCAATAAACTCAAGCCACCAGCTCTTGAAGTCCTATGAAATGGGGCACAGCTGCCCCCCACCCAAACAGTCATGGGTTTTTCCCCTGAGCATAGGGATCTACTCTGGCTCCACCAGCTGTGCACAAAGGAGGCACAAGCACCCTTTGCAAGTGCTAATAACCTGTGTTATTCTTACAGCAGTGTTCTTATAGCACTGTTTCCTATGCCCAGCTTGTCAAAGCATCAGCTTGCCCCCTCCTGACAGCAGTTGTAAAATTGTATACCATACCTGAGACGCTCTAGCAGAAGAGTGTCGTAGGGGATCCATAATTCAACATCAAGCAGTGCAAAAGCAGGTCAGGACACATGCTGGCACTGCCCCACCCCACCTGGGGTCAGGGCGACTGCAGTGTCAGGGACAAGGTTCAACCTGACTGCAGGTGCCCAGGACTCCTGCAGGCAGCTGCTCTCTCTGTGCACAGGTCAGCAGCAGGAGTTGCACTTCTGTGCTCTCTGCCTTGCACTGCTGGATAACAGGGCCCAGGGAAAAAAAGGGATTTTAGGCAGCAGTGAGGAATTCCAAAGTTTTTAAGAGCTGGCAAAGAGAATATGGCCACTTGTAAGTCTGAACGCTAGTTTGCCACAGGAGACTTTATATGATTTCTGCAATTCTAGGAAACTTTTCTTTAATGAAAACATTCTGTCACCACCTGTCAGGAATAAATTTAGGCAAAGAAAACAAGACAATATTGAACTAGAAGGCAGGATCTTGCAAAACATCAGAGCTGATTCATCCCTTCCCATTCCTCCCCCCATCCTACTCCAGGCACCATGCCAAGAATACATTAACTTAACTTGCCTGGGGATTTACATTAGATTACTATCCACTACCAGGGACTTCAAATTCCTTTATTCTCCACCAATACTGTATTTCTGTAAGAGAGTACTGAATAACAGTAACTTCACCTTTTTCTTCAGTTATTCAATTTCTGTAGTCTGGCAGCAGAGATGCCAAGTACAAAAGTCTTGACTACTCAGTCCCATCCCTAGAACCGGTATGCCAGTGTATTAGGATATAAATCTGTTATTTTTGTCTCAACATGCACGAACTATCTCAGTATTATATATGTAGATACACATTTTTGCTTGCTAAATCTGAACTCCTACTTTTTAGAATCTGAAAACAGTAGTTGAAACAAGTCACCTGCTGTAGGACTAAGATAAAAACTACTCTTGGATAAAAAAAACCTCTTGAATCACACATTAAAAGAATGAATGATAAATAACTATCAGAAAATGGAGGCTTCTATTATCACCCAAGGCTAAGGATATTTTATTCTTCACACCCTCAACTTATTCTACACAGTTTTCTGCAATGACAGCACTCAGGACTGCAGCCTAGAAAGCTCTCTGGCTACCCTTTTCCCCAGTAATTAAAACAACTGAAATTTACTCATGTAATATAACACTTATCACTCTTCAGAAGGACCTTTTCCCTGCTCCTTTCCCTCATTCATTTAGTCTCGTGCTCAGCTGCCCTCCTGTCCAGGTGTTCTGGAAGCCACAAAAGCACAGTTTGCCCAGACCAGTAGTTGACCTGGCAGCAGCAAGTGGCATTGAAAGCCTTGACAACCAGCCCTGCTTTCAACATCAGAGAAGGGAACAGAAAAAAAAAAGATCATTGAGTCTAACCTTTGACTAGACATCTCCATGCCAACTTAACTACATCACTAGTGCCACGTCCAGTTGTTTGTTGGTGGACTCTACCACTTCTGTGGGCAGTCCATTCCAATATTTGACAACATTTCTAATGAAGAAATTCTTACTTACATCCAACCTGAACCTCCTCTGGTGCAGCTTGAGGCTCTGTCTTCTTGTCCTGTTGTTGGCTGCCTGGGAGAAGAGCCCATCCCCTACCTGGCTACAGCCTCCTTTTAGATGGCTGTAAAGTGATGAGGTTCCCTCTTGAGCCTCCTTTTCTCCAGCCAAACATTCCCAGCTCCCTCAGCCGCTTCTTGTACCACTCACTCTCCTGACCCTTCACCAGCTCTGTTGCCTTCTCTGGGCACTTCGGCACCTCAGAGTATTCCTTGCAGTGAGGGGCCCAGAACTGGACACAGGATTTGAGGTGTGCCCTCACCAACGCTCAGTACAGAGGGACAATCACTGCCCTGGTCCTGCTGGCCACACTATTTGTGAAACAGGCTCTGTCTCTCAGGACGACCCAAACAGATTGAATCTAAGTGGTAAAAAACCAATGGAAAGCATATCCCTTCAGGCTTAAACATAAAAAGCAAGCAAAAGGATAAAAAATCCCCTTTATTTCTGAGCAAGTCAATATTTATCATACATCCATTCACACTCATTAACTCAAGTAGGCCAGTACCAAAGGTTTGCCACCAGGGGATATGTCCTTTTTAAACAGTTAATGGAGTTTTAATTAATTGTGTTACCTGAAAGTACATCTTGACAAAAAGTAAGATAATTGAAATGCATTAAAAAGTGTGTTTATTCATCTGTCCAGAAATAAGCTGGAAAAGACAATGAGAACATGTAACAAAACTGTTTTTAGAATACTTGAAAAGAATGGAGAACTACTAGGAGACTTGCAAATTAGACTACTGGTACAAATAATTGTATACTAGCAAATGCCAATACAAACAATAATAAAACAAACAAACAAACCACAACAACCACAACAACAAAACCCCATACCCAAAAAATGATTTGTATTATTTACAAAAAAAAAGACAAAAAGTAGAATATCTGAATCAAACTATCAAGCATTAATACTGTATTGCTGCAGGGGAAAAATTATTTCTTTTTCTCCTGGAAAAGATTTTGATTTCCCATAGAGAATAAAGAGATTTAAGCCTCTTTTGTTGTTTGTTTTGTTTTTTTTCAAACAGAGGTTACTTTTTCATTGAAATAATAATATTTTCCTCAGAAATATATTTTCTGGATTTTGTTTGTTGGGTTGTTTTGTTTTAATAGAAAACTAATTTTCTATTTCAAAACAGTTTTGATAAGAATAATATGGGCTAGTGAAGCATTTCCTTTTATGATAGTTTCTGGCATTCAAGGTCAAGTTCAACTACACTAAATACAATGGCTTAAGATCAATTGCTCAGAAGCAGGAAAACAGTGACCAGAGAGCCAGTGTCCTGATTTTAAGGGTCCTGAAGCCTCATGAGATCTGTCGAGATATGCACAGATGTTGTAGCAGGGCAGAAAAGGGGAGCTTTAGCCATTTTTTACCTTACAACTGGAGACTATCAAAGGCTTTTGGAAGTTTTACTCTCCAATCAGCTCCTCTCTCCCTTTTTTCCCCATGTCCATTTTTTTCATATATGTTTCTTAAAGTTAAGATTTGTCTTGTCAGTAGGACAGTATTCCATCAGTGGAGAACACATACAGAAAAAGATGTTAACTGGTCCTTCTCTATGTATTTTGTGCTAGAAACTGCTGTGTCTTCACCTCAGAACAAGAAGAAATGGAAATGTTCATCCTGGCATGGGCAAGCTTTCGACAAACATGCAACCAGCCATTCTGACCTACCCCTGCCCTGAATGGCAATCTTGAACAAAAGAAATTACTTTAATCAAATCTTTCTGTGTTTAATTCAGTGAAGGCAATGTGTTTAAGACATCTTAGCCTTCCTCCATTTCTTTTCTCACAACAGCAATTTCAAATTATGCACATATTCTCTGAGGCAACATAGACTCATAAAACTTTTCTCAGGTGACATGCTTAATCAAGGGTATGACTAACAGGTTCAATATCTCACAAGTAAGCTCAGCAGAAAACAAAGCTCAGTTCTGTGTTGCTAGCTGGTAAGGAACTTAGTGGTTCAGATTAAATCCATGCCTGTACCTTGGTGGAACAGTAGCCAACAGTGGATATCTGGGAAGACTCTCATGACTAGAATAGCCATGGAATGCTGCTCCCCAGAATACTTCCCAGCTGCTGGAGATCTTCAGGTCAAGGGGTTTTTGAGCCAGCAGTGTTCATTTTATCAGGGGCATATTCTATGTGAATTTGAATCCATGGAAACTCGTGCTCCCCCCAACACCCAGGAGCCAGGAATCTCACAGCTAAATGCAGAGCCCATTCCTCTGCTTTGAACTTGAGGGGCCTGATGGTTTCATTTGATGGCCCCAGTTCTTTTGCTGACACAGACTGAGCAATCAGTCATTTTCTACTCTTCCTCCCCATGTCAGTTATGCCTTGCTCTCCTCTCTGCTTATCAACAGAGTGGCAGATAAAAATATAAGACAAAGCACATCAGTCATTTACATGCCATTTTAGAAAGTGAACCCAGGGATTTTGATACATAAACCCCACTGACTTTCCATTACATTTTGATTCCTTATTGCCCAGCTTTAGAGGAATTTACTCTAGAATCTTACGAAAACAGATCTTAGGACAGCTTTTATGTAGATGGTAGATATATCTGAGATATTCCATTGACATTTCTTTATTCCACAAGGACACTTCCAACTTAAGACCTCGAAAACTGCAGAAAAATTCACCCTATCTTTTAAAGATCCTATTTTACTTTGCTGAGCAGAATGAAATATCCTTCCATCATCTATTGTCTGCCACAGCACACACCACTGCTGAGCCTGAAGTCTCAGCCTCATTGCCTTGGCCCCCTTTATATCCTTGCCACTTTCAAGTCTCCAAGCACTGGAAAATTTTGACCCCATTTTGATCTGGTTTTGCATCATAGATATTGTTGGAAGAGATGAATCTTGCTGCTAATCAGTTCAATCACAAAAAAAAGACCACAGCAGAAGCAGTGATGGGAAAGACGAACTCCTTAGCAAAGAGGAACACTTGAGGTAAAGGTGGGAAATCCTCTCTAGTCCTTCAAAACTGATGCTGATCTCCCACTGAAATCCTCATGCACATCACAGGATCTCTTAGACACTTAAACACCTGCAGGCACCTAAATTCACTGCAAATTCACTAAAATCCACTTAAACTCACAACTGCCACAGCATGCCCAACTGCAGAAGAAACCTCTCACTGTCTGTCTGTCCTGCTCCTCCCGAAGGTGAGAGACCCCTGTTTCAACTGCCACTCTGCTGTGTCTGGAGCCAGGATTTATTCAGTGCTCTCTCATGCCAGGATGGCCTATGTCTTAGCCAGTTAAATTGACGGCATGTTAACTCAGCTAAATCTAACGCAGAAGTAAGTTACCTGTCGTCATGGATTTAACTGCTAACACATTTCATATTCCCTGAGGGTAGTCAAAATAGTAGAGTCTCTAAAATAGCTGAAAAGGAAAATCTCTGTATTACCTCAACCCTGAAATTTAGTCTTTGACTGACAATATTATATACTAATTGAAAGCAATTTCTGAGCAGATAAATATTACAAAAGGGCACTTTTCTTCCCCAGCAGAGCCACAGTGCCACACTCTCCCATTAGCACAAATTGTCCTAGTTTTTGTCCAACAAGTTTTAAAGACCAGACAACGACAACTTGCTAAAAATAAAGCTTTCATTCTGCTCAAACACCTGATGAATAAATTTCATAGCAAGCACTGTTCTGTACCTGGCAAGGTATATTTGTCCCTCCTCACTACCTTATGAATTAAACAGAACATTAATAAGCCAGACTGTTTCCTTTCTCTCCCCATAAGTACTTGCAAGAGTAGTTACTGATTATTGAGAAACATAGCTCAAACCCACCTAAGAGTATTAAATGATACATAATAAAAACAGAAGTAGCACACAATTTCATCTTCATTACAGAGTTTGTTTAGCCCAGCCTGGATTTTCAGTATATTCTGCTTATACTAATGTCTTCTTTTTGTTGTTCCTAAATACTAATTTCTTGGTGATGTATTTGATTTTCATTAATTTCCAAGTGTAGGTACATCTTTCTTGAAGAAATAACACTGGCAGTATTTGACATGTGAATTTGTTTACCCTAGTGAAAATGAACAAGGTACACAGAGCTGATATTCAGAGAGATAATATATGCAGACATAAGTGAGAATTTATAGGTAATACGTACTTCAGTGATCTGGTGATAGACTGCTGAGACTGAATAAATTAACTCCTAATATGGTCAATTAAGACAGGTAGGTCATCTGGCAAAAGAAATTGAGAAGAACAAATCCAAAGAGACAAGATTGTTGAGGTCTGGAGAACTGGCTTTCCATCTGTTACCTGGAAATGTAGTCTGTCCTCTCTGTTACCACATTCCTGCAATATCTAGCAGACAGCTTGCCTCCATTAACTACAATGCCAGTCTACTGTATTTGAATGACCAGGAAGGAGGAGATATGCAAAATCAGGAAAACAGCCTCAGGGGTTTTCCTCCTGCTTATACATGCATTAGTATTTTCTTACTAATAAGAAACTAAGTGAAAAGAGGGGCATACGGAACAAAAAGAATCAGATCTTTCATGTGGAATGAAATCAAGTGGACCGGCCTCGGCTGACATTAGTTACACATCCAGCTGCAGCACCTACATGTTACACAATAGGGTTCATACAAGCAAGAAAGTACTTGGACATATCTATGCTATCTACGTCATCTCTAACCATTTTGAACAGCTTGAAGAGCAGGAGAAGCAGTGGTGGCCAGGAAGATCTGCACACACAGCTATCACATTTCTGAAGTCTGAAAAGAGTGTGTAGAGACAAGGAAAGGGGGGGTCCTCTGTCTGGAATGATCAAACTCCTATAAAGCATCTCAAATACGGGGTCAGGATAATTAGTAATCAGCGACCTCACAAGTACTCCAAGGATTTTGGAAAGTGCTCCCTTTGTGAAGAACAGGTTGGACATAAGTAGCTGGAGGAGCCAGAAGGGGTGTTAAGCAGAGGCAAGGTAAGAGCTGTTGAGCTGAGCTCCAGGCCCAGCAGAGAATGTTGAAAGCAGCAGGCTAGCAGAGCATTGCTACTGCCCATCCTTCTGTGTCCAAGGTGCTCTCTGTGCATGCTGCACAGCCCTGATGCAAACAATGCCAGATCTCACTTAGCCTGGACTGCTCTGCTTTCCTCCACAGGCTGTGGCAGGGACCTGAGGAACACGTGGAGGGTTCTCTGCCTAGGATGTGCATCTGGGAGCAAAAGTGCAGAGGGTGCTGCAGAGAGCATCGCTATGTCACTCTTGAAGCCCCAGGACTGCCAGCCTCTGCATACCCCTGCTGGCCTCAGGTCACCAGCGCCTGAAGGACTTCACCCTCTTCAGTGACTGAAGTGTGGGGAGCAGGCAGGCTCCTCAGGGAGATCAGCTCACCTGGGGAGCCAAGGGCTCAGCTTAGGGAAAGACCACCCCATCCACACAACTCAAGAGCAGCTCACCCAGAGGCATCAACTTTTCACTGATTCCAACCGTCTTCACAGACCCGTTTTCTCTGCATTACACTTGAAATTCACTACACCCCAAACAGAAAGGGAAAGGATATTATTTCATGTGTCCAGCCACAAACCTCAGGTTTTTTGTTATGTTAATGAGGCATCTAAAACAACTCTTTTACTTATTGCTCATTTATGAGCACAGATGGCCTTGGAAAACATGAACCAAATGGAAAGTGTAGATTTAACACAAAGTTTTTGACCCATACTAAATCCCATGCAAGAGCTTGAGCTTTCCAACGCAGTGGCCCAGCTTTTCTTTATTTATTTACTTACCTACTTTTGAAGCAGTCACTGAAACATAAACTGCATTTAGGGATGGCACAACAGAGGAGTCTCAAATGTTAGGCTTCTTCTTGCTGGTCATAAAATCACATGATGGGGGAAAAATAGAAAAACAGAGGTTTCTCTGTGTTTTATGTTCCCTTTCTGACAGATATAAAAGAAAAAAAGGGGGATGTTAAGATAGAAATGGTAGAAAATCCTCTGGAACAGCAGAGAATAAAGAGGAGACAAAGCAGTCAACACTGAAATTTCATACTCCATCCTAGAGAGCCATGACATGAAATTAATTTTACTGTTGGTTCCCCACATTGACTACTGTTTTTCCAAGACATGCTAAGGACTATGAAGTCAGTGAGAAAGGTTGCCCAGTGGGATGCCTAAAGTGGAATCAGAGCACTCCTGATTCAAAGTGAGAGCTGCAATTTCTTTTTATTTCTTGCTCCATTTGTCTAAAAGGAGATTTCCTTTCTCAGATGATTTGTTATGCAGCCTTCATTAGTGCTAAAGTGTTGCCTAAAAATTAGGAATTACAAATTTTATCACTTTAAGCTAAAGTTAGCTTAGTGTAATGTCTCTTGGCAGTGTTCTAGTTGTGTACAGCAGAGGAATTTAGCACAGGTGGCCCGTAATTCACATGGAGGTCAGTTTGTGATGGACAGCTCATAAACAAGCAGCACAAAACAGGCTGACAGCATAAACCAACCCTCAAAGCCCATTCAGCCCTTGAGCAGCCACAGAATAAGGTATGAAAAAGAAACAAGGCTCAAGTACCTTGTATCCACAATCTCCAAGGTAATTTCGCCCCTCAGTAAACCCTTAATTTCAAATCTTGACCACCTCTGCATTTCCTCTCCTTGTAGCAAAGGACTATGATGGGCAGCAGAAGAAGATAAAATTCAAATAAAGCATTTGTTCCACATTATTCACTATGAGAGGATAGAATTAATCAGCTTTCTCTTAACCAGCTTGTCCAAACCGTATAACAAATACACAACAATTAACACTAAGGGTAAAATACTGCTATTTGTAAAAGAGATTAGCAACATCAGGCTTAGGGAGTCCAGCAAAGCAGAGGTTTCCTCCCAAAACAAAGAGAAAACATCTTGGTTGTTCTGTGCTCCCCGGGCTCTGCCAAACGAAGCACAGCCTTTTCAACCTGGATCTATGTCTCAGAACAGCTGAAAAGGATCCCAGGCTCCAACCACCTCGTTCACCAGGAAGTGATGGAAGAGATTTCCCATGTATTTTAACATGAATTTTTAGAGATGTCTTACTACTCCAGTTGTCTGAGCTACTGCCACTTAGGCTAACAGGCCTAAGGATGTAACAAAATTTGGAAAGAGCACACGAAATGAGAGCAAGACAGGAACAACAGCGGGACAAGAAGCCTAAGCAGTTACGTGATTCACTCTTTTGATAATGTGTGTTCTACACTGGCACTATCCTGTTACAGCCTGTTTCAGGATGCAGCCCAACGCTACCTAGAAGGGAAGCCTCCCTTTTTAGAAGGAGCAGTGAAAATTGTGATTAGAGCTGGATGTCAGGGAAAGGATCCCTACTGACTTTAATACCCTTTGGTTTCAGTTCCAAAGTGGGGTCTGGCTGGGTACCACGCTCTCCTCGGCTAAGAGCTTCGGGTTATTTTTCTACACCTTTTAGCAGAGCCTTCGGCAGTCATGATTGCCCTGCGTTCGCCTGCACACAGCAGCACCAGCGCCTCTGCCTAGTGTGGATGGAGAGCTGTTCCCTTCGCCCAAGTCTATCCGTGACCGAGATCTCGCAGTCAAGGGATCGTCTGCGGCCGTGCAGGGAACAATAGCGGCGGGGGAAGCCCCCGGCCGCC
>VWZV01005351.1:0-34639 GCA_013397155.1 Irena cyanogastra | reverse complement strand
GGCTGCGCCCGCCACGAGGCAGCGCGGCCGCGGGGGGGGCCGGGCCCACCCACCCCCGCCGCCCGGCCCCTTCTTCGGCCGCGGCCCCCGCTCGCTGCCCGGGGCTGGGGCAGCTGTGGCCGGGGAGAGGCGCGGAGTGGGCGCCTGGCTCCGGGCCGCTCCTTGTCACGCCGCGTGGGCGCCCGGAGCACTGTGAAGAGCCCCCCGCGGAAAGCAGCGCGCTCGCCCCTCAGCCGCGCCGCGTTGGCCGGTCCGGGTCAGAGCAGGACAGGGCTGGGGCTGCTCCCTCTGGGATGCGAGGAGACGCCAGGCTGCATGGATGGATGGTCCGAGGTGCTGGATGGCTGCATCGCCCCAGCCAGGTTCGACCGTGGGAAGCTACTTGGACCACGCTGCTTTTGGTGCTCGAACCTCACGGTTCTCCAGCTTCTCGTAACGAAGCAAGTCTCACCCGAAGCAAATTACACACATTCCAGCAGCAATTTACTTTTCCTGAAAGCTGTAGTACACTATCAGAGTGACAGGCTGTTCTCAAGTTGAAATAGAACCCGATCTCGAAAGGTATTTATTGTTAATTATTACACACTTTCTGTAATAATGTTAAATGCAAGAATCCAGGGCTCCCGCTGTGGGGTTTGTGGAGGTGACTCGTGGCATGTCACACCTGCACACACATCCCCCGGGTGAGCCTGTGTGCCGAGCAGCCAAACACGGAGCAGCAGGTTGTGCTGTGTCTCGGGAGGACAGGACCACACATTTCAGATTCTGAAGGATGTGACTTATCTTAGGGCAACCTATTATTTCAAGTTTTCTCTGTTTCCTGGTACATTCTTCAAGTAACTTTTCGTGAAACTTCAGTCCTCTGAGCATATAGCAACCCACAGAAATTAATTTCTAGCAAGATAGTTAACAAATAAAAAGCAGGCAAATTAGGGCAAACTGTCATTGCATTTACACTTGAGCTTGGTTTGACAAAAGCAGTTTAGCTGAAGCAAGAGAATATTCACTGGCAGATTAGTACTAGGTTTGTAACGTTGTGTGTCATGGAGAGCAGCAAGCCAAGAGTACTTGGCCATCAAATTTCAGCCATCATGTTTGTGTTGCTGAGTCAAATGTTGCTGGTTTTGATCTTGTGGTATACGGTGTCACTCAGCACCAATGTTGCCTTAAGGTGCTCAAATGGTGGGGCTGTCACTTGAGTGGAATGTGCACGACTAGCGTGTGTACTGTTATGCTGGTTATGGTCAGTGTCAGCTGTTGGGCTAAGATTTGCTGTACTCCTTTCAGCATGTCGATTTGTGTCTCCTGATGCTGGTTGTTAGGTACTTCTGCTCTCTCAGGTCTGATTGTACAGACTTCAGTAGTGCTCCTATTCACTTGCTCAGGTTGCCTCTTCCCTTTCTTTTGTCTCCTGAAAATGAAGAACCCTGAGTTTTGCCAAAATGTCTGTATTACAGGTAAAATAGGATGTTTTCAGAGTCACTGTGGATGACTATGCACAGAAAACAGTGGTGTTTCCAAAAATACTGTCTGCTACAGTCATTAACTCTTCTTGGCCACTACCCAGTGTAAAATGCTGAGACACATCCCTCTTCATGTACCTGCTGTCACCCCGGTTGTGACAGACTCTCAAACAGATTTCCTTTCTTCCAGACATTCCTCACCGAATTGCACGTCCTGCTTGCATGAAGTTTGATTGTGTAAGCTTGATACAACTACTAGTTTACTAATAAGTGAAATGGAATAATAACAAATAATAGAACATCAACAAGAATCCTAGACCATAGACGTAAGAGAATCTCCTCTGGGTATTTAGCTTGTTTTTTCTGTAGTTACACTCAGGAAAATATATGTGCTCTGAAATCACTTCTTTTCTGAAGAAAATCTCAGAGTGTGATTAAAAAAGAGTTGAAATCCTGAGATTTAGGTGTTGCGATGCTAAAATTACATGTATGGGGTTCTTAGAGTACTCCAAACGTCAGTGCTTGGTACCTTGGTTTTTTATCCATTAGTAGGATTCAATACTTTGGAACAGGTTTCATCTCCTGATAAGCCAGAAACTATCTAAAGTCAGCAACAGAAAGAGATTTTTCAGACAACAACCTCCTTGGGATACCTAACAACAGGTTATGGAAGTCTGGTTCCCATCTCAAGGCCAGAGCTTCTGTCTTCTCAATTCAGGGCTGACCATTTGCCCTGGAGATGGATCCTGGTGTCCAAAGCTGTGTTAGATAACTCACCTCAGTGCATGTTTTGAAATTACTTTCTCGGAACAGCTCTATCTCCTTGCACTGCTGTCCTCTGTATTTTTTTTTTCTGGAGCTGTAAAAATTTAAGTACATCCCTTTATTTTGAAAACATAAGCATTTTAAGATAGATTAAAAGTTTGGAATCCAGACTTATTGAGAAATGTGGCGGGTTGGGATTTTTGATACAACTCCAGGCCATCTGGCCAAACAGCAGCAAATAATTAAATTTACTGACTTGTCTTGTCTTGTCTGAGATAACATCATTTCAGGGCCTCAGGACTGCTTGCATTTCCACTCTCTCATCCCATCACTGTGTTTTTGGTTTTTGTGGTGTTTTTTGCTGATTTTCATCAGTTGTTATGACTGTACACCCACATTCTCTCTCCTGCCCCTCTACTGCTGTAACTTGATGTTCCTCCTCAGTACACTCACTCGTACATCAGTCTGTGTGCCCCTTTTCTCTTAGAGTTTTAGCCCACTTACCATGCTTGTTCAATACCAGACATCTTCAGAGGAAGTCTGGACAGAAAGCAATGTGGGATTTGGTGGAATTGATCCACTGTCTGCAGGAACAGACCCTGTACAAAAACATACTTCCTCCTCCAAAAACCCTCTAATAAAAATTATGACTGACGAGAATTGTACAATTATTTTCAAGTTTGTTTTGACAAAGCCATGTTAGTTTGCTTATCTGCAAAGAGCTTTAGCCACATGCAATAGTGCCACTTAATCACAATATGATTGGTGGGAATTCCACCTTATGCTGGACAGCTGAGATGAAGACTGGATAACTAGAGAACAACCGGCATTCTGCATGAACCCACCTGCTTCTTATTTCCTCTGACTTTCACTCATATTTTTTGGTGACTTCCTTCCACAAAACTTCTCAAATCAATCTGTCTGTGTTTCCTTCCCTCCAAAAAGCTTTAGGTAACAGTTTGCTGCCTTCTCATATTTGGGTAATTTTACAGTTTTACATTACCAGCTGAATGGTGCTACACTATAGTGCTCTCAACTTGTTCCCACTAAGGAATTTGTTAATAAATCCAACTTTTTGTTATTCTTTATGTCATACTTTGCTTCTCAGTGCCCAAAGCCAAATATGAAGAAAAGGTGATGTAATTTAAAGTCATTAAAGTAAATTTAATGCCATGTAAGTATCACTGTATACTAATATAATATACTGTTCCTAAAATACTCTAACAATGCCTCCATGTGTGCATTTTGTTGGCAGTTTTGTCCTTCTGGAGGAATTAATCATTTTTTCCTGGACCAAACCACTGTGCTTCTGACATGTACTGTCCCACTGAGCTGTTTATCTGCCAAAATGAAATCCTGGATAAATACATGGAATCTTCCAGTTCTGCCTGAACAAGACTTGTGCTAATTGAGAGGTTCTGTCTGGAGAAACACAGCTGGATGGCAGCCAAAGAGGTAGGGCCCGTTTGTATCATCTTCTCTAAAGACTACTACAAATTTCTTTTGCCCTGTCCTTATTTCCCATTTTTTTCACAAATGAACCAAAAGTCCTGAAGCAAAATACATTCCTTGTCTTGTCCCTCTGTCATTGAAGTCCAATTCCCACAAACATTACCTCTGCTACTGTATGATCAACCTTTACAGGGTGAAAAAACCTAGAACAGAAATTACTTTTGTCCTCCAATCTTTGTCCAATGGTGTCTTCCTTCAGCAGCTCCTTGTATTGGGAAAGACTTTTTTTCCTTCATCCTGTCTGTCACTTCTGCAAGAATCCAACAGCCCATCCCCTAGTGCTGCCCCACCTCTCTGAGGTACCGCCTCCCGCATGGGTTTTACTCTTCCTCAGCCCATTAGCCAGCTCCAAACATCTTGCGCAGCGGTGTTGACTCCACTGAAAGTAAAAGAACTCTTACAAAAGTGACATCTGAGCTTTGGGCTGACTGGATTTTACTTAAAGTTCTGGTGTCCAGACAACTGATAGTACAGAGCATTCTACAAGAGCAGTTCAAGGGGTGCCCTGGAGCATACCGAATGCCACCAGGCTCCAGTTTCACATATGTGGAATGCAAAGATTTTCCCCCCCGCCTCTGGTATTTACTGAATAATTCTGTAAGATGCAAAAATGAAAACACATTGTAGAGTACAACCTGCACTTTAAAGGCAGCATGTTTGAAATGCCTGTAGCCAGCCTCATTTTGCAGGTTTGGATGCAAAATGTTGCTATGGGAACAAAACCATGTCTCCACCCAATCAGCTGAAGCAAGAGGTTGGTTTTTTTAAATAACGAGATTGTCTTTATCTGCCCTTCACCTAGCCAGTCAAAAGAAGAATGAGAACAATGATTTTCACAGCCAAACCACAGAAAATGTGACTCACTGCCAAAAAAACTGTATGAGCTTCTTAGGTCTGGGAGATTGACATCTTATTGTAGAACATGAACAGACAATAGGACAAACTGACAAATCAATCTCATTTGACAGTGCAATCAAGGAAAGAAAGGGATGTGAAACTGTTCAAATCTAAGTAAACCTTGCTTTGGGAGGGAAAGCTTGAAGAGGTCTTCAGAGGAATTGAAAGAGGAATAGTGCTAACAGAGGAAAAGACTTTACATGATTGCGTGATTGCCTTCTTTACCCTGCATGCATGCTGAGGCTGGGTTTGTGTGGTGATTTTCTCTTCCATGAGCTGGTCCTGCCCATCCCACCACAGGAGTGTGCAGGCTGTTCTCACACAAGCTACACTCTGGTAGCCTGCAAAAGCCACAGTCAGCATTGACTTCCCTCAGTGACCGATGGGACGAGGCTTGACTGCTCTGTCAAGTCCTTCACAGTGGACTCTAGCATTAATCTCTTCATTAATGTTTTAATTCAGTCAAGGTGAGCCAGAGACCTCCATCTACGGCAAATTAAAAGTTACATAACCTAGTTTGATCCTCTCTTGTCTGGAATGATGTATTAGTCCTGAGCATTTATTTAAGTCCCGCCTCTTGTCAGTCTGTAAGCAGAAAAGATATTTCAAAAAAAAAAAAACCAACAACTGAAACAGATCAGTAATCTTGGGGTAGTTTTCAGACTAATTCAAACTCTGTTTGTTGACAGTGATTTTTTTACACTTTCACATGAGGGGAAAGTACTAAATATAATAATAATAATAATAATAATAATAATAATAATATTGTTTTTAAAATGTTTTAAAACCTGACTAGCCATTTCATGAATGGGAATAATGTCAGTCTTTATTAATGAGTGATTGAACTGTCAATCTTCACTCTTTCTTAGTTATTAAAATGAATAAAAACATACCCATATCAATCTTGGATTCTGTACACATGCCACATGCTGTCTCTCTCCTCCAGGAGCTGTCAATTTAAAGATATGAGACAGCTCACAGAAGAAAGGAAGTAGCTGTCTGCTCACAAGGCCCATAATAGAAATAAAATAACACTATATGCACAAATACAAAATAAAATGTGAGCATCAACCTAGTTACTTTCTTCATACTAAATGTAGGAAAATGATCTGTCCTTTGTCATTAAAAGTCTGGGAGGTACATGATCGTGTTGCTGCCTGTATGAACACTTCCACCTATATTTACTCAAGGAATTTGACTGTAACTGTAAAAATTCTGTGTTATTCATTGTTCAAAAAGCAAAAGAATTGGCTCACCCTTGCTAAACAGTGTGCTACCACAATTGTGGTATAACTGTTAGCTTGGTGTGATTTTAGCTGTTGTGTTCAGGATCATTGAAAAGCACTTCATGTTTTCAATTCTCAGACAAGTATTCAGTTGCTTTTGCTGCTACTACTGATTCACCTAATAATTTTTCATACACAAAGCCAAATCCTGCCATTATTTATCAAGACTTGTGTTCCCATTGAAGGCAATCTAGATTCATCAGACCGAGACATTATGCTGATAGCATTGGCTGAGACAAATCCAAAGCTTCTCATGTTAGGAGTGAATTCAGTANAGCTACACTCTGGTAGCCTGCAAAAGCCACAGTCAGCATTGACTTCCCTCAGTGACCGATGGGACGAGGCTTGACTGCTCTGTCAAGTCCTTCACAGTGGACTCTAGCATTAATCTCTTCATTAATGTTTTAATTCAGTCAAGGTGAGCCAGAGACCTCCATCTACGGCAAATTAAAAGTTACATAACCTAGTTTGATCCTCTCTTGTCTGGAATGATTTATTAGTCCTGAGCATTTATTTAAGTCCCGCCTCTTGTCAGTCTGTAAGCAGAAAAGATATTTCCAAAAAAAAAAAAACCAACAACTGAAACAGATCAGTAATCTTGGGGTAGTTTTCAGACTAATTCAAACTCTGTTTGTTGACAGTGATTTTTTTACACTTTCACATGAGGGGAAAGTANTGTAACTGTAAAAATTCTGTGTTATTCATTGTTCAAAAAGCAAAAGAATTGGCTCACCCTTGCTAAACAGTGTGCTACCACAATTGTGGTATAACTGTTAGCTTGGTGTGATTTTAGCTGTTGTGTTCAGGATCATTGAAAAGCACTTCATGTTTTCAATTCTCAGACAAGTATTCAGTTGCTTTTGCTGCTACTACTGATTCACCTAATAATTTTTCATACACAAAGCCAAATCCTGCCATTATTTATCAAGACTTGTGTTCCCATTGAAGGCAATCTAGATTCATCAGACTGAGACATTATGCTGATAGCATTGGCTGAGACAAATCCAAAGCTTCTCATGTTAGGAGTGAATTCAGTATCTTGTTAGATCCCAGAGTATCTCAAGTCAAAATAAAATTGTCATGTTTAAAACAGAAACTTAATAGATTGTGTGTTTGCTGTGCCTGCAGAAGAGGGAAATACTACAATATATCCCTTTCAGCCTCTATAAAAAATGGGAAATTCTAAGAGCTCCATTAGAGACACCGCACACCTTCCTCTGTCATCTCTGCTGCTTTTGGCTGGAATAGAGTTCATTTTCTCCATAGTAGCTGGTATAGGGCCTGGGACAGTGCTGGTAACACAGGGATGTTGTAGCTATTGTTGATCAATGATCACACAGCATCAAGGCCTTTTCTGCTTCTCCCCTCGCCCCACCAGAGAGAGGGCTGGGGGTGCACAAGGAGTTGAGAGGGATCACAGCTGGGACAGCTGACCCCAGCTGAACACAGGGATTTTCCACGCCATATGGCGTCATGCTCAGTATATCAGTCTGGAGGAAGAAGGAGGAAGCAGGGGACATTCAGAGCGATGGCATTCATCTTCCAAGTCACTGTTCTGTGTGATGGAGCCCTGCTCTCCTGTAAGGCTGAACACGTGCCAGCCCATGGGAAGCAGTGAATTAATTCCTTTTTTGCTTTGCTCGCGTGTGTGGTTTTTGCTTTCCCTATTAAACTGTTTTTATGTCAGCTCATGAGTTTTTCAAGCTGTTACCTTCTGATTCTCCCCCTGATCTCACCAGGGGTGAGCGAGCGAGCGGCTGAGCAGGGTTCAGTTGCCGGCTGGGGTTAAATCACAACATCATCATTAAAAAAATCCTACATTCGGAAGCATATGTTTATGTTCACTCACCTGTGAACTCAGAGCAAACGGCCAGCAGCAGCAGGGAAAGCAGAGAAGTCCCAGCAGCGCCAGCTGGACTGACTTAGCTAATGAAGTGTGCATAAACAGCAAACATCCATCATCATAAATTATCCTCCAAGTCCCCTTTCACATCCAGTCATCTCCTCGCATCTAATGCTTCTTAGACAACCTGTGACATCCGTGGCCTGAATCCTGCAAATGACTAGACTGAGTAGGAAATGTGCTCTGTAAACATGCTGTTCATTATAGCTATTTTACCTACTGCCAGATGGATTGATTTGAAATGGTTTATTGCTTACTCACCCTTTTGTGTACTTGAATTAGAAGAGTTAACAAATAGCCTAATAGTCAGGAATCAAGTGCTTCAGGCCAGCAAAGATTATGAAACTGCCTTTTCTGCCTCCATAGGCTGTTGCAGGGGAGCTGAAAATTTTACATGGGGGTATTTTTATCTGAACAGAGTTTGGCTTTGTTAAACAAGCTGCACATTGCAAACAAAACCTGTACTTCAAGACTATTTGTAGGAAAAACAAATATGAAAAGATTGTAGCTTATTAATTGGTTATGGTGTTGTTATTTTGATATATTTCAAACAACAGATAGAGAGAACTAGAAAGACAGACCTTAGTAAAAGAACTCAACTGGGACATAAGAAAGTTGATATTACAAAGATGTTTTTTTCCCAGAAAAGACAATAGTAGCAAACATGTATTCATTCAGTATCACTATTTCAACATCATCCAGTACTCATGAGATCAAGCTTATTTCAGTGATGGTATTAGCATCAGTATCCAGCCCTTATTAGTAAAGCAAATACAGACCAAGGGAACCAGATAAGCATGTATTTTAAAGCACATGAGTAAGCTTATGGAGCAAAAATCTACTGAAAGGAATAAAATTATCCCAGTCAGGTAGAGCAGAGCAGAGTTAATGGAAATACATTATCCTGTGGCTAAAGAAACAAGCTCAGCCAGACCTTACGCTCCCCTCCAACATTTTCATGGAATGATAGCAGGTAGCTACCCTGCTACTTACAAGATTAGCTGTATATAACTTCACTGAACTCAGCACACTGAGCTGCATTTGTAGCAATTTCAGTAACTGCCATTCTGGTTCAAGTCTGTAAATTTTCTAAAAGATACAAAAATATGTTTGCATTTGAGTTTACCTGCTCTGTAGATATAGTTATTCTCCCCCTAGCTGCTGCAAAAATAAGCCCAGCTTTTCCCAGAGTTGGCTAACTCAGATACAGAGCTGGTGCATCCAGGAAATATTTTCCATCTCTTAACTGCAGTGACATTTGAGAATGTCTGCCCTCTGGAAGGCTGCCTGGCCTGTAGATCTTTTATCAAACTGGAGTTTTCCTTCACTTTTGCATTCTGTCTCAGTTTATAGAATTTTTGATTTTATTTAAATGAACAGATATTAGTCCTGACTCAGGACAGCATTAAATAATATCCTTAATCACTTTCTCAAGGTGATTAAAATTTACTGTGTGTTGAAATGCTTTCTTGCACTGACTCCATATAGGGCAAGACTGTTCTGAAATGACTTACAGTTCTTACAGTTTTTTTTAGTATTGCTTTCCACTGCCTCTGTAGAAGATATGCAATTTGGAAGCATCATTCACTGTATTCCTTCCCAATCCACTAGCCATATCTTCTCCATGTGAAGGTATTTTGAGGAGCAGATCCTCTCTCATTACAGCTTATCACACAGGGCACTGCTCTCGACAGCCCCACAGTAAATCCATGCCAAACTGTAAATATGACATAACACGGAGCGTTGAAAACACCACAGTTCACTTCAAAATTGTAATAATGACCTACTTTTTATACCAGCAAGGATTTGAGAACATGGCAATTCAGAAATGGAGAAATATTTCTCTGCCTTTCCCAGTTGGTACCTTCAGGTGGGTATCACACACGAAATGCTTATTGCTTAATTCAACTGCTGGAAAGTTGTTTACCTCTACCTTGCCTATAGACAGGCTCCTTTCATGAGAAATTAAGTAAATTTACTTGAAATAAGTAGAAGAATATCAGTTCTACTCAATAATCCTCCCCCACCCAATAACTGGAGCTGGTTCCCTTCCTACAGAACAAAAACGATTCTAAACACCAGGAGTAATAAGGCATAAATTTGGCAAAAAAGGTGTAACTTTTTCCAGAGCTGTTTGGAAAACAAGACAGGCTCTTTAATTACCAAGTTGAAATAAAGCTGTCAGGCATTTACTGACAGTTTTTCAAAATTATCTTTAGCACACAGCACAGAGAACAGTAACTTCAGTGCCCAGTGTTAGATCAAAGTTTGTCTGCCATCAATTAGAATGAAAGAATATATGAAGTCGAGGGTGACATCTGGTATTTCGACACAAAATGGAAATTCTCAGACTTACAAAGACTTTTGTCAAGATAATCTCCATTTAAAGTTCAACAATGTAAACGGTGGCCAGACTGAAAGACTGCAAGCACTAGAACCCACAAAGGTGAGACACTGAAAAGATGACTTTTATTTAGCTGGCATTTTCTTATCTGTTAACATGGCATGCTGTGAGCAGTATATGGCCTGTGCAGAGCAAAAGGGAAGACCAGGGATGGCTGTGTTGAATTACCCCAGTAGTGTAATGTTTACTGCTCCATAAAACCCATCATATGGAAATCAATTCAGATCACAGAGGTTGTTGCTATGTATTTTGGCTGTTGAATTGTAAATCAAATGGTGAAAGCTTAAGTTCAATATATAATGTGTCTTAATACAGGAATTTTTTATTTTTTATTTTAGCAGTTACTCTACACAACTATTACTTCTTATTTTGAACAAATGCAAAATATAAATTGTCTGTGGCAGCATGTATTAAACTGATTCAGCTCTTGTAGTCTGGCAGGAAAAGGGCAAAGAAAGTCCATGTGCCTATTGCAGTGGCATTCAGTCAAGCCCTAGAAGGCCATTACTTTCTGCTTAGAAAAAACAGGTGGGATCTTGGGCAGCATGAAGAACTCATAATGATGAGGCAACCTTTTGCCTCATGGTTTGGCTTATTATTTTCAAAAGGTCAGCTCTTAAATGTAGGTAAATACAAACACTGTTGCACAAGAACTGGAACTAGAGAAAACCACATAGCCACATGCACCCACCAAAATAGCTCTGGCTTTTTTCTCCCAGGAACTGATCACATGCTCTGTTTTCTCTGCACACCCTGAATTCCCCCCTGCTTCCAGTGCTCACTGCCTGCTGCCCCACTGGCTGATGCCCCATGCTGACTGACTGGCTGGGGCACCCAACATCACAGGAAGTCACAGAGAGCAGAATCTGATGAGATACCAGGCTTTGATTTTATTTTAATTCTGATTTCCCTTTTTTTTGGTATTATTTTAAACTGATGGTGATCAGTGTGACACACAGTATCACTGAAGATCATGGAATGCAGTCCCAGAATTGCTCTTGAGTCTGTAGAAATGGAGAAAACTGAGAACAGCAAGAGACTAAGAACAGAGTAGGAGTTTCTATCTTTCCTAAACAGTCCCCTGCCTATACCTACCCCAATAAAAAGCACTTGCATATGAGTCATCAATAATTTTAAAGTCTGTATTAGCTCGTGAGCAGGTTATGAGCTGAAATGATTAACAGTTGTCAGAGAGGGGTGGAGAACAATTGCTGCTCCATGGCCTATTCTTCCCCATAGAAGTCACCAGCCTTTTTGCACCTCTAAGAGAATAGATTCCCCAGTTCACAGGTTCCCCTGAGTGGAAGAATGAGGTGTGCAAGCACTTATCCTTCTCACCATTGCCTCTAAAGGTCAGGCAGCTCCTACTCCGGAGGTTTGCATGCCAGCTGTGAGGCTAAGGTCAGTACAGAAGTACACAGAGAGCCAAACATCTTGGGAGAGTGGCTGGTTCAGAACTGAGTGGTGAAAGTGCTAATAATACAGAACAGCTAAATATTTTTATTTTTTATTTGGAAAAAAGTAGGTTTCCTGTAATTCATATAAATTAGAGAGAATTGGTTCTTTGATTGTCAGGAACTGAGGAAGATGTGTAGGATGAACATGTAGGATAACCTGGCATGTTTAGATGCCCATGAACCTCAGGAGTAATAAAATAGTTGGCTGAGTATTCTTTTTCACTAACCTTGATTTTGAAGGCACTGGGGGAATTCCAGGAGACTGAAATAATACTTGGGCTGTGCTAGTATATAAAGTGTTGAAGTGACTTGACTAAGATAAATAGCAGTGACACTCCCTAGCAGTGACAGGGAGCACAGAAAAAACACACTGGCAGAGACAACAAAGAGTGACAGTACTCCAAGAATGATCAATAGGCACAGAATGTCAACTGTGGTGATTTTTCTGAGACTTGCCAATGAAATCTCATTTTATCATTTCAGATTACATGTTTGTACAGGTACCTGTGGAGATGTGATTGCAAGGTTAATTTTGTACTGTGTAAAACCTAATGAAAATTTAGCAATATACCATGTCAGAAAAGCCCTTGCTAAATGGTTTAGAAACAACAGTTCCCATTTACCTCTTCCCTCTATATTTCAAGTATATGCTCCAGGTTGTCCTCCCTCTCAGTGTTTGCTAACATATAATTCAGGAGCTCTTTGCTTAGAGGGAGGTGTCAGAGGGTGGAGCTGGTGCTGCAGCCAGCAGGATATGGGTGCAATGGGAATGTCAGGGTACAAGCTAGGTCTGGAGCACATGGTGAGCAGTACTCAGCACTGGAACTAGAGGAGCCCAGGGCTGCTGCGAGGTGCCAAACCACAGCCAAGCTTGTTGGATGGATTGCTCTGAAGGCAACCCATTGCCTTCAGAGCAATCTGAGTTCCCTGTGCAATCCTGCAGCAAACAAACAAAAATGTCTAGTATGTCCTTGACTATGTGCTGGAGGCTTGATGGGAGTAAAGCAAGCAGGAGGAGAAGGATGAATTTTACACTTTTCATACAGGATTGGTATGATAGGTAGTCCTCATTCTGAAAAGACTGATGAAAAAATAAGAGAGGGTAGAGAACCACCAAAAAAATGACAAGGGCAAAGTGCTTTTCATGAAGAGATGTAGGGTTCCATCTGTTTAGCTTGTCAACAAGAAAAGTGAGAAGTGATTTGCTTACAGTGTGTAAGTGCTTTCCTAGGCAGAAAATGCTGGGCAGTCATCACTTCTCACAGCTTGCAAAGAAAGACAACAGGATCCAGTGGCTGAAAGCTGGAGCCAGCCAAATTCGATTAGAAATTAGGCCCAGCTTTGTAAAGATGCCTGCTTAGTAAACACATGAACAAGGAGAGACAGTTCCACAGAGCCAGACAGGGTGTTTTGTGAGAAATAGGCTTGAGCCAAATGAGACATTTCACTCAACTTTGAATAAAATAAATGCAAGTTAGTGCTTTCTAAGAGGAGGGATTAAATTATCAAATAACAACTTTAAAAAAAAAGACAAATCAAGCTCTTAGGTCTACTTTTCTCAATTCATGGACATCTGTCAGACTAGAAGAACAAGGGGAGACATTTCCAATCTCTTTTCCTATGAAGGAAGAGTCACAGATAGCTAAAAGGGAAATGGCCAAGAATGACATGCTAGGGGGACAAAATGGAAATCTTACACCTCTTGCTCCCTCATACTGGTAAGTAATCATGGAACCTTCCTGTTAGGAAGGTCCCTGGGGGATGAAAATGAAAGATCATCTTTAATTGTATTGGCCATTGTATTGATGCATTTGCATTAAGCACTCAGCTCCATTGGTGGTGAGCATAGCATCATTAACATCCAGAAGGGGCAGCCTTGCAGGATTGGATGAAAGGGGAGAGGCAGAAGGCTACTAGTGTGAGAAGGGACAGCAGATCCTGATGCAGGAAGACAGGGGTGGCACAAAACCACTTGGCTGTGGCTGAGGGGAGATGGACAGGAGGCAGCATGCAGAGCTGCAGTGGCAGCCCCTGGAATGAGGCAACACAGTATGGAAGGTGGCCAGTAGTGTGCACGAAATTGAAGGGAAGTAGGAAAGATGAGCAGATGCACCTCTGAGTAATAACACAAGCTCATCGACTGTTCAAGAGAAGCAGAACTATTACCTGCAGAGAGCTTTCCCCTGCTTTGCCCTCAACTACAAAATCTGTTTACACTACTGGCCTCCCACTGCCTGCTACAGTCATCGCTGTAAAAGCAGTATGTCCTGCTGTGAAGAAACCAAGCTGCATGGAAAGGTTTGCTCTTGGATCTCACCAGCTATTGCTACAGTGCTCCCAACACCATGGGGTTTCCCAGCAAAAATTGAACAACCCAGCACAGCAAGTGAAAAGCTTTTCAGACCTCTTAGAGGCTTCAGTAAAATGCAGAGACAAAACATTTATGCAACCCATGGACTTGGGTGTTCTTGACCTACTGTGGCATGGCTTTTGGGGATTAAAATAAGAGAAGTGGGAATTTCAGGCAATGCTGGAGGTGAGAATAGGTCCCCTGTAGACTTAAAGGTACATAAAAGCTAAATAGCTACCAAAAGACAATTACAGGCTTAAGCAAACTCATGTGATAAGCACAAATATTCCTGTATAACATGCCTATATAAATGAACATGTGTTTATTAACTCTATTTAGGAGGTTACTGTCTTTCTTAGAAAAGTTTATTTTAATTGAAAATTCTTATTTAAATGTTATTTCAACTGAGGCAGAGAGGATGGACAGAAAGGGGAGGACAGAAAGGAGGACAAATGAGTGAGTCCTACAAATTCACTCAAAGCTCCTTGTTAACACTGACAAGCTCAGAAATTATCTAAATGCCTGCTGATGTCTTCTTCTCTGAAAGCCCTGTATGAATAATAACACACAAGTGCTAGTCTAAGGCAGCCTTTAAACACTTGATTCTAGGCAGCTTATGGTGGGTGATAAAAGTGGTTTTTTTTCCTTAATATCTTTCTGTTACAAGATGTTATTTTGTTAATTGCAGAGCATGAAGGTAATTGTACTGTGGAATCACGGGCTGTAACATGAGGGTGTTCATTTTGGCCAGTGTGGAGTTAGACAAATGGATGGTCAATCATGGCTTGCGTTTCCCTGTTGCTGAGTACAAACAACAATTACAATCCTGATTATTGGGAGCTACAAGTACAGATAAGAACCCACTTGGGCTTTAAAAGAAATGAAGTTTACTAAATGTAGTTAGACAAGTCCTACAACACAGATTAATTGCTGCTCACTGCTTTTCTTTTGTAAATACATCACTGCCCTCACAGGCTGGGTTTGGAGCATCCAGTCAGCGATTCACCATTATGGACACATTCACTGTTTTCGATGTTTGCTTTTTGAAAACCAGTGGTGCTTTTCTTCAGCTGCCAAATGCAAGCCTGCAGCCATAGCACGGGTGAGTAGGTGGCAGGGCTACTGCCAGCCCCCTGTAGCTCTAAGGTGGCTGTTATGGGGGTGAATTACACAGCAGTTACTTGCTGTCCTTTCCTTTGTAAGCTGCAGTGGTGAGTGGCAAGCAGCAGAGAGGACTGTGCTTTGGAGAAGCTTTCCAGCTCTGAGGAGGAAGGGTGTTATTAGCACAGAGTTGATAGATGCTCTAACGATTGTTTGGATCCAAGTGAGGGGCTGGCACCTTGCCAGGACAGATTTGTTGGGAATGAAGGGTAAACAGAGCCAGGTATCCACTCCCATCTCTGTGCTTTGTGGGGGAGTGGTTGCCTCCACTGGATTTGTGTGAGCCACAGCAGGGACAGCACGTGCAGATCCAGCTGCAATGGGTCCCAGTCACTGGGCAAAGCTGGACATTAGATTTGGGCTTGATTTCTGTGCCTCTGTTTTGTTGTTACAGATGTAAACAACCACAGAGTAGTGCAGAAGAGCAGAGCAGAGCTGACAGCCTTGGTGCCGCTGTCTCCTGAGCAGCCCCTTCCCCGGCAGGCACACCTCTGCCTGCAGCCAGCACTGGGTCCCCAGCCCAGAGCACCCACGCATGCATCTGCCTATGACTGACTGCAAGTTTTGCAACCCACTTTGGTGCAAACAAAAATATCCACGATCAATTTAATTCTTCATTCAGCTCTCATAATTGGTTACAACAAGTGATAGTCGGGTGTTGAATTATTTTTTGCCCTCTCAAGTTCTGTACTTTAAAATGTGTCAAAAGACACACTGCTATTTGCTGCAGTTTGAAGTGATCCTGGAAATATCAGCTTCTGTTGCTGCTTTTCAAATCCTAAACTTCAATGGCTAATTCAAGCTTTAAAAACTCAAAGACTAACAGATGTGTAAGGAATTTTTTTGAAGAAAAAAATCAATCAGAAAAAATAAATCAAAAATTATTTGAAGTCTATCATTTGAAGTCTATTGGAAAGAATTTCAAGTTGATAAAACATAAATTAACTTTTGCTGTCAGTATTTACAGCAACAACACTCCAGGACAGAGAGACCCAAACTGAAAAATCTTATTTATAAAAATGAAACCAGATTCCACTGGCGAATGTAAACTAAATAGCAGGAGTTAAAGGAAAGCCAGGTAGATTTTGGTGGTAGATACCCACCATGACTTCCAGGTGCTGGGCAGAGCACTTGGTACCACCAGCATCTTGCCCTGTCCATGAAACAGAAGAAAGGTAGTGCAAATTCCTTGTTGGCCTCTGTTTCTACTTCCAGACTAGCTCTTCTGCTTTAGGTTCACATTATTAATGGTCTCTCTGGGGCACAGACATCCAAAAATTAAGCTTTGCTATACCCAGAAGGCCAAGAGCACTGCCCAGCGTCGGCGCCTGATTTAGACTCATGGTGACGAGGCTCAGTTTGAGATTCAGAGGTGATGTCCCCTGGCAGAGGCAGAGATGTCTCTGTCTCAGGGTGGCTTTGTGTTGAGTAGACCAAGTCACTTCTAGGCTGGGTCCCAGAGAGATGTGAAGGTCAGAGTGAAGATGTTCAAGGTCAAGTGAAGATATGCCAAATAATAAAAATGTCCTTCTTGTGCCAACAGTGATCTTGCTGCCGTGTTGCAGGCTAGTGAGGTGTATCTGAGGCTCATGCATTTATCTTTTTTCTTTGGAAAGTAAAGCAGATCCATGAATTCCCCAACATCCAAGGTAAATAAATCCTCTTGGTTTTTTTAAACACAGCTGCTTCAAATGAAAACATAATACGGTTTTCTTAATTTCTCTGGCCACTGCCAGATACAAGTAAAGTGCCACACACATATTGCTGAATTTGATTTTGCCTCACTGGATTTTTATAGATGGTTACCCTCAAAAAACAAACTATTAATAGGCCTGTGTCTAAATGCTCCACCACGTGAGACTTCATCTGTTACATTCAGGCTGTGTTTTGATAGATTGTTATTCCATTAACTAAAAATCCTTTGGGCTGTGAAGGCTATAAAACAGTCCTACAACCACTTGCCCTAAAACTAATATTTAAACATCACAGGGAAAAATTGAGTAGTCCATTAGAGGAATGGGAAAGGAATTACATCATAGACAAAGAGAATGAAATAGATATGAATTCTAGCAGTATAAACCAATGCAAAATAAAAGTCTTTTGAGCTGTGATTTGTTTAAGTGATGCTAACAATACTAGATCATTTAAATAGATTTTGTAACTCTGTTGTTGTTTCAGAGATTAAATTACACTAAAATAATATTTTTGTTTTGGGGTAATTTACATAAATAAAAAGCTAGGCTCCTAAAATTTCAGTTTTTTGCATATCCTTCTTAATGGGAACAAATTCCAAAACAATTTTGATTTTAGAAGCAATTTGTGAAGCTGTCCAATGATCATTGCTCCTGCTCTAAATTCCCAGGCAAAAATTAGCCAGTAACTTTTATTTTCACTGATGCACACAAAAATTCCTGCTTAATCTCTTCTGCCTTTTCTGATTTATAGTACAGGATAAACAAATTTAAATAAAGAGATTCATGATTTTAATTAACAAGCGAGAAATTTTGATTGGAATACGATTTTTTAACTTGCATTACACATCTTTATAATTTGATTTTAAGAAAGCTTAGCATTCTTTGTTGGAAACTTTGTAATGCGATTTTCCACCCAAATATAATCTTGATGCTAAATGTGGTATTTATTTTCCTACCTATGTACCCATGCCCATTTGTGTATACAGATCTTGCTTGGAGTACATGTATTCGTGTTCTAATTTTTTTTTACTCTGATAATATTTAAAACCAAAGAAATCATTAATCAGAACCCATAAGTAAAATACAGAGAGGAGATGTATAAATCTAAGTCTTAAGGTGCTTTTTCAAAAAACCAAACCCTCTCATAGATTATTATTACATATATAAACATTTACAATGTTTTTTTCTCAAGATCCTGGTTCAATTCTGCCATTTATGTTTGTTGCCTGTGAACAAAGCTAAGATCACCTGCAAAATTGATCAGCATGGGAAGTGACATTGCATGGGTTCAAGTGACTAAAAAACATGAGGAAATAACCAGACCTGGTTTTGGCCTTTCAGCAAAGGGGAGTCTCTGGCAGCTCTGATTTCTTCTGCAGGTTGAGCACAGTCCTGCTGGCAGCTGGGAATGGTGCACACAGCAAAGCACTCCACTTCCTGGCTCCATGCTGGAGATAAGTCACCATCAGCTCTGGCACGAGAGCCTTGCTCTGCTTGGCAACCAGAGGGTAGTGTTCAAAGCCCAGCAGGTCTCCAGGACAAAACACCTGCTGGGCTCTTCCCCACTGACATGGGCTGCTCTGCTATCTTTCACTGAGATAGGCTTCCCCTTGGTGCAATCCAGCATTTACTGTGGGATTTGCACGAGAACCTGAAGTGCCATTTAAAGGTCACCACTTTCGCCCACACCTCAAAGTTCCTGCTTTTGTACACTCCTTGGAAGCACCATGTGAAAGCAGAGCCTTCAGATTTGCAGGTTTTTTTAACCTCTAAGCAAAGCAAGAATCTGTTCCCTCTCTCCCCACCAGCTGCCATCAGAATAATAGGCCCCATGGAATTAGGGGCCTAAATCAAAGGTTTCACTCTGAATGCATCACAGCTGTGGAAAACATATACTTCAGTTTTCAGCGCTGATGACTTCCAGCTCTATCCAAAATAATTGCCCCTGTAATTCCAATCAAGACTTCTTCCCAATACTAACTTTAGCAGGACACATCCCAAAAGCTGAAGTCTGAGGTTAGATGACATAGAAATATGAGTTGATAAATATTTGAATGTTCTCAGTGTACCCTCAAAGAGTCAGGTGGGCACAGTGTGCAGGAGTCAGTAGTACAGCATAAGTTGGGCGGGAAGTGACAAGGCCTCTTGCCCTCTCCTTTCAGCATCCTTAAATGCCCTGTCTGTCAAAGATTTCTCCTCTTGCTGTAGCTGGCATTGTTATGAGATGGTCTCGTGAAACGCCTTTCACCATTGTTCTCTGGGCAGTTTCAGCTGAGAAGGCAGAGAGGTGCAGCATGGGCAGCAGTGAGGCAGGATGCAGTGCCCCATGGAGGAAAGGGCACTGTGCCAACACACCGGGCTGAGATGAGTGTGCTGGGAGCACAGCAAAAGCCTGCAGGCAGCTACAGCAAAGGGCTGCTCAGGACCCTGGGGATGTGGAAAGCTACTGGCACAGACACAATTTCAAAATAAAAAGTGGGTTTCAGCTGCTGCTCCAGGAAGAGGCACCTGTCTTCTTACTGAGCCTGTTCCCGTATCAGAATTTCGTTTCTTTTAAAACTCACATTTAGTGCAAGGGGAATATTTCTGTCAGTGCTTCGGTTGCACTTGCTTGAAGACACTGCTGTGACACTTGGCCAGCTTGGCATTTAAAATGTAATTTACACCAGAAAGCAACTGAACCTGAATATCGAGGCAGATGTCATGAGCAAAGGTGAACTTCCGTAACTGAATGAGGTTGCTGATAAAGACTGAATTGCAGAAGCATTTGCAGCAAGCCCAGCAGAAGACCACTGATTTTTCTGCACATGCTTTATTTCCTGTATGTGCCTTGTGCAATCTACTTTGGAGAAGCAATGCTACTAGAGATACCACTGAAATTTTGCATTTAAAATCCATCATTTGCTGGTTAAAGCAGGATGAGCCAGTTTCTGTCCTCTCCAGAAATGGGATTGACAATATTTTCTAAACCAAGCTACTGAGTCCTAGACTTGTTTGCAGGCCAGGAGGACATGCTCATTTTTCTCTTTTTCTATGTAGCGTTACTGCACATAAAGTTGTTTGAAACTGTTTGCTACCTCAACATTTCTCTTCCAGATTACAGCAAAATGACAAATAGGCTGAGATCTCTTCTTTCAGCATGGAACACATAGGAAGAGTTACTGCCTATCCCCTAAGTATAGAATCTCATTCCCAAATGTACCTCCTGATGTGTGTTTAGGATGCAGTCCAAAAAGCCACAGGACAAAGAAGGAAGAGGAATGAAATTGGTAAAAAACACATTAAGGAGAAATAGAGGCAAAAAAAAAAAAAAAAAGAGTTAATTGCTCTGTGTTTGAGCCCATGGGGCTTGTATAGATAAGTGTTAGTGATGGAGCTCTCCATTGGTGCCGGGGCAAACTTTGTTCTTAAGGTCAAATAATCCATCAAGATAAAAATGTTAAACAAGTCCTTTCCACTTATGCTGCTCAGTATGGCTCAAATTGCTTTTCAGCTGTGCCCAGTGCTTTTGCTGATTTAAAGTAAATTAAACATTATCCTTTTCTAATTAGATAGGTTAGGAGATGTTGGTGCTACTTCCTACTGATTTAAAGACTAGAACTAATTTAAAGAAATTAAAGCTAAAATCCCACCTTTAAACAATGAATTAATCCAGAATTTGATTTAATAAGGAAGGATGTAACTCAGGATTAAGTTACCCAGTCAGGTGAGCATGCAAAGGAAAATCAACCAGTGTAGAGTCAGTGGTGCAGCCACTGTGGGGGTTATTGGGGAGCAAAGATTTTTTTTCTTCTTGACAGGCAATTGCAAGCATATAATACATCCGACCCCGTTCTCAGTCATTACACCGAGTTTAATTGTCAAGGTGCTGACAGAGGGGTCTGCAGGAGCCTCTGTGGGGAGAGGCCAGGGCTGCCCTGTGCTGGATGCAGCCAGCACACCACACGGCACGGCTCAGTCCGGCTGCCAAAGGGGGGCACCTCTAGGAATGAGGATTTGAGGTGGGGCAAAAAATACTGCAGAGGCAGAGGACAGAAGGGGGGAAGAAGTGGGGGGAAGAAGTGGGCAAGAGACACCTGAACACCAAGTTGAAAGCAGGAGGATGAGGAGGTGCTGCAGGTGCCAGAGCTGAGATTTCTGGCAGCCCCAGGAGGAATCCACACCAGCAAGCAGGCATTTCCCAACAGGATCCTCAGCCTGTGGAAAACCCATACTGGGTTTATCCGAAAGGACTGCAGCTCATGAAGAGGACCCAGGCTGAAGCAGGGGGCAGGAACAGCAGAGCCCACAACAGCTGTTAGGGACTGACCACCATTCCCTGAGGAGAAGGCAGAGCAGCTGGGAGAGAAGGTGTGAAGTAGTAGGAAGGGAGGATGGTGTTTTACAGTTTTTGACTTTGTTTCTCACTATGCAATTTTAATTGGCAATAAATTAAAGTTTCTTTTGCTCTTGATGGTAACTGGTAAGCACTCTTCCCATCTTTCTCAACCCATGAAGCTCCTCTTTTCTTCCTCAGCCAGCTGAGATGCTGGGGTGAATGAGAGGCTGGGTGGGCACATCAGTTATCCACAGAACAGGGCATCAGGTACAAGAAGCCTTGGGGAGAGGGCAAGCTTTGTTAAAACACATAAGCAGACTGGAATAAAAGTCAACCATTAGCAAGATACAGAAAAAAGCCACAGCCCCAACCAACTCTCTTTCAAATGTGAACTTGCCAGCTTCACATTTTCCAGACTGGGTTCTGGCACATTTTACTTCTCTACCTCCTAAAATGGTGTGCAATATCAAACTTCCAAAGACCTTTAAAAATCTTGCCATAAGAGTGTAAACAGTCCAACTCAAACCCTTATGAGAACATCTTGTAATGAACCTGCACAGCAAAAGAGATTTTTGTGACAGAGCGCTCTTTTCTTATGGCTGAGATGTCATTTGATGCATGTAGCCTTACAAGTTTTACTTTATGTTTCATCCCATACTGGAACACAGCAATGCATTTTGCATACTCATGCATATACTTAGGAACACTTTATGAATGAAAACTATAATCCTGACTGGTCAAACTATTCTAACTTATCTTATAAAAATTTAAAGAGATGGCTTCCCAAAATAGTACGAGAAGAGTGCATAATCTGCCATGCAGAGACAGTAAAAAGATGATGTTAAAGACGAGAAATCTGTATTTCAAATGCATATTTGTATTCTGCTGAATGACACAAATATGAGTAACTATCACAGGAATGGTTATCATGCTAAAAAAAGTTGGAGAGCTGCTTACGTGAAGACAGGACACTGACAGTATGAGAAAAAGCACAATATCTTGACGAGATTAAGACTTGTCATATATTCTGTTCTATTCCCAAAATTTTCTCACTTGTTTCCCTGCCCCCAATTCAATAAACTAAACTACAATTACTATAGGAGGCTTTTATTCCCAACAAAACCAGTGAAAATACAATTTGCACTGAAAGCCCAAGCTGAGACAAGCCATGGTGTTGCTGTTGTTATTCGCTGGCTGTTTTAGGTGGGATCCACTCATGTATCTTCTTGCGAGTAGTAGAGTAAGGCACATACTGCTCAGGAGTGCCACTCACATTGAATTTATGGTTCTCCCAGATAAATTTACGAGCAACTGGTGGGTGAGTAGTTGGAGGGTCATCCGTCATTGAGTGCAGCCAGCGATGCCTTAAGAGGAAAAAGACATATTGTTATCAAGGAACATCACACAATATCTACCAAGCCTATCTCCAGACTCCCAGGGGTCCTCCTCTGAAGAGACACTAAGTATTTATTCTGAGAAGGGAAAAAAAGAATTTTAATCCAGTGTGACTTTGAATGAGACTACAGGATATTCATTTTAATTAGTTTCACAAGCATAACTGATAAGTAACAGTTCTGCCTCCAAGCAACTGAAAGTACACCTAAGTTCAAATTTCCTGTTCCTTTGTACACTCAGTACTTGGGCAGAGAGTATTGCTGTCATTTTTTTGTACAGCCTTCACCAGGCAGCCAGGTTAAGGCAGGCACTACAAATGACAAAACCACGATGTTTGGTTCTGTTGCCTGGGCTTTTTCTTTGTTAGCTTGCGGCAATTTGTTTTGTTTTTAATTACCAGAAACTATGCTGCACAACAATTTCAGTGCCATTTTCAAAGCATACATGAGGCTGCCACTTGGGATACAGATTAACGACGTAAGTACACCTAAAACAAGCACATAAATATTTACTGCCTGCACAACACAATGATTAATAGCAATCAGTAACAGGGTAATTACCAAGTGATTCCAGTGATTAGCCTTTACCTATGAACTAAATGTCAATCTTTCTCTGTGAAGCAACATTAATCATCAAGCAAAGCATTTTCCCTAACAATTTACTGAAACACTGCAGCAGGGACCAACTGAATTGATTTCATCCCTTTCCTATTTCAGTGCCTGAAGCAACTTTCAAATATGAATTACATTTTAATTATCTGTCAGTTTACATGTACCTCATACTGTGTGTAGTTACAACAAAAGTGAGGTTATGACATTTTTTGCAAGCTTATGTATTTTTTTACTGAGGTAGAATTAAGGAGATTTCTGCTAATCAGCTTTTGCAAAGACTTGACCTAAAAATATGAAGTCATCTTTTCTATTTCTATTAGAAAACCTAAAAATTGCACCTTCAGCCCTTAGCAACAAATCCAGCACACTTCATTTATACGGCAAAGCAAAACCACGATAAAAGTGGTGATAAATAGACTGACAGGTATATTCTAAATCCAAAGAGCTGTACAGAAGGTTGGTAATCTTTTCAAACTGCTTCTTGACATGTATTTAAAAAAAAGAAAAAAATATCACAACTTTGGCTATAACTTTAGTACAAAAATTTCACTTTAAAAAGTGTCAGCCTGAAGTTCTTTTTCTAGAAGTAAAAACCAAACAAAACCCCCAAACTAAAGCCACACATTGTAGGACTAAGGGCTGCCAGGAAACTTGAATATAAAATCAGATGGAACCATAAGATCTTTTAAAACTAAGAAGAAAAAACTGTGTTTAGAGGCAAAGAACAACTTCCTGTGGGAAAAATTATCCACTTTGGAATTTGGAAGTTATTATTATTATTATACATGTGTATAATGCTCTTCCTCTCTCCGGTCTCCTTTGTAAATCTGGTCTCATTCAAAGTGTACATTTTGCACTGTTTTTATTTTTTAAAAAAAGATAAACGGCTAATAATTTCTGTCTGGAAAAAGGTGGGCCCATAGCACTACTAATCACAATGTGGTCTGATGATACAGGACCAGATCTTGCTCAATTTTAACCCTGGTGTTTTAAACCAGCCTCTGAAATGCCCTGGCTATACCACACAAAGCTCTCACCTTGGGCAAACTCTCTTGCGCGATTCACACCTGTCAGAATAACTCTGTGTACTACTGTGCTTCACATCACCTCATGTATCACATGTCCTCTGACAGCCTGCATCAAGGTTGGCAGAAATGCTGCAAAAAAAGCTAACCTGACAGAGGGATCCTGTGCGTGCACCCAACAAGCTCTCCATTATTTTTGCTAACACAGAAACACAGTTTGTGGCATGAGAGGACAAAAGAACAGTCCATTCTGCTAATACTGACTCAAGGACTGCATTTAAAATGCTTTGCAGTATCATTCCAGAGGAGCCCCAGTTTTTCAAGACTGCTTACTGTAACATATCCTGGCTTTGGCCAGGGTAGAGTTAATTTTCTTTTTAAAAATAAAAATTAAGGCTCTTATTGCAATGTGCAAGGGATATTAATAAAGTTAATTTACAACTCTTATGTGACTGTGCTGCTTTGGGCTGGCATAGAGTTAATTTTCCTCATGGTGGCTGGTATGGGGCTGTGTTTTGGATTTGTGCTGAACACAGGGTTGATAATACAGAGATGTTTTTGTTATTGCTGAGCAGGGCTTACACAGAGCCAAGGCCTTTTCTGCTTTTTGTACTGCCATGCTGTCAGGGAGACTAGGGGTGTATGGGATGTTGGGATGAGACACAGCCAGGACAAGTGACGCCAACTGTCTGAAGGAATATTCTGTACCACATGGCATCATGCTCAGTATATAAAGTAGGGGGAAGAAGGAGGTAGAAGGGGATGTTTGGACTGATGATATTTATCTTCCCAAGTTACCATTATGTGTGATGGAGCCCTGCTCTCCTGGAGATGTCTGAACCATGAACCATTCACTGCCCATGGGAAGCAGTGAATGATTTCTTGTTTTGCTTTGCCTGTGTGCAGCTTCTGCTTTCCCTATTGAACTGTGCTCATCTCAACCTGCAAGTTTTCTAGCCTTTTCCCTTCCAATTCTCTCCACAGTCCCACTGGAAGGGGAGTGAACAAGCAGCTGCCTGGGGCTTGATGCCTGCCTGGGGTTAAACCGTGACACAGGCAACTTACAACACACACATGTTCACCTAGTAATGCTTCTGGTAACAGTGGATAAGGATCCTGCACACAAATCTCTATTTAGGCACCTGTCATCATGCCTCACCATCCTCATGCTTCCCAAGAGTCACGCACACTACCAGGACGAACAAAAACCTGTCAGACAGAAATCCAGTTACAAAGGCCCTGAAAGACAGGCTGGAGCAAGCACAGCACTAGAACTGTATTAATGCTCAGCTAAAATCAACTATACTCCAAGCTTGCGTGATGTCTGGCACTTCTGTCATTACGAGTGTACTTGTCACACATTCATTCCTTGAAACATCATAAGTTTCACTGGCATTTAAAAGTAGCTTTACCTATCATTTAAACTGTTCCTCTGTAGCTGCTAAAGACTCAGTCAATAAAATCTTTTAAAATACAGCATTTTTGAGTAATTATTATCTTTGGGTTTAAGATTTTCTGGATTTCTATAACATCAACATGAAACCAGTCTCAAATTTAAATAGATCAGCAAAACCAATCCTTTCCATTTTATCACTGGAAAATAAAAATAAATTTGCTCACTGACAAGACATGCCAGTACAGTCACAGGTATTGAAAAACATGAGGAGATTGCAAAAGTTTGTTTAGACAATCAATCCACTATGAATTATATTTAGGAGTTTCAGGGCTTAACCTGGTCACAAGAGATTCCCCTTAGAAGCGCAACATGTGACTTACACAAGCATTTTGGTTTGCAGAGTCTGTTCTCTCAAACAAAAGCTCCCACTTTCCACTTAAAATCTTGAAAACTTTATTTTGGGAAGACTTTCCCCTTGACACCTGCCTCAAAGAATCATTTGAAGCTCTGAAATCTCAGTCTCTACCCCCAGATGCTCAAGAAAAGCCTTTCATGCACTAGATTGAACAGCATGAATAGAGATATGACATCCTGCAGATGGCCAGATTTCTATACAAACTCTGTCTACAAATCCATCGTGGAAAAAAAAAAGGATTCAAAAGCAATTAATGACTGAAAACATACAAAGAAGCAGACAATTTGAACAGAGCACAGAAAAATCAGGAGGATGCAAACAGCTCTGAAGAGGCTGAAGGAGCTTCCTGAATCAGTGAACAGTCATTAGGAAGCAGACCGAGGCCAGCAAAGCCTTTGCACTTTTTCTAGCATAAATAGATAAAAGACACCTCAAAGTATCTTCAGAAGCTCTCAAGACCATGTAGATTTTTTTCCAAAGTTTTAACAAATATTTAAAAGCAAGTAGATTTCAAACTGAAACTATAAGGAACTGGAGCCAATTAAATGATGTACAAGCTGTCAAACAAGAACTGATGCTACACAAACTCAGCAGCCACTACCATATGTGCATCTGCAAGGTTCAGGCACAGCCTCCGCCAGCTCACCATGTTTGCCAACTTGTTAACATCCACTTTTTGCCACAAGGTAACCACGCTGCAATGAGACAAGAGCAATCAAATGTGGGTACAGGTAGTAGGGCAGAGAAGGAAAAAGGGACAACAAATGTTTATCTGCTTGCGTATGGGAGAAAACTTTAATTTTTCATACAAGTTACTACACCATAGCAATGAGATGGCATCCAATTTACCTGAAAACACCAAATTAGCATTTAATCGAGTTATAAAACTCCACAAATTTATTGTGAAGCTACTAGAATGATGGAAATTTTCCCAAATCCCTTCCTTTTCTGTTCAATCTTTCTGTTTTGTTGTCCTTGAAGGTAAACTTGAAAAGCAGCATTTTTACAGGAGAATTGCACATTTCCTTACATTTTCTAGTGTGTTGGCACTTTAACTCTGAGGTGCTACATTCCTCCCTGTCAGACCTACTAAAGAGGATGCAGACTATTAAACTGAAGGTATATTTGCAATACTTCACTATATGAAGTAAACACTCCTGGAGCTCCTTCCAAAGATGTCAGATTTGCACCATAAAGAAATAAACCTCAAAGTACAGGACAGACACCACAAATACACAGTGCTGGCAAAATGAAGTGTCCCTACAAAAGGAAAAACTATTCTCAGATTATAGCTCTTCTTTCCCCACAGGATGATACTGAAAGAGCAATTTATTTTTAACTAGTGTGTACACTTACACCAGTTGTCAATTTGTTTGTTCAAAGTATTTGGCCAAAATGCAAACCAAAGTACATTACACCAGAAATACAATAAACAAATAGCTTAAACACATAGGCCAAGGATTAGTGATGCTGCAGTGGAGACATCCATGAAAACACTGAACAGAGTCCCCACAGGCATTGCTATAAACGGATTTAACTTCTATTGTTTATACATTCACAGAGCACATCCGATCAGTGTGTTCAAAAATGGAAGCACTGAGTTCCTGCAAGCAACACTGACTAGTAAGAGACAAAATAAGTATTTGGTTTCTCTCACTGCCTAAAAGTGAAAAAGATTAATTTGTGTAGGGAAAAAAATTGTGCCAAATATCTTGTAAAGCATTACAAGAAGATTAATATTCATAATTCCCAAGGCAAGTATTAAAGAAGTTTTTAAAAAATCTAATTAACTTGGCTCCAACAAAGTAGACAGCAACATCTGGAATTTGGAGACAAAAAAAAAAAGAAAACCCAGAGTAAAAAAGAAGTTAAATAACAACTAAATCAGAATAAACCACAAGCCTACATATTCTAGTGTGGAAACATTTTTAAAAAGCAACAGTCTTGACTCCCTGAAGAGTAGACATATGTCAAAACAACACTCTGATTTCCATTGTCAAAAGACATTACATCAATTATTTCAGAATACTGAAAATCCTCAGTAGCTCCTTAAATGGTATTACAATATGTTTTTACGTATACGGTGATTTTCTTGCTGCTTTTTCTTTTTCTCTAGTATCAGAGAGAAGGTAAAGGGTAGCATTTTCTTCCAGTTGCTTCCAGAACTTTTCAACATACCAAAATGCTTTTTTCCTGTTCACCATACATGAGCTTCACTTGATTGTACTTGAACAATCACTCACATTCTACAATCCTGAAGGCACAGAACTTACTGCAAGAAGAGGATACAACAGCATACCCTCAAAATTTCACTGAGCTGAGCTAAATTAACTGAATTCCAGAGTAAAAACATCAGTGTTTAGAAGAAGCATTCAGATCACACCCACCTCTAACAGCAGTACTTTAAATACTTGCCAGTTGACCCAAGAATGACAAACACATATCATACTAGTATACCATGGATTAATTACTTTCTTTGTTAATATAAGTAATTTCACACAATTTAATTTATTTCCAACAAATTTCTGGGTCCAAAATAACCACTCATTACCTGTTGCACAATTCTAGTGTTACATTGACGGCAGCTTGTACAAAATATTGTCAGTCTCAATTCAGAAGTCTATGCCACATTAAAAATTTAAGGCAGCATAGCACCAGATTAAAATTTTTAAAAAGTCTTAAAAGACAGCATTTATTCCCAGTCAAAATATTTCTATTTTTAAAGATGTCTTTAAGCTGTACGGAAATATACATCAGTGATTCAGACGGGTCACAAAGCTAGGACTTCTACATAAGAAAAAACATATTTTATCATGGGACATACAAATTTATCAGCAAGAAACACTATCCCCCAACTTATCCCCCCTCCCCTCAAAAAACCCCAAATCCACAAACCTGACTGGTAGTGGCACTTGGTTTCCTGACAAAACTACCTTAGAACAAAAGACTGTTTACCCTTTTGTGCCTCATTACACTCACCAGTCTTGAAAATAATGAAATCTTTACTGTTTCTTTTACAGAAATTTTTCCACATTGATAGGAAAACAAGTTTTTCTACCTCATTAATTTCTGTGAAGTAAACAAACTACTTAACCCTTGAAACATCACTCTGATTCTTAGGAAGAAACCCTTTACTGAGGTCTGTAAAGAGGCAACAAATATCCCATCAACACAAGCAAAGGAAAAAAAAAACAAAATACAACCCAAAACCTGTGTGAAACAAAACCTGTGCCTCAAAATAAAGAAAATCTTAAAACCCAGCACAGTCTAACAGTGGGTAACCAGAACCAAACAACAGTTACGCAGAGAGCAAGGCATGAACATCCTGGTGTTGGAGATTCTAATGTCACTTCCAAAAACAATGCCATTCAGTTCTTACCAAATAAGACAGAAAACAGCATTAACCACATTAAACATAATATAAGGCTGGTAGAGCTTGAAACAGAATTGACCACCTAGAGAGTCTACCCACACATTCTTCAAATGTTCCAGTGAGAGCCACAATTTAGGAGATTTTATAATCAATCCCACCCTTGGCACAGAACGTTTGTCACAGGAGTAATAAAAAACAGTACTTGCTCAATCTACCCAAACACTTTTCTCTTGATGTCACCTTTTGCTGCTTTGTAGCTGAAGTGCTATTCCTGTTCCTTAAGAATTGCATAGAGATTGTTTTTACTAGTATACACTGTTAGTTTTCGTGGTGTGAGTTTTCTAGGAATACAAAAAAAGGGTCAACAGCTGTGGCCAGAGACCTTCTGGAACTCAAGACTATAGATTGCTACTGAAATGCATGAACAGAAAATAAAACCTTAATAAAAATTATAGTCAAGTAGCAGTCAACATATGGAACATCCTGGCACTTTAATGTTTACTACCACATCAATGTATATAAATTGAAACAATTATCTGTTAGTAGCTGTGGGTTAAGGAATGTTGTTCCACCATTACCGTATGTTCCTCAGATTCTTGCTTACGATGGAAATAAAAAATATTTTACTTCTGGTGGCCAAGGCTTTGCAAAACCATTAACAGGGAATCACAAGTAATAAAGAAAATTAGAAGACTGTCTTGACCTGCTCAATCTGGCTGGCAAAATGCTTTTCTCAATCCAAAAAGCAGTGAATGCCTCTGCCAGGACAGTGAGCAATAAACATGAATGCAGTTCAGCATTAGAAGTGACGACTCTGAAATCTTCTGGTCATAGACAAAACAGCTACGACCACAAAAACTTTTTTAATCTTCTGCTTTGTAATATAAGAAAATATAAAGCAATTACGCAGTTGGTATTCATCCACATTATTAAGCTAAATAGTTTACCATTCAGGGGGCACCATGCTTCCATCAACTTCCCAAAAGGTATTTTTGCCATTCATTTCTTCAGTATATACAACCCATCTGTGCCGACCTTAAGTAAACAAACAGAAATATCATATTGACTCAAAAAATAAATTATTTTTTTATATAGGAGAGAATTCAGGAAAACCAAGGAAAAACATTTTGAGTGACAGTATCTACCATAATGGGCACTTATTTTTAAGCCAGCACAACTTTTATTTTTCCAAGTCTTCTGTATTCCCACTGTTACTGTGGTTTTAGATGCCTGAATCTAATGCTCTCACAAAGTAGCAAATATTAGCTATTGTATAAATAATGGGAAATAGTAACTTCAAAATTTTCAGGCAGAGAAAAAGGTTTGGTGTTTTTTTCCTCCATTATGAGGAGTCTTTTTCAAAAGGACATTGCCACTGACAACCCAAGACTAAACTAAATTTCAGCTACACAAAACTACTAAGCAATGTTAACCAGCAAGTGCTTTCGCTGGTCACACTCCAAGTTAACCTAGAGTCAGCAGTTAGCTTGGCCTGACCAGTATGTCAATTGCTTATGTGCCACCTGTGTTGCTTTAGGTGCTGCCTTTTTAAGTACTCTAGAAGCTTGATTTAAAATCCCATTACTTAATAGTAAGTTTAAGCCAACCTGTGCTCTTTGCCCTGAAGTGATCATATAAGTGAGTAAAGCTGTGAGGCAGTTTTAAATGTAGTTTTCCTTCTTCCCCCACCTGTTAAACTACCAGCCTTTAGGTCAAGGACCAAATTCAACTCTCAATCACATTATCATATAGCTTTACTTACACGGAGATCATATGACTGGCCTATATTTATCCTATATTAATTGTTTCAGATATACTGTGTTTGCATATGAATTGAGGGATGCAACAGAGAAACAGAAGCTGTCAAAGCATTTCTGTAAGTCTAAGACTCACACAAGACAAGTGCAGGGAATTCAGGCAGACAACAAGTTGTATTTCACCAGCAGAAAGCACATAATCTATGTGGGAGGTGCACAGTCGGTTGAGAGGTGTTCACATTAGCACACGTACCAAAGAAGTTTCTTTTGTCTTCATAGTATTTGTTTCCATATTTGTCAATTCCTATCAGATTACCAGTCTTCAAATCATTGACCCTGTGAATTATCAAAACAACAGTTTCAGTTGGTGTCCTCTCAGAATGAAATTGTGACAGGGGTTTCTTAAGGGTTAGTAAAAATCTGTATACATGTAAGCAAAGATATTTAAAAAAGCTATTCATGCTTACGGATTGCAAAACAATCACCAATTCCTGTAACTAATGTGCACCCCACTGCCAGGATGATAAAAGCCATACAAAAAGGCTTTCAGGGACTCTTACTTATTTAACAGCTCATTATAGCAAAAGATAAAGCAACTCTACAACATAATAATTTACCGCACACAAAACCTTAAATACTGTGAGAGTCCCAGAGGCACATGTTAATCCACTTAGTAAGAAATGTTACCATCCTTCTCAACTA
This sequence comes from Irena cyanogastra, assembly GCA_013397155.1. Taxonomy (NCBI): domain Eukaryota; kingdom Metazoa; phylum Chordata; class Aves; order Passeriformes; family Irenidae; genus Irena; species Irena cyanogastra. The sequence goes on along the minus strand of VWZV01005351.1, from coordinate 2,755 downwards.
TTAGTGGCTACTACTTCAGCCTGAATTGCCATTGGAAGCGGCCAGCACTGAAGCAGCACAAGAGACCCTATATGTCTGTGTGGGCAGTAACCTCCAAGAGAGGAATAGTAATAACATTTTAGGCTATTGCAGTTGCTTGCCAAGGAAATACATGCTAAACCCTAAACTATAATTATACTTTCTTGCTTTTGTATAGTTGTGAAAGATCCATGCATTCACCCTGCAACTCTGTGAGACTTACACTGACCCAGATAAGGTATATATGAGTTTCAACTCTTTATAGAGAACTTATTTTTTTCAGCTCTTTATAGAGAACATATTTTTAACGTTATTGTAGAAATCAATCATTAAACTGAGCCTATGATTTACGTTCTAGTGATAAAACCTTAAAATTAATCAAAGTGCTCTTCTTCCTCTATATTTGCAATTTTGCCTTTCTTTTTACTGACATTCATCCCAGGCAGCATTAGATAGGGAGAAGTTTCCTCTTGAAGGTTCCAGTTGTTTGTAGTATTATGGACACTCTCAACTCAATCCCAAGTGAGAGGAGGAATGTGCTCAGATGAAGTTCTTTTGTTGTCTTTTCTCCCAGGGTGCGTGAAAGTGACAATCATTCCACCAAGCGCTCACTTTAAACCTCTGTGGTGGCAGGCAGAGAGATTCTCTGACACATTCATCTGAAACATTCAAAGATCTCTAGCTCAACTATACAAGCCTGAGTTCCCAGCTTCAGAAAAAGAAGAGCTATTTCACTGCTGCTCTCCCTTCCTTTTTCCCCTCTGTCTTGCAAGTGTTCTTATGCCCTTGTCCTGACTTCATGCCCTGAATACCAATATCAGACACTATTTATGGCTTCCCGAGAATATTTTCCAGCCAATTTCACTGAATTTTAAGTAAGGAGAATGTTTCCAGCCACAAAGGCTCTTAGTAATTTGACTTCATAGCATATAAATCTTCTACAGCTGCCTCAGTGGAAAACATATAGAAAAAAGCAGTGAAATTCAGAGAAGGAGTCTCCTGACTTGGGTAAACAAATTTTTTCCAGTTACCAGTGATTACTTCTTAAAATCAACTGTTGCAAGAAAGAACACCTTGGTAACTCTTCCTTTAAACACCAGGCCTATTCCTTGAGCTAGGATGGATGATTTAATAGCTTGAAAAGTGAGCAGGAGGCAGCAGCTGTTTGTGGTTGGTGTGGTTATGAGGATTGGCTGTGATTCCTCACCTAGCACACCTAACTTCAGTCTTCTGAAGGAAGAAAAGGACAGCACTGCCTCCAGCCTTGCCTGCCCTCTTGTGCTGTGTGGTACAAAGGTGTCAACACAGCCTGCGATCTTAGACTCACAGAATGTCCCTGAGGTGACATTTCTTAAACTGTGCTTAGGAAGAGGCACTCTGATGACACCTAACACTCAAACTCTTCCTACTTTCATTTCCCCAGCTCCATTTCTTCTTGAGAACTGTCAGAGTAATGGGTACAGCCTGAGAAGGAAAACAAAGTGGAGGAAACAAGCTGGGGGATGGAGGGGGGAGTAGGTGTGTGACAGAAAATAGTAATTATAATTGGAGTAAAGCACTAGCCAGGGAAACCATGTACTGTCTTACTGCCCAACAGGGACTAAAGCCACTATAGGAAAATACTGATGAGGCCTGATCAGCACCTGTGTAAAATGTTATGTTTAACTCTTCAAAACATATCAGTTTAAGCCACAAGAAATAACAGAAAAAGGGCCATTATGATGTGTATGGGCAGGGGGAAAGCCTTCAAGAAAGCTCAAAAAGCTTGGCTTGTTTGTTCTAAAATAAGAAAGCCCATAATATATAGCAGGAAATTTAATATTTGCAAATGACCCCTATCCCATATTCCTGACATCCCAATATTGATTAAAAAAAGGCTTTTTAGCATGTAGTCAGGCCTAATACATTTACTGGATACATCCTAATACTTTTCCAGGACTAAAGATAACACAGGTTACTGACACTGCTGAATTTGGATCACACACTGTTTAGACTTCCACCCTCCATTTCATCAAGGATCTGAATGAAAAAAAGAGTGTAAACCTGACACTCCTATTTGGGAGCAGCTTCAAGCATGCTGTATCACAATTCAAAATACTTGTCACAAGAAAGAGATGAGATGTGAGTGACAGGAAAAAAAGAGGAGAAAGTTTAATGTCGACAAGTGCAAGGTTCTGTAGTTGGGGAATAAAGTACTCAGACAGGAATGGAAACCAAGGCTGCAACTTATTTTGCACTAAATGCCACTGGGGGTGCTGGAGGGCATCCAAAGCTGAACACAGGTCAGCAGTGACAATCCGCTGCCAGAGAGCAGATGCGATCTGCAGTTTGAAGCGAATTAGAAGAAACGGAGCCAGTAAGGCAGATGAAGTAATTCTCTTGCTTTACACCACGGGATTTCAGCAGATGCACGGCTTTCAGATTTGTACTGTTCAAGAAAGCCACCGCCAGCCTGAGGTGACCCAGAGCAAAGAGCACAATGGTGTACACAGAAGCACTGAGTGCGGCCACAGCACAGACACGCCTGTGGCAACAGGACTACGGACTGGGGCTGGACACTAGAACAACCGGCCCGGGCAACACCGATGGCTCAGCATCGAGGAACCCTGCAAGGTGCTTCAAGAAGAGAAAACAGCCGCGGGCCCTGCCTGGGAACCGCTTTCAGCACAGCACCCACTGCTGACCGGGACACGCCACCCTCGGCTGAGCGCAGGGCGGGCGGGGCGGGGCGGGGCGG
>VWZV01005350.1:3941-41840 GCA_013397155.1 Irena cyanogastra | reverse complement strand
AAAAATAATATCCTGGTCCCTCTCAGAATTTTTTTTCCTTCAGAATTGTTACTTACATTGTTCTTATTCTCTTTATTTTCAGTTACATCCATTTAGTAATTGAATCCCACCTTTCGAAGTGTGATTGTCTTTTTTTTTTAACTCTTGAAAACCCTCCCTGTTTTCCTCAATTAGTCCCAGAAATCCTTTTTTTAACTCTTAAAATCCCACCCTGTTGTCCTTATTTGATCTGAAGAGTCTTTTTTAACTCTTAAAATCCCACCCTATTTGCTTTACTTAGTCCCAATAATATTTTTTTTTCCCAATCTCTTAAAACCCAGCCTGTTTTCCTTATTTGGTCCAAACAATCCTCACAAACAATCCTCTCTTCCTCGCTGTGTTATTGACCTCTCACTTCTTCTTTGATGGAATTATTTACAAATATTTACGTTATTCAGAATTATTTACAACTATTTACGTGGTTCTAGATGTTTTTAACCGCTTTGTTCCCTGTTCCATCTTCCCTTTATATGCAGGGGGGATTGTTTATATCTGATATTCTTCGTGCCTTGTTTTAACCCTGGCAGAGGGAGGGTGTGACTGCTCAGGAGGCTGCAGGGGGGTTCAGAGCTCCCATTTCCCAGGGGAATTGGGATTGAATGGATTTAATTTTTGGTTTGGATGGTTTCTTGTCGTGCAGGTGTTGTACAAAGAGAGCGTGGGGACAGGGACCCCCACTCCTGTCACCCCCGAGATGCAGAGGGCCAAACGCAATCAAGAAAACTTTAGCTCGGTATTTTGGAATTTCAGAAGCCAAAAATAAATCCCTTTTATTCGATTTGAAAATACTTTTTAACCAATGAAACAATATTCTTGTTTCCTTATAATCGATTTACCCAAAAAATAATATCCTGGTCCCTCTCAGAATTTTTTTCCTTCATAATTATTACTTACATTGTTCTTATTCTCTTTATTGTCAGTTACATCCTTTTAGTAATTGAATCCCACCTTTTGGAGTGTGATTGCCTTTTTTTTTAGCTCCTAAAATCCCACCCTGTTGTCCTTATTTGATCCAAAGAGTCTTTTTTTTTAACTCTTAAAATTCCACCTTATTTCCTTTACTTAGTCCCAATAATCTTTTTTTTTCCCCAAACTCTTAAACCCAGCCCGTTTTCCTTACTTAGTCCCAACAATCCTCACAAACAATCCTCTCTTCCTTACTTTGTTACTGACCTCCCACTTCTTCTTTGATGGAATTATTTACAAATATTTATGTGATTTAGAATTATTTACAAATATTTACGTGGTTCTAGATGTTTTTAACCGCTTTGTTCCCTGTTCCATCTTCCCTTTATATGCGGGGGTTTGTTTATATCTGATATTCTTCGTGTTTTGTTTTAACCCTGGCAGAGGGAGGGTGTGACTGCTCAGGAGGCTGCAGGGGGGTTCAGAGCTCCCATTTCCCAGGGGAATTGGGATTGAATGGATTTAATTTTTGGTTTGGATGGTTTCTTGTCGTGCAGGTGTTGTACAAAGAGAGCGTGGGGACAGGGACCCCCACTCCTGTCACCCCCGAGATGCAGAGGGCCAAACGCAGCCAGGAGATTTGCAGCTCGGTACTTTGCCCGGATCAAAACTTCCCTTTAACTCTTTAAACCCAGAGCTGAAACCTTTTAACCCTTTCCAAGCCCTTTTTAACCCTTTGGAGAAGGATTTGGCCCAAAATAACGCGGCTCAGAGCAGGGCTCGCTCCTCACTCGTGATGTTAACTCGGGTCGGTTGATCTCGGTTTTAAGAGTGGTTTTAATGTCCTGTTCTAATCCTAAACCCGCTCAAGCTCCTTTCCTTTTCTCTGCAGTGCTGCCATTCCTTTTCAAGCAGTTAATTGGGTTTTTGCCGTGGGGTTTGGTGCAGTACTCACCCCATTTATCAGCAGCACTTCAGGCCGGGCTGCCGGACTGCTCCTCTACTAAAACCGCGCCCAGGACCTGCTTTAAAACCACGTGCGGAGCTAAACCCGAGGGGCAAGGAAGGGCTGGTACTGACCGTGCCTTTCTCCGGCTCCTTTTCTCTCGTCCCGCAGGTGCTGTACAAGGAAAACATCGGGAAAGCCACCCCCACCCCCGTCACTCCCGAGATGGAGCGAGTCAAGCGCAACCAGGAGATCATCAGCTCGGTACTTCCAGCAGGAAAATCCCCGAAAAGCGGAGTGGAGTGTTTAACCCGGCTGGAGCAGCCACCTGTGCTTGTTAACCCCTGAAATGCCTCTGCCCCGAGAGCCCCCGGCTCGCACATAAACTGCACCGGCTTCTCCTTAACGCTGCCCCGGGCGGGGTTTTACTAGGAAAAAAATCCCTTTTTGGGCTGGATGTTGTTGTCCTGATGGAACTTTTTTAACCCTTTCTTTCTCCACCTGTGCTTTGCTGCCGATGATTCCAGGCGGGGCCGTTCCTGCATCTCGGATGAATGAATGGCAAAGCTCCGGCTCCTCTCCTGTGCCCCAGCCCTAACTCCGTGTCACCGCTCCAAAGCTGTTTGCCTGTTCTGCTTTTGGGGTTTTTTTTGTTTTGCTTTTCCTTTTCAATGACGTTTGGGTACTCCCTTGTGTCCTGTAGGTTTTGTACAAGGAAAATGTGGGGAAGGTGACCCCGACCCCCATCACCCCCGAGATGGAGAGAGTCAAACGCAATCAAGAGATCATTAGCTCGGTACTTCCCAGAAACTTCTGGTTTCCTTTGTGCTTCAGCTTAATCAAGTAACAGCCTAACTCCCACTCCGAGCTGGTTTTAATTTAAAAGGAGAGGTAGTTCTTTTTTTCTGCACATTAATTGCTCCTTCTAAACCCAAACTACCTCGGTGTTAATGCTGTGATCCGGAATTTTAGGCCTTTTTTACAACTTGGTTTGTGAATCTGTGGGTTCTATCCAGACCATCTCAAGAGTTTGGGTCCCTTGGTGGGGATCAGGGAGTGTTTGGGTTGGATTTCATTCCCTCACCTCCCACTAGCCCAGGTTTTCCAGGGATGTTCAGGCTTCTCTCTGTTCAGTGTTTCACCTTCCATTGGATTTTCAGGCAGATTTGACTTCAGGGAGAAACACCCAGCCCTGACATCATTATCTGGGGCAGCGTGGCAACAAACTTCCACCTCTCTCCCAAAAAGATCAGGAATTGCTTCAAATATAGATTTAAAAAAGCAGATAAAGCATTTCTTAAACAGCTTTTTAGAGCCAGAGGCACTTCCTGAGCCTCTGGAGGCACCTGGATAGAGCCCTTAGCCCCAGATCCCAATTTCCCCTCCCGTTCCTCACCCCTCCTGGCAGCAGCAGGTTTTGCGGTTTTTGGTAACACAGCATGGTTTGTGTTGTGGCTCTGGGGCTGTGTAAGAGCCGGGCTCGCTGTTCTGTGTCCCGCAGGTGTTGTACAAAGAGAACGTGGGGCAGGCCACCCCCACGCCCGTCACCCCCGAGATGGAGCGAGTCAAACGCAACCAGGAGCAGATTAGCTCGGTATTGCCCCGGGAAAACCCTCCCAAAGCCCCGCGGTGCTTAACACCAGAGGATGGCACAGAGCTCCTCTGAATAACTCTGCCTGGTTTTATTTAACCCTCTAATTTTTTCTTTCAAAAGTCGTCTCTTAAGCACTGTAATTTTAAAGGATTTTTTTTGTCGTTTAACTTGTTAATACGATTTTTCCTGACTTTCCCCCCTTCCTAATTTTAAAGGATTTTTTGCTGTTTAACTTGTTAATATGATTTTTCCTGACCTCTTTTTTCCCCCCTTTCCTAATTTTAAAGGATTTTTTGTCGTTTAACTTGTTAATACTATTTTTCCTGACTTTTCCCCCCGCCTTTCCTAATTTTAAAGGATTTTTTTTGCCATTTAACTTCTTAATGCAATTTTTCCTGACTTTTTTCCCCCCCTTTCCTAATTTTAAAGGATTTTTTTGCTGTTTAACTTGTTAATATGATTTTTCCTGACTTTTTTCCCCTCTTTCCTAATTTAAAGGATTTTTTTGCTGCTTAACTTGTTAATACGATTTTTCCTGACTTTAGTTTTTTTTCCCCTTTCCTAACGGCTGATGTTGAGTGCGAACCCAGTACCAGCCCAGCTGTGGAGTTCTGCCCTGTGACTGAGTTCCTTTGTGCTCTCTAGGTTGCATACAGGGAAGGTTTAGGGAAGGCCACTCCCAGCCCGGTCACTCCAGAGATGGAGAGAGTCAAGCGGAGCCAAGAACAAATCAGCTCGGTACAGCCAAGCACCTTGTGTCAAAAATAACCATCCTCAGCCAAACTCCACCTAATTCAGCCTTATTTTCCTTATTTTTGCCTATTTTCCCTTTGATTTTTTTTTTAAATATTTTTTCTTACCTTTTGCCAATAACGTTTCAGCTGCTTTGTTTCCCAAGATCTTTTCCACTCTGCAGGGCTGAGTTTGCTTGAGCATTAACCCCAGTGGCAGGAGAAGCTGGAATTGCTCCTGTCCGAGCTGTGTTTGTGCCCTGCAGGTGCTGTACAAGGAGCACATGGCCAAGGGCACGCCGACCCCGCTGACCCCGGAGATGGAGAGAGCCAAACGCAACCAGGAGAACATCAGCTCGGTGGGTGAGACACAGGGAAGGACATTCCATCCCTGGAATCCTCACTCAGACAGGAGAGGTTTGGAAGGATATGGAATTCTTGAAAACTTTCTGGTGCAATCAAGTATTTCTGTGGTGAATTGGGTTCGCCTGGGGGTTTTTAAACAGTTAAATTTCAAATGACTGCCAAAATTCTCTGTGATGTATAAAATTATGGTTCTTCAGTAGGAGTCACTTACGAAAACATGTATAAAAATCTGGGACTGCTCCTTCTTTGGCAGCCTGGTGCTCCAGAGGTAACTCCCGTCCTCCTCCTCCCCTGGCAGGTTCTTTACTCTGACAGTTTCCGCAAGCAAGTCCAAGGAAAAGCCGCCTACGTCCTGGACACGCCGGAGCTGCGGCGCGTGCGGGAGACCCAGAAGCACATCTCCACTGTAAGAGCTCTTCCAGAGCTGCCCTTCCCTGAGAAGGGAGTTCAGTGTGAAAATAACCCTGCCAGGCAGCAAGGACACTGTGTCCTGCCAGGTTTGGGTACCCGAGTTTTAATGCTAGAGCCAGTCTGGGGTTAGGATTGGGAAAGCTGAAGTTCAGGAGCTGGAAAAGCCCCCGAGGGAAGCAGGAATCACAATCCTTTGGAATTGCAGGTGAAGTACCACGAGGACTTTGAGAAGAGCAAAGGGAGCTTCACGCCCGTGGTGACCGACCCCATCACGGAGCGCGTGAAGAAGAACATGCAGGACTTCAGTGACATCAGCTACAGGGGCATCCAGAGGAGGGTGGTGGAGATGGAGCGCAAACGCGTGGACCAGGACCAGGAGAACCTCACAGGTCAGGGGACCTGGGGACATCTGCTACAGGAGGAGTTTGATTTAAGCTCAGCCCCATCAATTCCAATTCATCATCACTGGGGGATGTTCTCATCCAAGTCCTTTTTGGGAATATTCTCTGCCAACAGCTGTAAATCTCCTGTGACCTGTTGTCCCCACCTTGATGATGTCACACTGCATTTATGGATCTTCTACTTTGGACTTCATCTCTATGGATTAGAGAAATACTGTGCTGTAGATTGATTGTAAAAAAGCCTAATCTGTGCTGCAGAATCAAGAAGCACTAAATTATAAAATAAGAGTGATTTTTCAAAGACTCCCAGACTGGTTTGGGGTGGAGGGACGTTAAAGCTCATCCAGTCCCACACCACCATGAGCAGGGACACCTTCCACTATCCCAGGGTGCTCCAAGCTCCATCCAACCATGGGTGGAGAGGACACAACTCCTGTCCTGCTGTCCTACCAGGCTGTGCTGCCAGGCCTCTCCTCAGGAAATGTCCTTTTCCCTGCAGGGCTTCGGGTGTGGAGAACCAACCCCGGCTCCGTCTTCGACTACGACCCCGCCGAGGACAACATCCAGTCCCGGAGCCTGCACATGATCTCAGGTGTGTCCCATGGGCTCCACAGGGGAAAAATGGTCTGGGTGCCAAAGAGAGCTGAGAGACCCCAAGGGCCACAGGGGACAGAGGAGAAAGTGGCTGTAGCTGTCCCTCACCAGCACAACTAATGGTCAAAAGATAATAATGGTAAAAGATTATTAATCTTCCTATCATAAAATGATCCAACAGAGGCAGGAGGAGGATTGTTTATAGGATCCACAGCTGCCATGACACAACTTGTGCTTCCTTTTGGAATTAGTGAACAGGCTGTTCTCAGTGACCTTTCTTTTAACTCCTGTCTGAGAGGAAAAACACCTGGATGGTAGAAAATCGTGGGGATGGCTCAGTGCTGTGTCAGGAAGAAAATCACAGAATAATTAGAATAAAAATTTTGGAAGCAGCCAGGACTAAGGGGAAAGAGGCTGGAGAAAGCATAAAATACTGTGAATATTGAAGAGCAGGACTTCAGCATGGAATACTTCAAAAAGCACTGGGAAATCCCACTATGGAACTGTAAAACTGCACTGGGATCATGAAAAAGTTGAGCTTAGCAGGGCTGGGTTCTATGAGGTCTCAACTCTGGGGTTGGTGAGTCTGAGACTCCCAGGGCGGTGACTCTGGGAGCCCCAGGGCTTGGTGACTGTCCCTGCTGTCCCCCCCAGTCCAGGCACAGCGCCGCAGCCGGGAGCACTCGCGCTCTGCCAGCGCCCTGAGCATCAGCGGCGCGGCTGACGAGAAATCCGAGCCCTCGGACGGCACCGACCAGCGCCTGTCCTACTACAGCAACGGGGGCTTCTTCACCACCACGGCCACAGGTACAGCCACACCCCAGGCACAGGCAGTGTCCCCAGCTGCTCGCGGGAGTGTGTGCAGCAGTCCCCACAGCCAGGAACAACCCCATCTGCAAAATGTTGAGTTGTGCACAAGCAACAGCTGTAAACATGTGTTTTAAACTGAACTTTACCCACCCTTGTTATCCCTGATCCTTATCCCAACTAGCTCCACCACAATCCCATAATAACCCAATGATCTCTATCCCAGCCAGCTCCATCACAATCCCATAATAACCCCACACAGTGATCTCTGACCATCCCATAATGACCCCACACTCTCTCTGCAGTGGGCTACAAGCAGGTCAAGACCATTGAGCTGCCCCAGCAGCGCTCATCCTCAGTGGCCACCCAGCAAACCACGGTGTCCTCGGTGCCTTCCCACCCCTCCACTGCTGGGGTGAGTAACCCTGGGGGATCCCTGGGCTGAGGGCACAGCCCCAGGAGGGAATCTGGGGCCCTGGAGGGGGTCACAGCCATTAATTAATAATTAATTAACACTAATTAATAGTGTTAATCCAAGACTGAGTTGGTGACATTCCAGTCCATGGGGCTGAAGCTATGTATGAAACCAGGTGTGACAGGGACTTAAGTGGGACAGAGCCTCCCCTGTGCCTGGAAACCTGGAATTAGCACCTGGAAACTTGGAATTAGCACCTGGAAACCTGGAATGAGCTCTTTTTCCTACTCGACACTTGAAAATTGAGGGGTGGGAAGAAGTGCTCATTCAGAGATGGCCTCTGGAGTAAAGGACAGTGGGAACGGCATCGCCTCCAGAACCACTGGGAGGCAACAACTTGAAAGTGACACTTGGAGCTGATGGTGACACTGCTGAGGCTCAGTGTCACCAGCACACCCCGGGGTTGTGGCACTCAGGCACCCAAGGGGCTCAGGGAGGGAGAAGAATCCACAGGCAGGAGATCTGAAGGAGCAGCCAGACCCTGCTGTGACAGCAATCCCAACCCCTGGGGTTTGACCATGTCCCTTGGTGTCCCTGCAGAAGACATTCAGGGCCATGCCAGACTTTCACCACATCCCTTTGTGCCTCTGAAGACATTGTCCCTTGTAAGGCTCTGACCATGTCCCTTCTGTCCCATGTCAAGGTGTGACCATGTTCCTTCTGTCTCCTGTAAGGCTTTGGCCACATCCCTTCTATCCCTGCAGAAGACATTCCGGGCCATGTCAGGATGTGACCATGTCCCTTGTGTCCCTTCAGAAGAGGTTCTGAGCCATGTCAGGGTGTGACCATGTCCCTTGTGTCCCCTGTGTCCCTGCAGAAGACGTTCCGGGCCATGTACGACTACACGGCGGCGGACGCGGACGAGGTGTCCTTCAAGGACGGGGACACCATTGTCAACGTGCAGGCCATCGACGAGGGCTGGATGTACGGCACCGTGCAGAGAACCGGCCAGACCGGCATGCTGCCCGCCAACTACGTGGAGGCCGTGTGAGCCAGCCTGCCCGGGCTGGGGCAGGGACACCTCCCCTGGGGCTCCTGGCCCTCCTGGCCCCCTCAGCCACAACAGAAGGAACTGCAGAGCAAAACACACCTGGAATATCTGACATTTTCAGAAGTACCTCAAAGCACATCCTGCCTTTCTCCTGCTGCCAAACACTTCCAAATGTTGTCTGGAATTTCAAACATTGTAAGGCACTACATAACATCTCCAAAATTCCACTGCTAAAACCTAACACACACATTATATGACTCATTCTCCCACAAAGAGAGAATTTTTCTGGGCTGTTCTAAAATGTTTCAATCTATTAGTTTTCCATTTAAGCTTTCTATTTCAACCCAATTTATTTGGGGAGGGAAAAGCAACCACCCCTCTCCTCTCCTCCTGCTTGCTGAGCTCTCATGAATGTGTTCTACTGCAACTGTTCTGGGGGCAAAAGCTGTGATTTCTTGTAAATTAGTGATGAATAAAGCTGAGGTTTCTGCAGTATGGATGGATGCTGTGGTGCTGGAAAAGGAACTCACCCCACAAACTGCACTGAGGATGGGAAGGTCCCAGACCTGGGGTTATTCCACCATTTTTTGCTTCATCTACTGCAGCACCTGCTAGCAGCCACTCCACAGGAAAGAAGGGAATAAAAACCCCTGGATACTGTGTCTCCCATAGAGGAAATCCAAGTTAACAGCAGGGGTTGTGGCATCTCCCCTGAGGAATTCAGAGTCCAGAGGGAATTCCCAGCAGAGCCAGCCTGGAAGGGCAATGTCCTTCCCCCAGGGCAGGATCCAGGACTGCCAGCACTGGGATCAAAACCCTTTCCATGTGTCAGGAGCACCCTTACTTGTCCAGGGCATGGGATGTAAAGCTGAACTCTCCCAAGGAGGCAGGTCTGGAACCGAAACAACTTCTCAGAAAAGCAAGAAACCCCACAGAGTTTCCTCCTGTAGCTGCAGGCTGTGTGTCTTGTCCCTTTTCTCCATGAGACACAAACAGGCAAAAAACACTCAGAGTTTTGCAGCCCAGGTCCCACCCTGTCCTTGAGCACCTGCTCCTACCTTACACCAGCACTGGTGACACCCCAAGGTCCCTCCCAGCCCTGGGAATCCAAATCTGAGGGGAAGCTGAGAGAGAAAAAGCCCAGAAACCACCAAACCATGAGGCCACGACCAAGTCTGGGAACTATTTGCTCTTTTATTTGCCCACATAAAAGTTCTAAAACCACCTGCAGCAGTTCCTTTCAATAGACATCCATCTGGGTAGCTACAGTACAATATATACAGATCAGAATTCCAGAGGGAAAAGCTGGCAATTCTGGCTGAAGGTCTCCAAGAAGCAGCAATGCAGTCCATGCAATTAAAACTCCATAAATTATTACCCAACATCTGCTGTGAGTCTGTACACAATATACAAAGAGCTCTTGTCCAATCCATCATTTCCTCGTGGAAAAAAGCCTTCCCACGAGGAGAACTGCTGCCAGCAAGGGCCATGGGGCAGAGCCTGGGAGGCTCTTGCAGAGTCTTTCTCCCATCCAAGCACATTTCCTCTTAGCTTGAGTACAAAAATACATGGAAAAATAGATCCAGTACAAATCCCAGGCTCCTGCTGGAAGGAATTAAGCCCAGCTTAGCTCACACGTGCTGCCAGAGCTGCAGCAGCTCCAAAGGAAGCAGCTGGGCCAGGAGGGGGGCAGAGCTGGCAGCTGCAGCACCCACCCCACAGCAAGGGTTTGCAGCAGTTAAGAACACTTTGGATTTGAAAAAAATAATTTAGTTACTCTGTTGGTTTGGTTGTTCACAGTCTTTGCTATTGCACAGCTTTGTCAGGTTTTCTTTCATTGCCTGAAAGAAAGATGCATAGCAATCCCATAGCAACACCTCTGTTGGGAGGAAACAGTCCCACAGATTAGGACGGGGAAAAAACCAACACAAAAAATTTTAAATGGAAAAAATAGTAAAAAAAAAACAAAAAAAGGAAAAAGGGAAAAAAAAGGAAAACAAGGAAAACAAAAGGGAAAAAGGAAAAAGAAGAAGAAGAAGAGAAGAAGAAGAGAAGAAGAAGAGAAGAAGAAGAGAAGAAGAAGAGAAGAAGAAGAGAAGAAGAAGAGAAGAAGAAGAAGAGAAGAAGAAGAAAAAAAATAAAGAAAAAAAGAAAAAAAAAAGGGGAAAAAAAAGGAAAATGATGTATGAAAATTTAAAAAAAATCCTATAGGCCAAATAGCAGATGTAATGAGTAGTGAGCAGTAAGGAACAAAGTGGGGGAAGTGTTGGAGCAGCCCCTGCCCAGTGAGGGCTGCAGTCACTCGGGGCCCGGGCGGGGCGGGGACGGCCAGCGCGCCCGCAGGCTCCGCAGCACACACGCGGCCATCGCGGCCAGCTGCTCCTGCATCTCGAACAGCTGCCTGCCAGAGTAGCCGTGCAGGTCCTCCGAGCTCAGCTGGGCTGCCAGAGCCTGGATCTGCCCCAGGAGATCCACGGGAGGCTGCTCGCTGCTGCTGCTGCTGCCTGCGTCCACCAAATCTGAAAGGAGAGAAGTGCAGGAAAATCCAGGCACAATTCCAGCTGGTTTTGTACAAAATCTCTGAGCAGCCTGCAATGTATTTATTCCATGGGAAATATTCCCAGCAAAGGCACTGCACCCTGCCCCTGTGTCCACCAAATCTGAAAGGAGGGAAAGGAGAGAAGTGCAGGGAAACGCAAGTTCCCTTCCAGCTGGTTTTGTACAAAATCACATCTTGGAGCAGCCTGCAATGTATTTATTCCATGGGAAATATTCCCAGCAAAGGCACTGCACCCTGCCCTTCCTCTGGGTGAGTTTTGCAGAAGATTGGAAAGATAAAACTAAATTTTTAGTGAAATAAAACTAGTTTTTTAAACCGTTTTACGACTGGAAGAATAAAACTAAACCCAAAATCAAAACAAAACTATGAGGTGTTCCCACCAGGAGAGAACAAAGACAAGACAGCAGAACCCTCCAAATCCACAGCAAAAAGCCACCAGGAAGTACCTGCTGCCAGTTTTTCCTCATCTCCACTCAGAGATTTCTCCTCCACATCATTTGCAGGCTTCTCAGCATCTTCAAGCACTGTGCTTTCCTCCAATGCTCGAGATTTTACCTGGCCATTTTTTGGGGAGAGAAAACATTTTCAGATTGAAAAAATAAATTAAATTACACGGTGAGATATATTTTAGCCTCACAATAAACCCAATCACTTTCCCTGTTAATAATAATAGTTTAACCAAGTCATCCGTATCTTGAATTCATGGCACTGAGGCAGGCAGGGATTAGGTTTTAAAGTGCTGTTTTTAATGAAGGAAAACACACATCATTCCTGCTGCAGTTAATGAGATCAATCTTGGCTTCCTGGGTGCTAAAATTCCACTTTACCTGTTGCTCATGGTATCCCTTCAGAGCTCTTTTGACGTTGGAGACCTTGGGGGAGCGGATGGGCAGAGTTTTGATCTCCAGAGCTGTCAGAGTGCTCAGGTCTCCCACAGTCTTGATGTTCTTGGCTCGGATGAGCTGCCCCAGGCCCCTGGCACTGCAGCAGGGGAGGGAAAATGGGTTGTTGGTACACAATCAGGGAATTTCCTGAGCTGGAAGGGACCCGCAGGGTCATCAATCCAACTCCTGGCCCTGCACAAACTCCCCAGCCCTGGGGAGCTTCTCAGTCATCAAAAAAGCACGTGAAGAACGGCAGAATAATCAAGTCTCTTCCTCACCCAACCAAGCCCAATCCCTTTAAGGAATTCTGGCTAAAGCTCTGGTTTTGTAGGTTCAGTAAGAACTCAGTTTCTACTGAAATGGCACCTTTAAGAGCAAGAAGCCACTCACCAGATGTTGGATGTGATCTGAGGTAAAATGACATCCACGGGGGCTTTGCAGCCAGCCAAGGCAGGATACACCAACTCCGAAAGGCACGGCAGAGATTCCTTGGCCATTTCTGTGATCTGGGACAGCACAGGAAAAGTATTAAATTAACTGTCACACACTGAATACAGGAAAAAAATAGAAGAGAAACATGAACCAAAGCACTTCTTACTAAACACTTCTTTGAGCTCTTAAATTTAAGGGTACGAGATCCTGGGGACAGAAATCCTTTGGTTGGAGTGGTAATGTGCTGGATAGAAAAAGAGGAAAAAAATATCTCAGGGTGGTAGGAATTCAGCTAATGGTAGAAATTCAGTTAACAGTAGGAATTCAGTTAATAGTGAGATTTTAGCCCCTGAAACCTCAGAGTTCACTTGAGTTCAGAGTAACAGAATGAGTCAGGCTAAAGCAGTTTTGTTTCTTACACTTCTGATCCTCAGCCCTTACAGCTGTGTGCAAGTGACCACAAACATGCACCAAAGCCATGCTATTTATGATAAATACACAAATACTTGGGACACATAGCATCATGTAAAGGATTTACCCTGACCTGCATGTTAGAGAGGATTTTAAGACTCTTGGAGGAGGGTGAGGAGTGGGATCTGATGACAGGACTCCTCCTGTCGATGTCGTCTGCCAGGCCCTCCTGAAAAATGGGATTTGCAAAGGAGACTCGACGGATCTGAGGAGGAGAGAAGGAGGTTTTAAAGTAGGAACTCAAGCCAGCACTGCTTGGGGAAGTCAGTGTAAGGAGACAAAAAAGATCAGTTGGGAATCATTGAAGTCATTGAATGACCCAGGGAATGTTTCAGCCAAGGACAGACTGTGAGGATTCCCTAAGGAATCTCTGTACAACCCTGAGCATGCTGCTCCTGGGTTTGCAGTGATCCAGGCAGCAGAACACACTCTGGAGCTCTGTTTCAAAACAAAACCCCTCACAACGCAAGCCTGTCAGTGCTGGCACATCCCAAACCCAAACCCCACCTTTTCTGTAAGATTATTCACAACAGAAATCACTAATTCAACAGGTTTGGGATGAGTGCAGTTCCTCATCCCAGTTTTGCACGAGTAGCACACAATTCCCATGGAGTACCTTATTGGCAGGTGACAGGGAATCATCCTCCTGGCTCCTCTTGACCCCTCTCTTGAGGATGCTGGTGGAGGGGGAGGCTGAGGGGGACCACGTGCAGCGGGCCTGGAGGCTGGTGGGGCTTTCAGCCACCTGCACTGAGGGATCCCCTGCCACCTTCAGGGGGGAATCCACACTCTGATCTGCCAAGGCCACGTTGTCAGGCACTTTCATTTCACTTTCCACCAATTCCTCCTTCATCTCTTCATCTGGAACAACACTGGTTTCTCCAGCAGAGTTCTCAGTTTCTCCTTTATCCTCCTGATTTTCTTCTAGCTCCTTCATCTCTTTTTCCTCAGGTTTGCTGTCAACACTCAGCTCCTCAGGCACCTCTTCCAGTTGTCCATTTTCATTTATTTCTTCTTTTTCTGCAGCTGCTGGTTCTTCCCCTTGGTCCCCTGAGTCCAGGCAGTTCTCCCTGGGCTCTTCAGGAACACTCTCAGGCAGAACCTGTTCTGTTTGCTCCTTCTGCTCAGCAGGTTCCTTTATTTCCTCCATGGACTCAGTGGTTTCAGCTGCTGAACCTTCTGCATTCTGTGGAATCTCCTCCTCCACCCCCACACTGCTCCCCTGCAGCTTTTCCACATCCACTCCCTGGCTTTCCAAGCTGAAGGTGCTGGGTTCCTTGGGAGGGTGCAATGGAGTGCTCATCCCACAGGGAGTCAGGGCCAAGCTCTCCTCCAAATCTGAGTGCCCAGAAACATCCCCAGGGGTCTGAACTGGGGTGGTCTCAGGCTCCTGCAGCTCAGGAGCTTTCTCCTCCTTTGACTCAGTGAGCTTTGATTCAGTCACCTGCTGCTTTGGCTTTTTAAAGCAGCAATCACAGCTCTTGATTTTTTTCACCCTTTTGCTTCTCTTGTTCTGACACTCAGGGCTTTGCAAAGAGGAGGGCTCAGCACCTGAAACACCTGCTGCTGGTGCACAGTCCCCTGTGCTGCTTTGCTTCTCCTCCTGTTTGCTCTCCTCTGCTGCTGTCCCATCCTGCTCAGACACACAGGGGCTGCTGAGTGACTCCATGGATGCATCACCCTTGTTTTGCTCCACACTGGTGTCCTGCAGAGCACCTGAATTCTCAGAGCTGCCAGGTCCCACAGCTTCTCCAGCAGCTGCAGGAATTTCCTGCTTTTCCAGGCCACCTGGGTCAGCTGGCACTGCAGCACCTGTGCTGACCTCAGGCTCACCTTTATTTGCCTCCAGTGGACTCTTAGTTTCATTTCCCTGGGCAGATCCCTCAAGGCTCTGGCTCCCTGCCTGTCCCTCTTTCAATTTACCTTCAAGAGAATTGCTTCTGCTCCTCACTTTCACGGGTTTTTTCTTCTTTGTGCTCTCCTCCTTGCCCTCAGAGCTGTCAGCCTCAGAGTTTTCTATGCTGGACAGCAAGCCTTGGGAAGATCTCCTGGTGTGGTACCGTGGGCGCTCCACCTTCTGCTGCCCTGCTGTGCTGAGGCTGCCCTGCCCTTCGTCCTCGGCCCTGGGGGAATCCTCTGCTCTCCTGCCACCTCTGCTGCCCTCCTCATCCAGGCCCCTGCAGGCAGCAGAGTCCTTGGAGCTCCAGTCCTCTGCCCCTCTCTCGGGCTGGCTGCTCTCTTTTGTGTTTTCTGTTGTTTTCCCAGGAATTCCTTTCTGCTTTTGGGATCCATCACCTTTCCCCTGGGAGAGCTTCTTCTGCCCAGCTTTCTCCTCCTCTTTCCTCCTGTCCCTCTTTGGGAGCCCATCCTCCTTTTCCTGGCTGCCTGAGGAGCTCTCCGCAGTCTCAGAGCGTCTCCTGGAGGAACGCCGCAGCTGCCTCTGCTGAGTGGACGCTTGTGGCACCTGGCTGTCATCCCCTGGGGCCTGCTCAGAGCAGCTGCTGCTCTCTGGGGGGGTGTTTTCTTTCGAGTCCATGTCCAACCCCTGAGCCTTTCCCATTTCTGCGATGGCATCCTCGGCTTTTGGGATGTCTGCGTCCACGGAGAGCAGAGCCTGGGAGTGGCTCAGCAGGACGTGCTCCACATCCTCCACTGCAGAGCCCAGCTCAGCACTGCTTTCCAGGCTCTCAGGGGCCAGGGACTCCTCTGACTTGCTCTGGAGTTTGGATTTGTTGCCCTGCAGCTCCATCCTGCTCTGCCGGCGTGTGACCCTGCGGGTGGCCGCAGCCCCCGCTGCAGGCTCCGCTTTCGGAGGGGTTTTGTCTTCCTCTCCAGATTTCTCTGCTGCAGCACCAGCCTTGCTGTCACTGGTGTTTTCCTGCGTGGCTGCCTCAGGAGCGCTCCCAGGCAGCTCTGGCACAGAGTTCAGAGCGGCTGGGCTGAAGGGTCTGCTCTCTGCAGCCCCGAATTTCTCCAGGGTGATGAAGGACTGGCGCCGGCTCACGGGCTGGGGCGTGCCAGAGATGATGTCGCTGGAGGCTGAGCTGTTGCTGACATTTGAGGTGTCCTCCTTCCCTGCTGAGGCCTCCTGGGAAGCTGCTTCCACAGAGCTTGTCTCCAGTCCCTCTCCAATAGATGTCTCCATCATCTCAGCTGTGTCATTTTTGGGCTCCCCCTGGCTGCTGCAGGCTGGGCTCTCCTCTGAGTGACATCCTTCACTGCCTGCATCTTGCTCCTGTCCCAAAACACCAACAGCAAAAGATTTGTCCTAGGAATCAAATGGAATAGTTGTACTTGTCCTGTGAACATAACACAACAGCCAACTCCAGTTCTGGTGCAATAGAAAACAACACATCCACAAGGTTTTTCTAACCACCCTTCCTCCAAATTATTTATTATCTGTGCTTTGATAGTTATAAATGACACTTTTTAAAACCATTTAATCCCAAAACAAAGAACTTCAAAAATGTTTGAAGTTTTGCTGTATTTCACCTGGTCTGATTGGCACTACAATTAGCACAGCAGCTGTTCAGGCAATTTCTCTCCAAAAGGAATTCAGGATTTACAACCTTTACCCCAATAAAATATTGTGGCAACACAGGCACATGGGTGAGCAGACACTGGTCACATAAATCCTCCCATTCTGAAATCAATTACCCAATGATTGGGCCTAAATGATATTCTAATTAATCCTAAATGAATAAACTACATAAAGCAGAACACAGCACTGCAATGGTGTTAAGTTTTCTCTCACCTGGTGCTGAGAATGGAAAACAAACCACAAAAACTCTCATGTTTGGCAGAAACTCTGATTTTAATCACCATCAGACAAAGGGAAATTACCTGAGGTTGGTTTGCAGTGTCTTCTTTGGCATTTTCTACTGAAGGTGGCATTTCCCTAAAAGAGAATTACTGAAATCAGTGTTGTTGCCAAAGGAGAACCTTGAACGACCACAAGTGGACACTTCTACTCACAAAGAATCCTCCTGGCTCTGGCTGTACTGGGAAAAGGAGGTGGTGTCCTGGGAAGCATCCAAGTTGTTGTACATGGCAGGAATATCAGCCCTGCAACAACACCAGGAATGGGAGTCAGACTCCTTTGGAATTTATTATCTCCTTATTTCAAGGCCATTCTTTTCAGCTGCATTAAATCTTTATTTTTGGGGAATAAAAGCTGTGGTTGGGATCCCACTCTGCAAAGAATCCCCAGAGCCCAGAGGAGTTCCTGCCTCACAAGTCCTGCTCACACTGCTTTGGCTATCTAAGCACAGAAAACACACCAGTATTATCTTCTCACATTAAAAATATCATTGTAAAGATTCTGCTGCAATTCAGATTAGTCTTGGGGATATCCTAATTCCTGACATGCTGCTGACTCAAGAAATCCTTTCCTCAGGTTGTTTTACCCAATCCTTTCATTTCCATGATTTATGAAAAATGACATCTTTTATTTCACACTGTGAGTTCTGAAGTAAAAATCTGAACTCCAAATTCCCAAACTCCACTCAGACTAGAGAGAGTGTATTTATCCAAAAGTGGAAATGCAATTGCAAGAATAATTTGGTTGCTTTTAAACAGCAAAGCAAGGAACTCTTAGCTTTAAACTTCATAACCTATATGGAAGAACAAGACTCAATTGTGGTGGTGTGAGTAACAGGAATTGAAGTTAAGTCAAGCTCAGCTACTCAAGGAATGACATTTCACATTAATTTTAGAACAATAAATGACAGACCTCTTTGACCTGAGCACTTCTTTCTGATGTTCTGTCAATATTCTTGGTTTTGTTTCTGGAGGAATAAACACAAAATCAACAGATTTCTCCTCTTCCAGAAGCGTCTCACTTGCTGTCTTAGGAGATGAAAATTCCAGTTTTAACTGCAGAAAGATAAAAACCCCAAATCCTGGGTTAGGAACAAGAGAGGAACTGAAAATCAGGAATTTCTGAAGGACACGACCTATCTCTGTGAGGGATCTGCCAACCCCAAAACCCACCAAAACCCAAACCTGTCACAACTTCCAGCCAGAGTGAGGACTGAAGTTTTTTCCTGCCACCCTCCCACCCAGCCTGACCCCTCCCCAAAACTCAGAGAATTCTGACAGGAATATTAACTCAGACTGTGCTGGAAAGAAAAATATTTCAGCATCCCCAAAGTTCTGAAGATCCTGGATTTGATTCCAGGGCACCTCTCTGGGAACACTTCACCTTTGCAGGTGTTGCTTGCACGTTGCTGGACTTGTCTTTGCCATCAGTTTTGGGTTCACTCGTCTGTGCCAACATGGAATCTCGTTTCTGTCCCACCTTCACCTCCATGCCACTGATCTTTGCATCCAGCTGGGAATTCTCCATCTGTTCAGACAAAACCACTCTGAATGCACTGTGGGAAGAAACTCCAAGCTCATAAACCCACCCTGTGTTGATTTCTAGAATAAAACCACCCCATATTAGCAAATCTCTAAATTACGTAGACAACTTAAATTAATTATTTCAAATAAATTGCTAGAACCCAAAATTCACATGCAGGAAGTGGTTAAGAACCATCTGAGTGTTTAGGCAGTGCTAACCCAGCACAGTTTATCATTCTAAACATGAAACCACTGCAGGTGAATCAGATCAAAAATCCCTGCTGACCTTTCACTCCCTGCTGAACAATTCCCATGAAATCCCAACAGAATATTTACCATGTCAGAGAAGGGGCCACTGCACTCCTCAGACACCTCAATGCTTTCAAAACCAGGCAGCAGCAGAGGGATTTTATTTTTGGCTTGGCTTAACACAGACCTGCCCAACAACAACAACAAAAAAGCATTTTAGATTTATAGGAGGGGAAAGGTGCAGAAAAAGAGCAGCAGCTCACAACAAAAACATCCCCCAGCTTGCACCAGAAATCAGAATGGTACAACACAACTTGTGAGCTCTTCCTGTGAAGACAGAAATAACAAGAATCAGTTTCTTACTTGAGTTCCTCGGGATAGGTGAGTGAGGAGGCCTTGGCAAAGGTGCAGTTCCAGAGCTGGGCGCTCTGCTGGCGGATCTGCTTGTTCCTGTGCTGGAAGCCCAGGCAGAGCACGGGGCTGAGCTGCTGCAGGAGCTCAGAGTCACAGGAGCCCGGGCAGTGACACTGCAAGCACTGCAGGATCTCTGCCAGCAGCTTCTCCAGCTCAGGGAGAACAAAACACAAGGGTTTTAATCAAAAATTTCAACTGAAATCTCCTATATTTGAATGACAAGTTTATTTTTGACTTTATTTTTACAGTCTGAAATGTCACATCACATCCCAGTCCCAGAGCTGAGTGCTCCTCCCCTCCAGAATAAATCATTTTAAAATGAAATCTCTACCCTCATCACATTTTAGATTTTTTTTTAATACAGAAGAAATGGCAAAACTCTGCTGTTCCACACTTCCCCCAACCCCAGTGATTTCTGTAGCAAATTTACCTTGTTGCTCAGATTGCTGTAGACTTTGGGTACCTCAGGGAGCCTGCCAAAACAAATTCCATGCATTTTCATCTGTTGTCTCATTTATCCCAAGCATAAAAATTGAACAGATAATAAATTCCAGCACTGCACACTCGTTTTAGTGAGTGACTTGATGGAATTATTTTGTGAAATGAGCCTCAGTTGGGGATTAAACAATTTCCTGATGGAGTTTCCCAAATTATCCTTTAAATTCCATGGATACTGATATGCTGACTTCAGGAGAAATTAATGGAAAAGTCAGTGGTAATTAGTACAAAATTCAAAAATGAAAATTAAAATTTAAAATTAAAGCTTTTCTTATAAATTAACTTCTAATTGCACTCTAAATGCTCTCCTTAAACACAGGCTCCCAGGCTCCATAAATATTTGCATTAAAAAGCTGAAATTTTGGCATTAAAAAGCTGAAGTATCACTAAGCAATTCCATAAACTAAATAATTCCATATAAATAAAAAAATAAATAAATTCCATGTGAATAAATATATAATAAATATATGTACAAAAAATCCCTAGGTACAATTAGCCAGAAAAATGTGAGGAAACTGCATTTATTAACTCAGTTTATAAGCCTGTGACCTCCAAGCTGAAGAGGTTCCCAAATTTTTATTTACTTCCACACGTCCTCCTTCAAAAACATTTATCCAACTTCTCCTTTATCGGGAATAAATCTCAGAAAAAATGATGCGTAGAAAATAAACTTTTCCATTTTTATGAAGAAATCCAAGGAAAACAATGCTCAGGGAAAAAGCACCCAACAAACCCAGTGTTTCCTTCTGCTTAAAGTCTTCCAGGATTTCAGTGTACATCAAGAAATTATCATTAATTTCCTAAAAAATTCAGAAAATTTAATGCAAAAATTTTATTTTTTCCTAGAAAATTTTATTTACTTCTATCAATAAATATCTTCACTGCAGGGCAAATCACCAGCAGGTGGAAACAAAACTTTTGAGCCTTGCAGAGATGCCAACAGAGTCCCTCTGAAGAGACGAAAAATTGAAATACGGAGCTTTTTTCAAGGCCTGCAAACCCTGAGCTCCATCCCACACAACTCCAGAGTTTTGCCAGCCCAAATTGGCAGCCATGCTTCAAAGCCTCACCTGGTTTTTTCATAGAACACTGCCAGGGGCTTGGAGAAAAGGGCCAGGGTGGTGCCCAGGAGCGAGGGCAGCGAGACGCGGCTGACGATGGCGTGCACGGCGGCCAGCAGGGACGGGCCCAGGGCAGCCAGGGGCTCTGCAGGGCTTTCTGTGCAGCTCAGCTCGTGGAAGGAGTTCAGCAGCAGCAGCAGGAGCTTGAAGAGAGAGCTGAGTTTGCCAAGGGGCTCCTTTTTCTTCTTAGCCCAGTCTGTAGGTGTCTGGGGAGCTGGTATGCAAAAATTCGAGTGAAAATTTGGTTTTTTCCTTAAGCAACATGAAAACACAGCTGAACACTGAGTCTACATGAGAGGCAGAACTCTGATTCCCAAACCAGATCTATATATAAGTAGTTTAAAAATTGATTTAACAACTTAAAACACATTTTAACCACACAATTTTATCTGCTTTCTATTCTTCTTTTTTGTATTTCTGGCTGGTCAGACTCCGCTTTTAAGGTTTTAATGCTTACTTGAAAATAAACAACCACTCCTCAGATATCACCTGATACACAAATTCTGGAACAGTGAACAGGAGGGAAGGAGAAACACAATTTTTTATTTATTAATTTATTTATTTGGAAGGGAACTTTACATTATGTTTTTCCTCATCAACATTTCCAGTTAAAGCATTCCATTCCTGCAGCAGACTAACACTGCAATTTACTATTTCAACAAATTCCCATGGGGCAGATCAATTTTAAGTACTTTTTTACTGAATTATGCTTATTTGGAAATTATTTCTTCAGCTTTAGCAGTTTAAGTGGAAATAAGAAACAAAACAAAGAATATTTTATACACAATGACCCTTTGCGTCTGTTAAACTCTAACCAACTCTTGAAGCCACACACAGAAAACTCAAAATGTAAGTATTTCCTTACATCTGGTTTTGGGCTGGAACTTAGTGCCATAGGGTGCAAAGTTGATGCAGTCAACCATGACTGCCACAAGGTGGGTGAGACCTTCCAGCATGGAGAACACCTGAGGAGGAAACAGAAACAGAAATCAATGAGGAGAAACAGAAAATCATTCAGCAAAACCAAAAATCAACCTACCAGCAAAACCAAAAATCAATCCTCAAAAGAGCAACAATGACAGAAAAAAAACCATGTTGGGTGTTCAAGACAGCAAGGAAACAACTTTAATTAAAGGTGGGTGAAGTTGTTCTGCATGATCGGGTCAGACTGGGAAAATTCCATTTTAAACACACATTTACACTGAGGGTGAGCTTCCCATTCTAATAATTAAGACATAAATAGTGTTTAAAGCAGCAAACAGTGGCAGGCAGCTGGAGAAGGGGTCACATTCAGGATAAATCAATGAAATTAAGGTTCAAGTGTCACTGTGTGCCCAAAGACAAAGCCTGGTTGCCAGAAAAGTCATTACAGGCACAACAATTAAGTTGCCATTAACGGTCAAAGCACAAATAATTTTTAGTGCATAGAAAAAGATGATCAAAGTTGCTTTTTTCCCCTCTCAATCCACCCAAATTTTCCTAAATATGGCCCAACTTGCTTTAAAAGGAACACTGATACTGTGCGCTAAAAGAAGTTGCAATATAGCTTCACATTGAACTTATAAATTGTTTGGCTTGTTTAGCAATTACTGATTTTTAAAAGTGATGTTTATTATCAGGATACAGTAGCATCCAAGGCAGGTTACAATGACTCAATCCCCTAAATTCCTGGTTTTTAAATCCCATTTTTTGTTTTCTTTCACAGTATTTTTTCCAAAGTGTACTTTGAGCATGAAGGGTTTTATATTCCCTCCCCTTGTGGTGTGAGTTTGGGAATAGGCAATTCAGGTAACAAAAACACTGACTGCTTCAAAATCTCTCTCTTTTAGAAAGCTTTATGAGTAAAATCCTTAAATTTTAGTGTACAAGGCTGGTGGTCCCATGTTCCTCCTTCCTAACTGCAGTGCCAGGGTTTGTGGTATAAACACATTTCTCCTGGACAAATCCATTGACCACCACGATGACACTCATTAACCATTGTTATTATTTAGAAGACAAATCTAAAATCTGTTTAACTATTTGAATATTTAAGCTTTATACTTATTTTTACTCCCTTCTTTCATTTCTCTACCAACTCCTGCCAGCAAAAAGAATTCTTAAAGCTTCAAGTCTCACCCAAACCACTGCACGCTACAGAAATCACCACACTAGAATTCACAACACATTCTTATAGCTAATTTAAATACAAAAAATCTGCTAAATGATGTGTTTTATACTCACTACTGGAGTTTCACCTTCTAGCCCAGATATTATTTTGGCACAAAGCTCTTCACAGCACAGGTTTTCTTCTGCTGTTGCAACCAGAGCAGCACAGCGAGCAAAAGCTCGGTACAGGTCTGACCAAGAGCGCAGCAAGGATTTCAAAGTTGGCTTTAACAGAGAGAAAAACTTGATAAATATCAATGTTTGTGCACAGAGAAAAACTTGCTTCATGTTTTCTTCTGTCAAAACCTAGGGGATTCTTTAGGGTTTTAAGTTGGAGGTTTAGGGTTAGGTTTAGGGTTTTAGTTGGAGGTTTTTTTTACAACACCAATCCATGGTGTTGTACTGAACCCAAACCCAGCTGACTGAACCCAAAGCCAGCTCTGAGAGTTCAGAGACTTTATAAATCCCAGCCTGTTTTGAATTAATTTGATTTGTTTGCTGTTACCTGTGGGAATCCCTGAGTGGGGAAAATGTGGGTTACTGGCAGCAACAAAGCACTGTACACAGCACTGAAGTTGTGTTCCAGGGCATCCCCCTGGTTCACCTCGTTGCTCTGCAACAAGAAAAGAGTTTTAGGGTGTAATATTCTTCATTTCTTCATATTTGTCAATACTTTGTTTGTTAAATAAACAGTTCTGCCCACTCTTCTCCAAGGAGATTATCTACCAAACACCTTTATCTCCCAGATTATCTTCTGGGAGAAGAGCTGCTGAAATCTGCTTTTTTAGAAGAGACTCCTTGGGGAAGTCTCATCCCAAATTTTGTCTCAAACTGGGACATTAATGAAGCTGCAAAATTGGGATGACAAGTAAGGCTGTTCCTGATTCACTGTAATAAATACAGTTTGAAATCAGATATTCTGCTCTTCCAAGAGTTCAGGAAGATCCTGCCAGCAAAGGGTAAAAAGCTCTGTTTCGAAATGCCAAAACACATTCCAAGAACTAAACTGATCTGTTAGGAAATGTCTGATGTGTTCCTCACTTATTTCAGCTGCAGAAAGTGATGACCACACTCAGAGAATCCTGGAATAGGCTGGCTTGGAAGGGACCTTAAAGCTCATCTCACTCCAACCCCACTGACCTCATCCCACACCTCCCACTATCCCCGGCCTTGGACACGTCCAGGGATGTTCAAGGCATGGAAAGGCAAAAAGGTCCCACAGCCAAGGACCACAAGGAAATGATTGTTAATCAGGTTGTTAATGAGGTTGTAATTAATTTTTAAGTCAGTCCTTGCTGCTCCAGTTTGGGGTCAGGCTCTGGCTTGGCCACAGCATTCCCTCATTGAGAACTCTGAAAATCTGGAGAACAGAACCTGAAGCAGGAATCATCTTCATGGACATTTTACTTCCTGGACACCAGATTTTACATTTGCTGATCAATAATACAGATTTCAGGAAGGCAAAGCTTCTCTGGGAATTCCATTCCAGCCCCTCCCCACCCTCCCAGGCAGAAATTCCTTCCCAAAATCCCATCCAGCCCTGCCCCTGGCAGTGGGAAGCCATTCCCTGTGTCCATGCTGCTGTAAATAGTCACAGCACCTAAAACTTTCTTCAGAAATTCTATGGTTTTTAGATCTAATGATTAATGAGGATTAATTAATTAAGCAACTCCTACATTACAATCAACATCTTCCTAGTAAATAAGCTGCTAAATCTCTTAAATATTATAATTTATAAGGCTTTTATTACACTAAAGAGGTTTAACATGAGTAAAACTCCGGTCTAATTACATCCTGAACATCCCAGTCTGGGATTTATTTTATTTTCACACCAAGCAAACCACCCCATGGCATTTAAAAGCCAACAGTTCCAGGGGGAAAGCTTTCCACGGTTTTTACCAGCAGGATTATGCCAAGCTATCTAATTCCAGTATCACTTCAAGACATGGAATTTCTTTAAAAAATTCAGATAAATCCTCAGCAAAGTTCTCCTGTGGGGGTCTGGCGGTGGGGAAGAGAACCAAATTCACTGACTAATGAATTAATTACCTGATTAATCCACTCAGTCAGAGGATTAACAACAATGCTCCACATTCTCCAGAGGTGCTCCTTGTTGCCCACCTGCCCTGCACTCTGATCCATGACACCAAGCACAGACTCACTGAAAGCCAGGGCAGAGGTGGGCCCAGACAGGGCAAAACCCACCAGAGCCTCCAGAATCCCAAAAAACCTGGGGAAGGAAATCACACAGCTAAGAGTTGGGTTTTTTCCATCTGAAACTAGAGGGGAAAAAATAAAAATGGTGTGGTATTTTCTAAGGGATGGTGAAAGCTCCAGGTACCTCTCATCTGTCACACAGCATTCCAAGAGATTATTATGGAAAGGCAGCTGGATGAGGAACAGGGCGGGAGTTCCCTTGAAGAGAAATGGCAGAGGTTAAAGCAGCACTGAGCAGATGGAACGGCTGCCTCCCTTCCACAAGAGTTTCTGTATTGTGTTCAACTCTGAGCCAGGAACTCACAGTTGTTAAAAGTTGTCCAAAATTGTCAATTCTAACATTTCAACATAAAAATAGGAGGGAAAACTGGAAACCTAAGATGCTGCCACATCTTGGGATTTGCTCATTTCCAGGCCACACTAAGAGATCTTTTGGGCAACTTCTGTTCCATCTATCACAAGTATTTCAGGTTTGCTAATGTCGAGAGTATTTCACAAAATCTATTTAATATCTGCCAATTAAAATTTCAACTAGGAGCAAACTCCTTCCTGCTCAGTCTGCTCCTCCCTAAACAAAAAAACCCAAAATTCAGCAGCATTACAGCCTTTTTGTGATTATTTTCTAAACATTTTATTACCTGTTCCTCCCTTCTGAAGCAGCACACAGAATATGATATTCACTAATGAGGATCAGCCCTTTTCCTGCACTAATTTCATTAATTAGAGACAGTTAAATTACTCCTGAGAAGTGAGGCCTGCAAACCCAGTCTGCACTCTGGAAGATGAAAAAATTTGACTTTCCAAAACCTTTCAGCATTAATGAAGTCCCAGAATTAATTCAGACTTACATTTAAAAGATCCATATCAGCAACCTGATAAGCTGGGGATCCCAATACTTTTGGAGGCAACTCCTTGACAGTGATGTCAATAAGAGACTAAGAAGGAGAAGAGGAAAAAAAAATACATTTTTTCTGAGGGTTCAAATATTTTAAGCAAAATATAATAAATACAAATAAAATATAAATATAAAAAATACAAATAAAAGTAAATAAAATACAAAGTAAATAAAAATAACTAAATTAAAAAATAAGATACGAATACATATATAAAAAATACATACATAAAAAAATACATATCTAGAAAATACAAATAAAAGCAAAATTGAAACAATTCCCTTCAGCTAAAAGCCAAAAAAAATTCCATCCAGAAGGTTCCCAAAGTGTTTTTTAAAGCACAGAAGAACCATGCACCCAATTCTGCAGCTAAATCTGAAAATGCTTTTCAAGACAAACTTACCAGGATTCTCTGCACAGGCAGAGAATTTGATCTCACAATGTTTTTTAAGGCCTGGAGTAACATGGTCAGTATTTCTGAGCCTTGCTTCTCTTTCTTATTTCCTGCAATAAAGAACATTTCCAGTCAGAGCAGAATGGTCACTCCCAGCATTATTCAAACTTTTAGTGCAAAAGCAAAAAAATTCTGTGTAAATTTGTAAAATTTACCCAATCCTTCAAAGATTCAGGTACCAATTCTGCTCATAACAGACACGAAATTTCAAAGTTTAAATAAAACGTCCAAGTTTAATTAGGAAATGGAAACACCTTTGTTTCATTAAGGATTTGAATTTTGATACATTAAAGCTGTGGAATTTTGCATTTATCCAAAGAATGCTTCTTCATGTTCTTTGATTTTCAATACAAAAGTCTGCAT
Organism: Irena cyanogastra; assembly: GCA_013397155.1. NCBI lineage: Eukaryota > Metazoa > Chordata > Aves > Passeriformes > Irenidae > Irena > Irena cyanogastra. Next base: position 15,535 of record VWZV01005350.1, on the reverse strand, counting down.
TATTAAGAATATTCTGGACTTTTCTTAGATTTTTAGAATAGGAAACAACTTTTATACATCTGCAGACTCTACAGGTTACTATGGAACAGAATTTCAATGAAGAAAAAAAGTCAGAAACTTTAATTTTTGTCTCCATTCCTCAACACTAAAGACTCAAGGAGGGGCTGTTTTTCTTTTGAAATTGCTTTAAAATAAAACAGAATTATTGATTCAGACTAATCCCAAGCAATGAAGCATCAACAATTTCTGGTCTAGTTTAAAAATAAACCACCTCTGACTGGTGAGCAATGCCAAATTAAGGAAAATGACCCTTTTTACCTGCTTCAATGGCTGTTTTTACATATCCATTTATGTCCTTCCAGACAACATTCAGCAAACAATCTGCAAGGTAACAGTGGTTTTACTCAGTTTGCAATAAAAATATTCAACAAAACTGCAGCTAATATACAAATTGTGTTAAAGGATAGGTTTTGATTTAAGCCAAAACTCAAATTTCAATGCAAGTCAGACCAGTTTTACCTTTTAAAACATCAGGATAGCACACAAAGTGTTGATTTCTTATGTTTCCCTTGCCCACTCAATTTCCCAGGAAATGTTTAAATTTCATCACTGAATTCTTACCAGAAACTTCTTTTCCAATTGCAATAAAGCCATCCTGAACAGCATTTATGAGAGTGCTGGCATGCTTACAAAAAAAAGAAGGGCTACTGATCAATGGGTACTGGAGAGGCTCTACAAGAAAAAAAAAACCACATTCCATAAACTCGTTACTTTGCAGTTTACTGGGAAAAAAAGCCTTAAAAATAATCAAGTACTTGTGTATTAACAGCATTTTTAACATAAAAATATCTTAAAGCTGACAATACTTAAAAGTTTCAATCATTTCATTCCAACAGACAAGATTTGAGATTACGTAAATATATTTATTAAAATTAAATAAATAAAAATATAAAACTCACATACCTAAACTAAGCACGAGTTTGTTTTGCTTAGCAAAATCCACCACTTGTGGTCCCATAAGGAAGTGGAGCAGCATTTCCATCCCCAGCAGCTGGATGGAAGGGAAGAGCAGCACTCCTGCTGTGCTGCTGTTCAGGGCCATCCTGGGCGTGCCCAGGCTCACAAACGGGAAAGGACCTGAGGGAGGGCACAGGAATCAGGGTCACATGCCAGGGAAAAGCCCCAAATTCCCCAGGAAAAGGGCAAACCATGGAGTGGTGCTGGCTGAAAGGCATCTCTTGACAGCCAGGTTTCTCAGGTAAGTGGGGTTTGCCATCACAGCCATCTTTTTCCAAGTGTATCTGCCCCAAAATTGTAAATTTCAGGACACCAGATTTTATTTTGCCACACAAATCTCCATGGAAGCTGTGGTTACACAGCCACTGAACACTTGTATAAATCTGCTGCTACAAAACAGTTTCCATTGGAAATTGTCACCTGACCACAAATTTAAGGGGTCTTGGCAAAATATTTTGACTAACTCAGCTGTGATCTCACAGGACTAAGATGAACTTTTTGAAGAAGGGAACACAGGAAACTCCCCAAATCCAGGACATCCCTGAGGCTCCTGATTACAGCTGAACAGAATGGCACAAGCCATGGATGCCAGGCTTCCAGAAAGGGAAGAAAAACCAGGAGTTCCTTATTGGCTATTTAGATATAAAGCTCAAATATGTGTGGCTTCACATGCGGTTCAAGTATTAAAATCCCTGATGGATCACCATCACTGGGCAGGGTTATGGCATATTGGGAAGAATTCCTGGCTGGAAGTGCCCAAGGCCAGGCTGGGCAGGACCTGGAGCAACCTGGGACAGTGGGAGGTGTCCCTGGATCAGCTTTAAGGTCCTTTCCAACCCAAACCATTCCAGGATTCTCTACTATTCAGGCAGAAACTAAAAATGCTACAAAAATAAAAGGGCACATATAAATAGCACATATATTCATATATGAAAAAAGAAGATTTCAAACCAGAGCTCCCTTGCAACAGAGAACACAATTCAGGACATTAAAACTGGTCCTCAAACTGCGATTGAGACAACTTTTGAAACTTTAAATGAAGACTGCAACAGCTTAATTTTCCCCAGTATAAATCATGACCTCTGAGCCCTGCAGTGACCACTCAGAAAAACCACTGTTCTCCAAAACAGTAATTATAAATGAAAAAGCAGCAACATGACAACCAGAAGAGATGAGTCTCTGCATGTGAAATGGAGCTGGAAATTCCCACAGGTTGATGTTTCAGTACCTGGTTTCTGCCCAGGGGTTGCTGAGCCCAGGCTGGGGTTGTTTGGCCGTGAGGGCGTTCCTGGGAATGCAGCAGCAGGATCCACACTCAGAGTACTTTGGATTAATGGGACACAAACCTGCAAAGGGATCCCAGTAACAGCTACAACATGTGCAAGCCATAAAAAACTCACTTCAATCATCACAGACTGGCTGCTGTCCACAAATCAGTTTCTGGACATTTAGAATGAATTAGAAATGTCTAATCAAACAAAAATTCCTGGTGGATGCAATATGTTTTAATAACCCTAAGAAAATACTTTTCCCTCCCTCTTGAAGATTAATTTAATGAAATCCAGGTGTTGAACAGAAATAGGTCCATTGCACTTACAGTGTGACTAAAAATTAAACACCTACATCATTTTTCTTTCTATCTTCCTAAATATTTATGGTCTTGTCATCAGTTTTCCTATGACAGCCTTTTCAAAGCCCACACTTCCTGGGTGAAAGGAGAGAAGAGCCTTTATTTAACACATTTATAATCCATGACTGCATGCAGGGGAGGTTTTCAGGGATGCTCACAGGACATCCCCACAGATTCTCCAATATTTTGGGGCTGTGAGTCCCAACCATCCCTTCCACACAATCTGTAAGTCACACACAAGGACAAACTGGTCCCTTGAAGTGGGACTTGAGGGAGTTTGATTTCAGTAGCAAAGTAGAAAGGGATGAAGCAGGAATATTTTACACAACTCAGAGCTGCACAGGATCAGGATTCTTGTCACCTGTGTTACCTGTTCAAAGTTTGAGGGCAGGTGAGGTCCCAGTCTCATCAGCAAATACCACCAGACCTCCAGCTTGGTCAGGGCCAGAGCCTCTGTCCTCACGTGGATGGAGCTCAGTGGCTGCATCAGCAGTTTCAGCCTCTTAGCACTGCACAGGATGTCTGGGAGATCAAAAAGTGCATTTTAAACAACAGAAATTATTAAACCACAGCTCAGCAAAATTTGACTAAACCATTATGTTTTTTTCCCTAGTATCTTTTAGCCTCAAATTCAATTAACAGTAATTGGCAAAACTCAACCACACCAACCTTTCCAATTCTCTTACTGCTCTAATTATTGCCTAGAGTAACTCTGCAAAAACCAAGTATTTCTTTTCAATACCAAGAGTGAAATTAAATTTTGTGCATTCCAAGCTGACCCTGCCTGAGAAGGGAGGTTGGACCCAACCTGACCTATTTTGAGATTCTGTGATAAACATTAGAAATCCCCTCTTGCTTGCTCTGTTAGGTCCCATCTGCTCCAGGGAAATGAAAATCAAACACTGAGTTTTCTCTTCAGAACTCAGAGAAGCACAATCAAGGTAAAAAATACTGATTTTGACACAAGCTAGACTAAAAACTTGTCCAGATCACACCTTTAAAACAACTTTTTTTTAACACCTCTGGAATCCTGAAGTGTTGCATTTCTCCAGTTAAACCACACCATCCAAAATAAAACATACATGATATTTTATTCTCTATTTCATTGCTGTTTGGATCATTTATAACACTACAAAACATTATTTACTCATTTTATTCCATTTCTATCATTCCCAGAAATCAGGATAGAACAAACGACCAAACTATCACCTTGACTCAAAAACAAAACAAGAAAAAAAACCAAAAAACAAAGAAACCCAAAAATTTTAGTTTTAGCTATGCACACACACAATGAATTTTTCTGCACCATTATGTGGATATCCAGTGGTACACAAATAATGCACTGACCACTAACAGATTATTTTTTTCCAGTTATGTATTAATACACATTATGTATCAGTTATGTATTAAAGTATATTTATTAATGTATTGTATTAATACAGTTATGTATTAATACATATTATGTATTCATGTATTATATATTATTATGTTTATATACATAAAAATATACATATATAATACATATATAATGCACATATAATACTACATATAATAATATGTATTATTATATTATATATTATTATGTTATATGTATTTATATATTTATGTATTAGTTATGTATTAAAGTATATTTATGTATTGTATTAATAGAGTTACGTATTAATACATATTAAGTATTTATGTATTAAAGTATATATTCCAGTATGTACACTTTTCCAATTACCCATGACTTGTATTAAAACAAGTCAGGTTGAATATTTTTTTTTAGATCTACCTGGATTTAGAGCGAAATTATCAATGAGGCTCTTCCATGCAATGAAGGCAATTTTCTTCACCACCGGGGAGCCGCTGCGGAAGCCCAGCTCCTCCAGCTGCAGCAGAGAGTTGATGAAACTGCCACTGCGGTGCAGAGTCTGAGCAGGAAGAAATGCACAATTAAACAGATTGCTGCTGCTCAAAACTCCTTTTCTAAACATTTCCTGCCTTTTCTGCTTACCTTTCCAAGCAATCTGACAAACAGGGGCCACAGTTTTAACACGAAGGTCTCGTTTTTGGAAGAAAACAATTTCTGAAGTTCGGAGATTAGTTTCTGCAGGCAGAAAGAAACAGAATTTCTAGAAGATATACATTTAAAACATCCTAAAAAGAACACACTCCTACCAATGTCTGGGGATACAACCAACAGACAAGATTTGAGATTATGCAAACATATTTTTTACAATTATATATATATATATGAAACTCATATACCTGAACTAAGCACAAGTTTGTTTTGTTTAGCAAAATCCACAATGTGTGGTCCCATGAGGAAGTGGAGCAGCATTTCTGCAGTTTCTACATCAGGAGGATTTCATTCTGTACCACACAGCATTTGCTACCACCTGATTCTCTTTTTGGTTGAAATTTATGGCTCTTATTCTGACAGTGGCAACCAAGAAAGCAAAACCCATTTCTTCAAATATTTGCATTTCCTCCAACTCTCAAGTCAAAACATGCCCTGACCCCAAACACCACCTTGTTTGCTTGGTTTTGGGGTTTTTCAGCAGAAAACAAGGAAAAATAAATGAGCCAAGCAAGGCCAGCCCTGGAAGTGAAGGGGAACATGAAAAGCTTCATCAAAGACACCATGGGGCTGCTGCTGCACAGGAGGGGGAATCCTGAAGGACAAGGAAAATGCTGAGCATCCTCTGCTTTCCTGCCCCCAAATTCTGCCTCCTATCCCCTCTTTGTTGCTGGGCACTTTTCTGCAGTGGTCCTATATTTACATTTCCATTCTTTTTCACATCAAAACCACTGCACTGGCATCGAGAAGTTGCAGTCAATGCACAGAAAATCAAATTAATGTCCCCAAACAGCCCCAGCTGCTCCTGTTGCCCAAAGGCCCAGCAATGTCACTCACTGTGGTCATCAGGTGCTCGGTGACAGCTGCCACCTCCTGCTGCTTCTGCAGGAGCAGTGGCATTCCCATCTCCAGAGCAGTGGCACCTCTTAGCTGCACTTTGTGAGCTGAGTGGACAACCAGAGGGATGATCAGCTTTGCCCACCTCACAGCCTCTTCTCCCATCTGGGCTGGAGTTTGCTCCATTAAGCTGGATCAAAAAAATAAAAAAGCCCAAAAAAAGGGATTACAGATCTGCAACAGACAGCTCAGGCACACAAGTTATCTCTGTATCATCAATAAATGCTCTAATTCAACCCAGGATTTATAGGAAACCATTCCAATTTTTAAAAATCAGTTGTATTTTGGGATTGTACTAGAAGCACAGAGTTCAAGTGTTATTTCAGATAAACCTCTCCAAAAGCACACCAGCCTGACCTGAGAGCTCTGCTTTGTGTTTTATCACAGCAATTTGGCACAGGAGCTGAGAGTCTGACAGGAATGCACAATGCCCAAGGAACTCTGGCCATGAACCACCCCTGGGAGCTCCCAGGAGCCCAGGCAGCTCCCACACAGCTGGGAACAACTCCCAGCAGCTCCTGGAAAAATCCCAAGCCAGGTTTGGACAGAACACTGAACACATGAACACTGGCCTGGTAAGAGCTCTGATTTTATCCTCTATTCTCAAACTGTTAAAGCACACCATGACAAAATTCCACATGTTTCCACCATCCCACCCACACCATGAAATGTGCAGAAATGGGAACATCTGGCATATATTCAAGTTAGCCTGTATCAGAAATCCTGGAATTTTGTCAAGTCCCCCTTTTCCCCAGGAAAGTCAAAGGCCTCCATCCCTACAGTTGATGGAGAATTTTCTGTACTAAGGAAAAGTTCTGCCTTTCAAGTCATTTTATTAAAGCCAGAGAAGATCTGTTTAAAAGAACTATTCAAAATGGATTTGCAGCTCAAACCAGATACCAAAAGTCTAAGAGAAAACTTAAAAAAAGAGTAAAGATACAAGCTCAATGCATTTACTAATACAGAACTTAAATTAGCACTAAGTAAAGATAAAATTTGAATATTTTACTTCTGCTGACCAGAACAATGTGCTCACAGTGATGGTCCTAAAAAATTCACTTTTGGAATTAGACAGCAATTTCAACAAGGTTATGGGAAACATTGTACTAAAATGTGTTGCCAAGTGGATATTTCTAAATAAGATATTTTTAAATAAACCCCCAAATACTGGCAGAAAATTTCTCAAGCAGGCAGGTTCTGGAAACAAAATGTAAGAACATGACTTGGGAAGCACAAGAGGTGGGAAATAATTCCTAAAGAGTCATTAAAAATGAAAGCAATGTTGTCTATTTTTTGCATGAGAATGACTACATTATTATTAAGGTAGTATTTTAACGAATTAATTATAATACACCAAACAAGTGGTGCACAGTGCAGCTGCTCCCATCACTGTCGGGCACAATTCCATGGAATATCCCCTGGTCAGGTGGGATCACCTGTGCCAGCTGTGTCCCCTCCCAGCCCCTGTGTTCCCAGGGGTGGAGTGAGAAGCTGCCAAGTCCCTGCCTTGCAGCAAACACTGCTCAGCAATAACTAAAACAGCCCTGGTGTTATCAACACCATTCCCATTCCAAATCCAACCCACAGCCCTTGGCAATCACCTCTAGCCCAGTCAAAACCAGGGCAACACTGGAGGAAAACAATCCTTGACATAATAAACAACTCAAGGAGCATTAGAGTTTTTTCTTTAGTCCATTTAGTGCTCTTAAGGTTTTGTATGAATAAATAAATAAAAAAGAAAAGATGACAACTGAATATTGCAGAGTACTCACCGTATAATGACATTAAGTGCTTCATATTCAACCACAACAGACTGAACTTCTCCTTTAGTCAAGATTGTTTCCAGGGTAGAGAGAATATTGGACACCTGAGGGAACAAGAGAACAGCACAGTGAGATAGATACAGATATCCTAGGTACAAATAATTCCATGAGGAGCTGGAATTGTGACATTTCATCTCCCAGGATCGTGACAAAGAATTTGCCTCCTCTCCTTAGGAAAGGACTGCACCAAAATGAAAAGTGAAGAAACTCACCTTCTTTTCAACAATTTCTGAAGCCTCCTCTCTGTGAGAAATGAGGCCACCAAAAGCAAAGTGGAGAAACTCACCTCCTTTTTAACAATTTCTGGAGGAAATGCCTGCTTAGAGATGACCCAAAGTGCCCGAGTGCGAGTGTTTTTGTCTGAGGATTTCACAGCAACGCTGTTCACTGCTGCCAGCAAATCCTGCATTTCAGGGCCTGGAAGCAGAGCACACAAACCCTCAAAATCCTGTTCAACACATTCCAGGTCATTCTGCTCACTTAAATTTGCCCAGGTTCCATTCAGCTGCAAGTCCCAACGATTTATTGCCTTAAACACCACTATGGAGCTGTTTCTCTCCTACTAAAGTAGCCCAGAAGTTGAAAATGTATAAATACACAAATACTAATGATGCAGTGCACCTGTATTACCTTTAAAGGATCCATAAAATTAGAAGACAGCTTGAGTTAAATACAACTGAGCTAAAGATCAAGTATTTAATTATTCAAAACTTCTTGGATTTTAAGTTAATTTAGCAGCACTTTGAAATAAATAAATTTATTTTAGAGCCTACAAGAGGTTGTTGTTACTGAAGGTGGTAAAATTGTAGCTCATTACATAAAAATTAGTAAGGATAATATAGGACTTAGATCCAACTAAGAACACAGATGGAGAAATCATGTGTTCCTTTAAAATTCAAGGGTAAGTCTGATTTATTGCAAATTTGCACTTTGTGGGTGAATGACCTCACAATCAGAGAAATGGAAGGACCCTTTCACTCCTCTCCCCCAACCAAAAGTACACCCAAAGGTACAGGAGCTGCTTGTCCTCCTTCCCTTTTTCACTCCCCATTGTTTTCAGGGCTTTGTGATTTCTGGAGCCTGACATTCTGTAATAAAATTGTCATTTATCAACTGGATAGAAAAAATTAGCTATGAGAGGAAAGAAAGATACCACACAGACATTATTAGAAATGTCTTGTTCTCACAGGAAATCAGGGGAAATTTTGCATAACAGGAAAGCAGAAGACAATGAAAAAAATGGAGGAGAAGAACCAAAAGAACCAATTTCAAACAGGAAAAATGCCCTCTCCCCTGTTACCAAAAACCTGTGGTCTTACCTTGAGGCAAAGCCTCAAGTTCTCAAAACCAAAACCTTTTGTGAATGGGATTTAGCACTTTCTAGGAATGCAGATCATAAGATTTTGGATTACTTCAGATTAATTTGAAATATTTCGGGCTGGACTAGATGATCTTTAATGGTCTCTTCCACCTCAAACCACTCCATGATTTGATGGAACAACGAAATCTCCAAGAAAAAGCTGGAAAATGGAAAAGCTCTACTGTGGACCCCCAAATCCTACAAATAGGTTCTTCACTCTTTTCCCACAAGAATATATTTCTTTCATCACTAATTCCACACAACTAATTACTGTACTAATTGCTACCAAAGCATTTAATGAAAGTAGAAGTTAGTAAAACAGAATAAGTGTAACAGCATAAAAAATCATCACCAAACTTGTGTACAAGATATAATTAATGAACTGATCACACTGCTCAAATTACAAACAAAACCTGGTCAAAATTAAAACAAATGTCAAGAAAAACATAAAGAAAGAGCTCTCATGTATATATTTAAACTCACAGTTTGTTTGCTTACCAGATAATTCAGCTGTGTTATTTGAATTAAAAGTGCAGAAGCCCAAGGCCTGCAATGCTGCATTACTGAGCTCCAAGTTTGGACTGGAAATGTGTGCCTGGAAAAAAAAACCAACCCAAATGCACAGAATCTCAGGGTAGAAAAGTAACTGGGAAATACTGAGTTTATTGTCTGAATAAGCTGGAAGCTGGCAGAAGCAAACATCTGGTGAAAAATTCACCCAGGCAGGAAACCCTCCCTGAATTCTGCACGCATCAAATCAATAAAATAATCTGAGGGGCTGAAGGCATTTTTGCTGTCTGCATTTAAAACATCTTTAATGAAATAAATCCCAAACATCCCAAGTTTTCCACTTTGGCTGTGTATGTTATGTTCTCTCACCTGACTCTCCAATTGTTTTTAGGCTTCTAAAACAGAAAGGAAAAATGGCTAAGAACAACCTCTACATTAATCCTTAAAAAACCTTGACATTTTCTGCATATTCTGAATTCTCAAGTGTTTCTAAGGCAGCCACAACACACGATCTTTTCTGGCTGGAAGATTAGATTTGACTGTGGGATGCTGCCTGAACACACCCAAGACCCAGCATTTTATTCTTTTGTGCAGTAATTCCTCATCACAAGAAAGATCTATTTTGCCAAAAAAACCCTTCCTGCTCTGTCACTACCCTGAATTCCTATTAAAGGCTGGATTCCAGGACTCAGAGGTTTTTCCCAACCTTAATGATTCTGTGCCTCTATAAATAAACTGAAATTTGAGTCTTTCAATGCCCACGAAAATATATTTTTGTTCACTGAAGTTAAGAGAACTGAATGGAAAAGCCATACCTTGAACACCTTGCAGAGTCGAGGGAAGTGTTTCCTGAAATCTGCAGTGAACGCTTTGCCTCCTTCACCACTCAAGCGACTGCAAGGAGCAGGAGGGAAAACAAACAATATTTACAGGTTAGACACATTGTAACTGACTTAGCTTTCAACTTCTGACACACACCGGTGTATTTTTTTGAAGGAAATCGACACAACACTGAAGGAGCTAAAGAGCAAAAATGCCACCACAGGGTCTGACCCAGCAGCAAAATCCTGAGTTATAGTACAAAGTGAGTAATGATTCATTTTCTGCCCAAAGAACACTTATAAAAACATTAAGGGCTCTCATTTTTTGCTCAGCTTCTATAAAAACATTAAAATGCAGCATGCAGACTTTAAATGATCTGCTGCAAATCAGAAAAACAGAAACAGAGGAGCTGAAAAAGCACTTTCTTCGTGAGCAGTTCCAGAATGCAGGAAAACCCCGGTCTGACAAGCACCAAGGATGACTTTGCACGTATGTGAGGAACATCCTTGCAGAAAAGCTGCAATTATCCCACAAAACGTTAATCATGAGCTTCTCACTGCAAAACCCATACCGTGCTAAGTTCAGTCATCCAGAGACAACCTAAGAAACCTGTTGCTGCTTAACACTTACATCAGGACTTTGTGTTGCTGTCAGTTATTTCTAGAAACCTGTAAAATCTGGTATGTGAGTAGCTACAGCTTTAAAAAGTCCCTGAGAGAAAGAAACCATGCCTTTGCATATGATAAAATCGGAAACATGCAGGTAAAGGAACAACCTCATGGGGAAGAAGCACCTTCCAGAACGAAATGCAATGAAAACAAGGCAAAACCCGAGGAACGCAACTAAAAACTTCACCCTTCCAATCATAAAGCCGCAACGCTCTGTCATTACTAGAAAGTTATTATTTCCCAGCGTTCCTCACCCACCTCAGACGATCCCCCAAGACTCCAAGGGGACGGGGAGGCTCTGGGATGCGCAGAGCCTGTGAAGATGCGCTCCTTCCTCCCTCCTCTTCCTCTCCTTCCTTCACTCCTCTCTCCCTTCCCTCCTCCTCTCCCTCCCCCCAGTCCCGCATGTCTCCCGCGGTGGCCACACCGCCCCCAGCGCTGCCTCCCTGCTCCCAGCCAGGGCAGCCCGTCCCCGCTCGGATCGCCCTCCCGGCTCTGTCGCTCCCCACGCCTGGCCCGAGCCCTCAGGCCGCCCGCTCTCCTCCGGCGGCGTGCGCGTCAGTCCGCGCTCACCTGACGATGGTGAGGTGCGCGTCCGTCAGCTCTCCCGGCGGCGCGGCGGAGTCCTCCAGGGTGTGGAGCAGCGGGCCGAGGCTGGAGCCGGCGGCAGGATCGGGCGCGGCGGGCTCGGGATCGGGGCCGGGAGCGCTCATGGCGGCGCCGCCGCCTCCCCCCAGCGCGGCCGCCCCTCAGCCCCGCGCGCCTCCCGCGCTAAGATGGCGGCGCGCGCGGGCCCGGCGGCGCG
>VWZV01005348.1:543975-696668 GCA_013397155.1 Irena cyanogastra | reverse complement strand
GGCGGCCGCGGTGTAGGGCTCCTTTCCCGGGCGGGACCGGGACCGTCCCGCGGCGCCGGCGGCTCCTCGGGGCGCGGGGAGAGTCCCGGGGCCGGAGGGGCGGTGTCTCCCCCGGAGTCAGGGGAGCGGGGCTGGCGGCTGGCGGCAGGCGGGGGTCACCCCCCGATGTGTGACATGATCGACTCGCAGTCCGCCGAGAAGATCAGCAGGATGAAAAAGTTGCGGAGAACTTTATCGGAGAGCTTCGGCCGAATAGGTGAGTCCCGGGCCCGGGCCCCGACGGCGCTGCCCGGCAGCTGGGGGTCCCGGCAGGGAGGGGACGGGGGGCTGTGGGCTCAGTGCTGCCAGGCTGGAAACACCCGCCACGACGCCGTCCCCGATAAACGTTTCTTGGGGAGAAAGCTCGGAAGATAAACAGCTCCGGTAGCCCCAGCAGTGCTGCATGGGTCTGTGATGGAGTTAGCCCAAAATCGGCTGGGAGGAATAAACTGTAAATGAGAGTTGGCTCGCGTGCCCCCACTGCCAAAGAGAAAACTCGACAGAAAGCAGTCGGTTGTTTTCATTTTGTTGCAGGTCTGCTAATTTATTTTTGGTATGGGCTGCAGGTTGTTTTTAGTTGAGGTATGAGATGTTGAAGCAGCTAATAGCGGCCCAGTGATTTAGGGGGCCAGACAAAAGAAGTCTGTCTGTCATCTGCTGTGAAGTCTTGTCGCTCTGTCACTGACATAAAGCATCCTGAGGTAGCGTCATCTGAGTGCCGCTGCCAAGCGTGTTACCTTCTGGTGCCACCACACCGTGTTTGGTTTTGACACCGGTTTATTTTGCAGTTGAATTTGTTATTGAGAACAATGCCAAAGAGTTCTGGTCTGCTTGGACTGGTGTTTCTCTTAGTCTTTGGCACACTATGTTGCTTTAGTCCCTGTTTAAAGCGTTAATTCCCCCTGACATCATCAACACGCAGCTGCGCAGGGAGAGGAGGTACCTCAGAGGGGGTGTGAGGTATCCCCGAGCTGGTGGGACAGAGCAGCTGGAGGAAGTGCTGTAACGCAGAGAGCAGATGCAGCAGTCCCTGTCCTTGCAGACCTTCCACAGCCCTTACCCATGCCTTGTCCATTGGGGGTCTTCCCCTACAGCCGGTCTGGCTGGCAGACGCGGGTGACTTGCAGAGCTGCTTTGTCCCAGTGAGAGGGTGTGAAGTGCCTGTGCCGCAGCCAGGAGCTGTGGCCTCGGGTTCTCCCCCAATAACCCTGCCTAGGAGATGGGCCGGCACACTTGGGCATTTTAAGTTTTCACGTGCTTTGTATGCATTCAAGCACTGCAAGCTTTTAAGTGGATGGCTGTGTTTGAAATCAGGTATTTTTTATTGTCCTACTCCAGGATGAAAAAGACTGAGAAAAGCTTATTCTTACTTGTAAACCGGAGAGCTTCAAGGGGAAATGCAAAGATACAGTTGTAAAGCAAATATCAAGTCACTGTTACAAATCTTTCTGTCCCCATATGGAAACGGCTTTCACCTGTCATCAGTCTTAAACTTGTAAAATACATTTTACTTTCTTTGATTAGAAGAAAAAAAAAATGAAGCAGTCAGGTGTTTGGTCTGTTATATGTCTCTGTGTGTATACAAATACAGAGAGACACTCTTCCACAGAACTGTGAAAGGGTTTTACTAATGGTGGAAGTCATTAACAAAGAAAATGTTTTGAGTGAGGATGCTGCTTTGTTGTAACAGTGACAGTCCTGTTAATGCCTTTTAGGGATCAAGGCCCCTCTGGCTGGTAATTTCTGCATGTTTTATTTGGCTCGGTTGGGTGATCATCTCTTCTTGTCATTTTGCACAAATTAAACAAGCTTTTAGTTTCCTTGGGAGCCCTGGCCTGGTTTTAGATACAGCTTTTATGTCTAAAAGCTCCTTCAGTTCTGTGTGTATATGTGCAAAGTGTAGGAGTGTGGTCTGGTATGTGGTTTGTTTGTTTGCTGGTGGTTGTTTTGTGATTAAAACACAGCTGATACAAGCAAGTTTGTTCTATCGTCAGATGCTCAAATACATTGATCATCATTCTGGTAACTGCACTTGGAGCAAAAACCTTCTAATTTATCTGTTTGAGATTTGGAGATAGTCCACTCCCTGATACCAGAGGCACAGATAAACCCAAGCAAAGAAACTCTAAACTTGCATACCAGGAAATTCTTGGTTAGAACATGTGCTGTACTTAACTCTTGTATTGAAGTGAAGGGGAGAAAATAAAAATCTCATTGGAAAAAGTCTTTCTTTATATTTGACATTTGAGTTTTAAAGCTCTTTTTATAAGTGTTGGTTGTTTGGTATGGTTAGCAAATTACAAATTAAATATGTATTTAATTTGCAACTTTTTCAGTCATCTGTTCAATTGTGATTTGTCATAAATAATAAATTCCTGACAGTGGTCAAGGCCCGGTTGGATGGGGCTTTGAGCAGCTTGGTCTAGTGGAAGTTGTCCCTGCCCATAACAGGGGAGTTCAGATGATCTTTAAGGTCCCCTCCAACCCAAACATATTCTGTGATTCTATAAAAGAGCGATGATATATTAACTTTTTCTGTTCTGCTTCAATGTCTGTGTTTTTGCAGGTTTAAGTACACAGCACAGTATCATAAGCATAGTCATATAAATGATGTGAGAGTACTATGGTGTTTGAATCAAATAACTAGTGAGTCAAAGCCTCATGTGTTGCAGAAGGAAAGATCTGATGATCATTCTTGAAATGGTAAAGCACTGTTACACCTTCCCCCAGTGCTGGCAGTATTCTGTCTACCAAATGCAATTCTCTCAATAGTGCAAGACCCCAGAATTGGTACCAGATTTAGAGACCCAAGTTTATGTTAGCCTCTTGGATAAGGGTGATGGAAATGTACCAATTGTCGTGTGCAATGAGCTTTTTTTGTTAGAGCTTGCAGGTTAACACTCAATAAACTGCATTTCAGACTCACTTCTCCCCAGCAAGTAAGCCTCTCAATTTGAGAAGCTGTAGCTGTAATTGATTTATGTTTTTTTTTTTACAGTGCACTAAAGTATGTTAGGTAATGTTTGAAGCTATTTCCCCCCCCATCTCTAGACAGTGTAGTTTTTCCTGGGCCACAGCAGAGACCCAAAGGGTACCAACAGCAGCCTCAGGAAGACTTGACCCATTTTCTTAACTGTGACCCGATGCTTTGCATCCACCCGCTTTCCTGGAAGAGGATGGTGACGATCTGGCTCATCAAACAAAACTGGGCTCAGTCCTGTAACTCTTAGAGTACCTAATATTGAAAATGTTTATTTTGCTGAGTTGAAAACTGTAATGTGTGAAATTGCCCACTCAGTGAGCCTTTTCCTGAGCAATCACTTTGTTCCATTATGTGCAAATCTGGCAGAGGATGATACAGTGCTGTGGTGTGCTGGGGGAAATGTGTGTGGTCTGTGGTGCTACAGGGTGGCTCTTTGCTGCAGAAATTGCATGCCTCCAGTTCTAGAGAAATGAACTGTCTTTGCAGCTTAGGTGCCCTTTCTCCTGGCAGAAATTTTCTGGTGGTTCAAGGAGTGTGCTTCATAAAAGTTATCTTATCATAGAGAACTTGTATTGCTAAGAACCTGAAAAAATACACATAATCCTTTTCATTCATAAGTTTCTGCCAGCCTATTCATTTTTATATGACCATCCATATTAGTTTAAAAAATTTGGTTTCCTTGCTTACAGACTGTGTTGACCATACAAGTGAACACATCCTAACTATACGTTAAGCAACTTTTAGATATTCAGCTGACTCACTGTTTAATTTAGCATTTAAACCTTTGTTAGTTTTGGTTCTTAGTTTTGTCCTTTGATAATTATTTAATTAAATTATTAGTGAATAATTTAATAAAAGTAATAGTCATCTTTTAATTATGTGAGGAGTTCTTAGCTATGCATTTGTTGAGGTTCGTATAGTACCAGAATCACATTTGAGATCTCTTCAGCTCATGCCATTTAACTTCTGTTTTCTTATGGGCTTCTTTAGTCAAAAACTAACACCAAGTTACAAGGAAAGGAAGAAAGAAAGAAAGAAAACATTGCTGAGATTTGTCACAGTGTGCTGAAAGAAATCTGTGGCCTTTCTGAGCATCCCTGGGCTTTGTTACTAGCTCCTCACTGATACAAAGGTTATCTACACTAATCTCCTCTGATGTACATCCACATAGCTCACATACCTGAGATAATGAGAAGTTCATTTGTAAAGAGTTTATTTTTTTCTTAAGTTCAGCAGAACCTTTTTTTAAACAGTTTTAAAAGGAAAAGATTGCATCAAGGAGAAAAAGATATTTTTAATACAGTTTGTTCTATAAAATATGCTACTTTGGTGTCTTCTTTGGGAGATGCTATTTTGAATTGGTTGAGAATCGATATTATTATTAAATAGAATTCCACTAAATGGGTGGCCAGAACTCTCATACTCTTTTTGTGATTCTTAAAAGCCCTCTTTTAGTCAAAGGTAGAAGCTAAAGACAAGCCAAATATATGTAATGGACCACAGATTCCCATTTCTTCTTGTTCTGTACACTGTGAATTTTGTGTAGCTATCTGTTTGGCTATTCCTGTAATGTTCTGGTCATGTGAAAATCTTGTGTTTTGCTAAGGGAGGGAAGCTTGTCAGCATGGCTTAGGTGTGTCATTTACTAATTTATAGCTTATATGTCATTGTGACCTGAATGGTGATTGGGAAGATTAGAAGTGTGTTCTTAAAAGGTGTTTCACAGGTTGGGGGTTCTCCTTCCCTTTCCTTCTCTCTCTCTCTCTATTTCCTTCTCTTTCCTTCTGACTCATAGTTCTGAGTACTTGGGACTGGCATTCTGAAAATGTTTTGATCATCCTTCAAAACCATAAAAATATATTTAACTATCAAAATGTACAATGTGTGCCTCAGATCTCCTCAGCAGAATACCAGGGTTTTTTTCATTGTTTTTGTCATTGAGCATGAAATCTAGATGAGTAACTGTAAAGCAGTGATCTTCAAAGGTTTGAGGAAAGCCATGTTTTATGTCCTAAAGAAATGGGAATTTAAAAGCAAAGGAGGGCTGGACATTGCCTGCTTTTCTGTACAAAGATAACTGGGATTTGTGCCTTGCTGCCCATAGTGGAGATTCTGGTGGTGCAGCGCTGTTTGCACAGGTGGTACTGCCTCTGTACCACCTCTGATACAGCTTCTGCAGTTTAGACTGCTTTTGTTTTGGTTTTGTTTGTTTGTTGTGGTTTTTTGTTTGTTTTTATTTTTGTGTTTTGTTTGGTTGGTTTGGTTTTTGGCGTTGCTGTGGGTTTTTTGTGTTTTTTGGTTTGTTTGTTTTGGGGGTTTTCAGTTTTTTTTTCATTTGGTTGTTTTTTGTTTGGTTTTTTTTTGTTTGTTTCATTTTGTTTTGATTTTTTTTCTGGTTGTTGTTTTTGTTTTTGAAGCTGGTAACAACAGTTGCTCCTGAAGACCAGATTTGGAAGATGTTTGGAAATTACTAGTGTTTTGAAGGCAGAAGAAGCATCTAAAATAGAAAAAGAACTCCTGGAGTCTAGATCCTCAACCATGCTCGGTGCTTAAATATTTATCTCCTGCAGAAATATGCAGGAGTGTAGGAAACATGATGCTGCTTAAATGATGAGGAGGGACCCTTCTGGTGCAGCACTGCGTGAGCTGCATGGTTGTTCAGATCACCTCCCTCAAACCTTCGTGGTTTGAGCTGAAAAGAAGCAGTGCAATCACCAATGCAATGGTTTATCCAATTTTAGCTCTTCAGGGGAGAGAAACAAAGAGCACTTTCAGGTCACGGCGTGCAGCACACGGAGTGCAGTCCCTTGTGGGTCTGGTTGAGAAAAAGATCCAGTCTCCTACCTTGGGGCTGGCACAGCCAGTGCAGATCTGGAGAAATTAGTTTTCTTCATATTTCAATAAAGAAGTCCAGTATGCTAAAGGAAAACTTTCCATCAGCTTAATCTTTGCTACAACTGCAGAACTATTCATGCCCTCATTTTCTTACTAGTTCACATATTTTCTGCACTGTTTTCCCTCCTATATTTGTTGATTAATTGCTTGTTAACAGTGTAAGAAAGAAATCTCTTCTGCTTTAGTGCAAGGCATACTAAAAATTATTTAAAGAAAAAGGAAAAAGGCATGTTAAAATGTACACTATTTAATAAAGAGTTAGCACTTGAAAAACTGAATACATGGTTAGGTGTTTGTTATACTTTTCCTTTTTGAAGTTCAGTCAAGCTCTCTAGAAAGGATTTTCACACTCACTGGGAATTAAAATAAAAAACTGAACCCACCCTTACAAACTCTTATTTTCTTTAACCTGAGCGAATTTTTTCATAAATATGTAAATTTACTTTCTTAGAAACTCTCTGTGCTGTTCTACATTCCATTTACAGATTCAGGTTTTGAGTATAAAATTGTTATTCATACCTGCCTGTTCTTTCCTATTATAACAGGAAAATTATGCTCTGTGTTTTTTTTTTTTTCTTTTCTGGTGGTTTGTGTTCATTGAAATGCAGTACAGATAATAATTTCTTTTTTCTTTTTATTTTATAGCCTTGAAAAAGGAAGATAGCAGCTTTGATGAGGTGGGTTAAATGTCTTTGTACCTTCCACAGTCCAGGTATGCCTTTAGTATTTCTCACTGATGCTGGAAGAAACCCACAGATTAGTAGTGTTATGACGTGCACGTGGATTAATACATGCATATTGCTCAAATATATTTTAGTTTTCTAAATAACTACCAGGAGAATTTGTTAGTCAAAGGGTCTGAATGGAACACTTAGGGTTTTTTTTTTTTTGAATGTAGTACAACTGGATGCTTTAAGAAAAGTGGCCATTTAAAACTGTTCAATGCTGAGAAATGTTGCATGCAGGGAAAATACTTTATAGAACTTTGCCCATGATAATTCCTGTAACTGTAGGCCCGTACTGTAACAGGCAGGGAAAAAACATCACTCCTGAGGGAACACCTTATGTAAAGTGCTGCTGCATTGGCTTCTTGCTGAAAATGTCAGCTGAGAGAGATGCTTATTATTGAATTAAAAAGAAACCCAACCCAACAGCACAAAACCAGCATCTAGTCTGTTGGTAAAACTGACACTTGATTATTCAGTCTAATCAGTCTGGGGTCTTGAGCTATCTGTGATATGATTCTCAAGTAAACTTGTAAAATGTGCTGCTCACAATTTGTGGTTGAGAGTTCCAGGTCAGTGCAAGTTATCCCACAGAGCAAATTTTTGCAGGAAGAGGTGTAGGCCTTGGTGTGATGACTGGTCATATTGTGGTCAATGTTTGCCTTGTTCTTCCCTCTGCCACCATAGCTGGGAGCAAATGGAAGTATTTTCATGTGTTGATGTTACGCTTCTGGCATTTCTTCTTCACTGCTTGCTGTAAGCTTAAATTCTTGGCTGAATAGAGTGAGATAGCTGTTGTGTAATGCCAGATTCTAGAATAAGTAAATGATGATGTAATGTCCTGGATTCTGGATCAAATCAGACTCCATCTCTTTCTAAACAGATCACACTGATGCTCAAACACAGCAGTAACAGTATAAATGTTTTGTGATTTTCTGACATGTGTTGTAAAAGCTGTAACTCACCTTGACCCCTCTCAGGTCTGCAGTGGAAGTCATGGGGTTGGGCTCTCTTTTCAGGAACTCTGTTGCATCGTGCAGTGGTCCTGATGATTTGGTCCTGACTATTTTATTTCTCTTTTAACACTCATGGAACTTGATTCCACCCTAAAAATTACACCTGTGCAGATATGTGGTTAATAAACTCTGAATTCTTGTTTTACAAACCTGGTCAGGTTCTGTTTGGTATTTTCTTCTGAAGGCTGCAGTGGTATATCTGTGCTATAATCTACTCAGTAAGTAGTAATATCTTGTATTAAATTTGACTCAGAATTTAAAAAGATCTATTAAACAGCATTGTCATATGAAGATGGCAGTTCTATCCCCTTCCCTTCCCCAGGACTGTTTATCTGCAAGTTGCATTTATTTTCTTTAAACCTGGTTTTCTGCTCTAACAGGAGACAACTTGAGCAAATTTTTATTTAAATTCAAGGGGGTCATGGGAGAAATAATCTTTGAAATATGTTTTTAATGGAATCTGACAGATTGTTGCAATGAGCTGCTGCAGAGGCAGTAAGGGACATCTAGTGGGAAGGGTACACAAAAGAATTTTCTTCCATTTCCTGTAAATATGGAAGTGCTTGATGTGACATTTGTATCAGTTGGTTCCATAGTTTCAGGTGTCATTTCTTAGAAGAAAGAAAAGTGTGTTGAGACTTTATGTTGTCCTTATTATCTCTTCAAATTCTACACAGTTCTTCATGATTTTCTAGCCTAAACTGTGAATCAAAGAATGAGCTGTACCAGATATCACTTAATTCCTTTCTTTTCAAACATCCTTCAAATCAAAAGATGAAACAGACGTTGGTAACAATTATGTACCTGATTTACTAACACCTGCTTCTAAGGAAGACAGCATCTGTGAGCAGAGGGTGGGTGCACATATTGGTCTTAGGAGGCCATCCTGAAAACACTACCAGGACCATAGCATGATAATGAAAAAAGCAGTCTAGTCTTCTGGCTTGTATATGTAGAATTGATAGGGAAACAGTTATGAAGAAAGTTAAGATGACAATAAGTGGGACTATCAGATGGGAATATCAGCTAAGGAGAAGAGAGAGGAAGTATTTTTCCAAGCTGTCCAAAGCTGTCGGCTTTGGGCTTCCTACTACACAAAATGAGATAGTCAACAATTGAAACAGAAATTTCATTTAACAAGCGGCACATTCTCCTTGTATGGTTAATGAAAAGATGTTATTTTATGTTGCTGACAGATGCTGTGTGTCTCTTCTCAGCCTGTGTTTCCCCTTTTCTGAAGGGAGGTTGACCTGTGAAGCAATGCTTGAACAAGGAGCAGTGAACTTGCACAGGGACTTTATGCTCTTGACAGGTAGAGGGGGAGGATGTTTTAGCCTTTCGAGTTGTGACTAGGACACCAGGAGCAGAAGCTGGCCAGCAGGGACCTGAAATCTCTGATGGAGGAGAGAAAGTGGCATGAAGAGGAAGCTGCAAGGTCTGCATTTGCAGCTGAATAGGTTGTCACTTTATTCTGCGTATTGGAGGTGCTACATGAGGTGCTTCTTTGTTTGTTTCTCAGGAACTGAGGAGAATAAATTGAGCAGTTCAGTGGCTCTTAATTCTGCCTGCTTTAATTGCTTGCAGTAGCTGAAAAATGTACAGCACTGCAGGAAGTTGTCTGTCTTTTGCAGAGAAACTACTAAAAATTAAAATGTCAGATGTGACAGGCAAGTGTACCACATAATTGCTTTCTATTGGCTATGAAATTATTCTCTCCAGTAAATTAGGACCAAAAGAATCATGAGCAGTGAATCTTGTGAATTAGTTATCTGTTAGAAAATACTTTCATTTGTAGAATTGTTTCAGGGATCATGTATTTAGTCCTACCCATAAGGTGAGAACACAACAATAGTGTGAAGGAGTAGTGTAAAATTTCTCACCTTTTAATGCCTGCTCTTATGTTGCTTTGATTAAATTTGAAATGAAAAAAACAGTTTTCTGTAAATGATACCAACCTTTGCTTTGGTCCATGAGAGCACTGAATTAATCCATTTAATGGGTTTAGTGGTAGCCTGCTCACCTTCTAAAGATGTTGTGGCGCCTTCCAGAGACTCATGTGAATAAAGGAGTGGATACAGACCACTTCTTCTATAGTCTTTCATTTAAAGCAGTAATCGTGTGGTTTTGTTTTTTTCCTTTTTAACCTTTAGCCTCTTCCTTTTTGTCATACTGGTCACATTGTGGGAACTGAAACATGGGCCTGTGTTAGTACGTGCTGAAATCAGTGGGAAGGTTCTCAGTGTTTTCAGTGGTTTGTGGACTGGTTTCCTCTGTCATGGAGTATCATGGGGGAGGGGGGCTGTTCTTGCCTGCTTTCAAAGTTTTTTGGGTAAGGCACTTTCTCCTTGTGTCCTTAAATGCATCTTATCTATTCTCTGGTAATGGCAAAGTGCAAACTGCTCTCCCCCTACAAAGCAGCTGCCCTCTTTTTCAAAGCAACCTGTTTCACACTGTGAATGAAGGTTCTGGCACAGTTAGCATCTGTTTTGTTGTTTTAGGTGAGCTCTGATTATCTACATGAATATCATGATAGAAAATGAACACCTCTGAGGAGCAGCACTACGTGAAAAGAGCAGTCTAAAAACAAAGAAGTGTTCCTTGAGTTAACATTTTGTTTGTGCTTCAGTAGTTTGTCAAAGTTTAGCTTAATAATTTCCACCTATGCAGGATTGCTTTGATGTACTTGGACCACTGGTGTAACAAGTCCACTCTGCCTTACAGTGCTGGAACCAATTTGTTTTTCATTACAGTGTGATCAAGGCCAATAACAAGTGGCTGAATTGTAGCATATTTGTTGGAATAACAGCCAGTGTTGATGTTGTGACTAAACTGATCTCAAGGCTGGTGGTAACCTACTCCTTTGGTTAGCTGCTTGCTATTACGATTTATTACTGAATTATTGTCAGCAGTCGCAAGCTGTTGGTTCTTGGCCTTCTGTTGTTGGTTTCTCTGAGCAGTTAAATCATGTTTTAAGACCTTCAGTCATATGTGTGCACAAATTAATATCAATGTCACAATGCAATGGAAAGAAAATAATCTTCAGACTCAAACATGAATTTCTTTGATTATTGCTTCTTATACTGAGTTTTATTGCTATTGTTTAGCTGTATTTTAGTGTTAATTTTTACTGATATCAAGAACACCTTTTTTTTTAAGGCCATCTTTCTTAGGAAATTAGGGTACTGTGATTGTGCCTGCTGCATGTGTAATGCCATCTGACTTCACCCAGTAACTTTGAAGCTGGATAACACTAGATGCTTGATGGAAAAGCATGTGAGCTGGCTGAGGGGTAGAGATAAGAATCTCCTCTGATGGAAAAGTTGAAATGCAAGTTCATGTGAGCATATGAGAATGTGGTTGGAGGTGTTATGAATACTCTGACTTCAGCAAAATCCTTAATACCCATCTACTCCTTACTACATTTAGAGTGTCCAACTCTGAGGAAGCTGAATTGCAGTTATTTCACTCAGGGAACAGCTTCTGTGTGTTTGAAGTGGAAGTGTGTGAAAGGGGAGGGAGTTCTGCCAAGTTAGTTCTTGATTCTGTAATGGGCTCTCACAGTCTCTCTCACCCCAAGTAAAAGGCTACTCCCTCTGTGGGATGTTGGCATGAAAAATGTCTTGATTTAAAGGACAGCCATCTCTGAACCAGAACTTTTGCATAGAGATTATTTTGACTTTGAACAGTTAAAGGAAAGGGTGTAGTTGGAAAAAAGTAAAGCTTTGTAAAGCATGAACAAGAGGCATTTGAATGCCATAATGCAGATGGCAAATAATACGCTAAATAACTTTTCTGCATTTTTTTACTATTTTATTTCTAGTAAGTGGCTTGAGAGAGAAGTACATATATGACAGATAAAGAACACTTAAAATTGAACTTGGAAAAAAATGCCGGAAGTATAGGTGTCAAAGCATTTTCTGAATAATACCAGGCAACTGGGTCAGAGAAACTTCATCTGGTAGTTGGGTTACTTTGCCAAATATGTACAAAAGTGGTTCAAGGGTCTGGAAAAATGTGTCTGTTCAGATGTATTGTCACAGAACAAATGAGAGGAAACATGATTCCAGGCAGAAGACAGCTCAGTTTTGGAAGTTGCTGCTTTTGAAGTGTTACTTGATGCATGACACGGGCAAATATTTTTTGGTGACAAGAAGGAGGTAAAAGCTCGATAGTGTAATCTGATGCCTCGTGCAGGAGGACCACCCTCTTGGGTTAGAAAGGTCTTTGTGTGTCTGATAAAGATCTTTCCAAACTGCCGCCTTTGGGAGGGAAGATGGGTGGGGATGATGTTGTCTACTGAGCCTGTACATGAGAGAGATTTCCCAGAAGATGGTTTGTGTTCCTACTGCTCCTAATTCCATATCTTCTTTTCCTTCTTTACTGTTCTCTTACACTTGTGAGGATCTGGTGTTGGTCCAGTGGTTCCCTAGCAGCAGATGGCTTAGACATCAGCTTGCCCAACAGATTTACTGATCTCTGCATCTCTTTGAGGCCATTCCAACAAAATAGAAATCTGAATTGTGTCCTAGTTCTTAGGACTGGTGTGTGATGCTAATGTGTGTGCATCTGTAGCAGAATAGTGCCAGCATTTCAGGTATTAGAAAGTTGTTCTCATCTGCTTTAAGGGGAAGATTGTATTCTCTAGATTGATAATATTATTAGCAGTTGTGTTTCAGGTGAGTCTGAGAATGAAAGGCATGAATGGAAGACAGCAAATACTGCCATTCTGCTAAAGCTTCTTATTGCACCAGCTGTGAGACAGATGTGCCTTCTGTGGGACAGAAGGGGCATTGTTCTGTAAAAACCCTGGTTTGTGAATCTTCTGGTGGCTTAAAAAAGCCCAACTCTTGGTAAGCCTTGCACAATTTCTCAGAGAATTTCTAATATTTATATGGTGATCAGGGATTCCTGTCACTTCCCTGTGCTATGCTGCACATGGAAATAAATCTGTTTCTGGAAGACATGAGACACTTCAGGAACAGACCTAGGTGACCACAGTGCAAGCTGGTAAGTAACTGAGAAGTGGCAGGAAAGCCACCAAGAAAAACTAACTATGAAATAGCTGCTTTGTTTTGCCAATTTCAAGGCTTTGAAGCAAAACCTGAGACCATGTGGAAGATTCTGAGATTTACTTGGCAGTGACTCTACCCATTCAGTAGAGGAATTGTTCTTAATGTTGGGGGATGAAAGTTTGAGAACCCTCTTTTGTAGCTGAGCTTTAATCCTGGCACATCGTTTAAATCTATTGAATGGCAGTGGTTTGAATTTTTGCCTCAGCCATCGGTATGTTCCATTGTGTGTTCTACTGCCTGGTGTGTTTGGTGAGGGTGCATCCTGCTACCTTTTAGAAAGGGTGCAGTGTTTTCATGACATAAGAGAAGTTGTTAAGTCAAGTGTGAACCTGCTTACTCTCCCTTTTCTTCTGTAGAAGATGGATAGAAGAAGGGTTCTTGTGACTAGTTAGTGTGCCTGTGTCCTTTGCTTAACTTTTCTTTGAAAATGGGTAGAGCAAAGGAGCAGAACTTGGTCTGAGTGCATGTCTGCAGCAGTGACTGGTGAGGATTTGGCCAAAATGCTGACATAGATAGCTCGGTTGTGATCTGCAGGCAAGTGTTTTAGCTATCAGAGAAACACTGCAAAATGAAGATGAATTTCCAGGCCTGCTTCTCTCACTTATGCATGTGTATTTTGGGATGTTTCTGCTCATAAGATGTATGTATGTAAGATGTATGCATTCCAGGAATGTGGAGTCTGAATGTAAGCTATTATTATTTTGGTAAAGTATGCTTACATGTAAATCCTGCTGTTTATTTTCTTGGGACATATGGGCTATAGTAATTTATTGATAGATAAAATAGAGTAACAAAGCACAATATGCTATATATGGAATCATATATCTATATATATATGGGATCCATTCTTGTTCTTGGCCTTCTGGGCAATCTCCCAAGAGTGAGGCAAGAAATACTCATGTCACTTCCTTGATAGGTCTGTCTCTTCCATTTACTTTGTAATTAGGCATTATTGCTTTTGTTCTTTTTTTCTTCCAAGCCACACTACAAACAGACATAGACTGGATCTAAATCTTCTTCTCATGAAGGGATCTAAATGAAAAATATCTCTGTCTACATTTTAACTTTCCTGAGAAATTCTGCATGTGTGCTGCCTCATCTGCTGTGTGTCACAATACTGCTGACAGCCATATATTTGCAGGATCCCATCCACAGTAATCATTTCTGAGTCAATTGACATCTCTTGTTAATTATTTGGAAGGGATAAGAAAAAGGAGATTAGAGGCTTATTCAAACAAAATGGATTTTATGTACACAAAACAATGTCATTTTGATGATATTAAGGCTTAAAGAAATTGTTATTGCCTTATACCTCTTTTTCTATGTGTTCTGGAATTTATCTTTTTCCCCTACCAGAAAGCTTTTCTACTTCTAAGCCATTTGAGTCAGAGTGCTGCTAGTACTTCTTATGTTTGTTTCAGGGATGGAAATTCTCCTTACCAGGTTTAAAACTTCAAACTTGAATATTACAGGTTAGTTAAATGTGAAATACTGGCAGTAATTTAATAAGTAAAAATAAGTGTGAATGCTGCTGAAAACTTAATGATAAATGATGGAAGCAGGACTGCTGAGGGAGCACATAATGCATTATGACCAATTCTAAGTACAGCTGGAATTGGTCTTGTTTGGGGCCCTCTGAGGTTATTGCTTCACTTGAATTAAGTTTTTTGGTAGAATCCAGGTGTTCACCTTCTAAAGTACTGAGAAATAAAAACATTACTAGCTTTGGAAAATGTTCACTGATGTGCCAACCCAGGAAATCCAGTGGCTAACAATATTTTTCTTATTGCCATGTACTCAGCAGGGCTTTTCTTTGTATGTGAACTTCTTTGATAGCTCACGTATACAAAAAGTGTGTGTTTGAGGCATCGTCCTGTTTCTTTTAGGGAGGATAAACTTCTTGTTGCCAGTGGATTATTATTGCACACAATCACACTCAGCACCATTTTTTTAAAATGGAAAACCTTCTTTTTTCTCCACTGAGATGCACATTGAGACTCAGGCATGGTGGTCCTGAAACTGTACCCGAGGGTGGCTTCGTGCTGTTCTTGGACTTGTTTTCTGTCGTCTGTCTTGAAAATTCAACACTGAAGGAATTTCTCTGAGGTCACTTGCTGTGCTCAGTTAGGTCAGATATGCCTTTCAGCTTTGAAACTGACGTTTTGGGAGGACTTTTCACTGTGCCAAGTATATTGTAAGAAGTAGTGCAGAGGATGCATATTTTGGCTTATTTTTCCTAAATATTGTTTCAGATGAAGAACTTTTCCTTTCTGTATTGTTAGAAGGAGAACATGGAATCATTCATAGAGAGCTTAAATATTAATTATTTTTTATCTTTATCTCTCCATTAACAGTTATGGTTGCTTTCTGACAAAAAAGAGATCTTGAGAAGCAACATCTTCACTTGTTACTTATTTTTGGATGTTTTTCTATTAAGTTTTGTTGTTTTGTTCAGATTTTTTTTCTTTTTTTTGAAAACTATGCACACATCTGTCCCATCCCCCCATGGGACCAATATGTCCATCCTTTTCTTTACCTTTTGTAATTGGTGGTCCTCTTATTTAACAGTTTCTGGTTTCATTTTAGTTATTTCCTTTTAACCAAAAAAAAGCTGCTTCACAGTTCAAATACAGTGCCCGTAGCTGTTGGTTAGCTCTTAGGAACAGATATGCTTCTCTGATTTCCTCTTTTTTTCTTTCCTGTTTGTGCCTCTTTTCATTTATAGCTCAGTCTCGGTGTAGTTATCTACGTTCACTGTATGTCTTTATGCTATTTGTCCTGTTCTTAAGCTGCAGGTGTCACCTTCTCCGTGGTGACAAGGATGTTCTGAAGCCCTTGCCAGTTGTTGAGCCAGCTGCAGGGAAGCACAGCCAGGGTGGGAGCTCCTGTCCTGAGTGGAGTGGGCAGGGAGAGGAGGGAGCCCCTGCAGGCTGCTGGAGGCTGCTGGCGCTGGCAGACACTGGCAGAAGCCACGCAAAGTCTGGGTCGGTAGCTTTCATTTATTTATTGGCCTTCTAAACAGACAGATTTATTAAATGATCTCCAACCTGCTCTCCTTTGTCGATGCCAATTACTGATGCAGTTTTACAGTTAAAATAGCAATCCATACTTGCTCAGAAAAAGGATTTTTGGCTTATCTGTGCGAAGAATGATGCCAGTTCCATTTGTCAAATTCATTATCATTCTTACCATGTCCTGGCTTGTTCAGATGTGGGAAGTCTCTCATGACTGCAGGTTTTCTTGGTCTGGAGGGGAAAAAGTTTTTTGTTTAAAAAAAGTAAAGAAAAAAACAGTGATGATTTATTTTAGATCTTCATGCACAGAGAGGAACCAGATACAAACAAGATGTTTGTTAGAGGCATCTCCTGATGACCTTGGAAAATGCACAGAATTCCAGAAACTAGAGGACAGCATCTGGAGAAATACTTGAGTGGTTGTATTTTTCCACTTGTTTAGTTAGTTATTACTCTGGTATGGCTCATTTAAATGTAATTTGTCTGGCCATCATCAAATCATGACAGAAGCTCAGAGAAGATAAAGGAAAATGCCTAACTTGCTTGCCCTTCAAAAAGATATGCTGTAGCACTTCAGGACTCTTTTCTGTTCAAATCAATAAGAAAATGGCATTTTTATCTGTGAAAGTAAGTTTGCAGTATCTAAGCAGTTATGAGTTAGACTGCATATATTTTTTATATCTTAAGAACAGGTTTTTTTCAGTGGTGTGGAGAGACTTAGTCATGCATTTTATATGGACATAGACAATGACCTCAAACTATGTTTGCGATGATATTCAACAACACAAAAATATGTTGTTCAATAAAATGTTTCCTCAAAAGTAAAAGAAAAAGTTATGAAAGAAAATTCTATTGTATTTGAACAAACACTGTCATGGAACACAAGAATCCTTTTCTTGAAGTTCTGTCTTACACATTAATTTTGACAGTGTTCTAACTGAGATGCTCTGGTAGGTTTATTCCTAGCACTGATTATTTCATTCATCCACAGGTGGGGCAGAAATGATGTAGACTTTTACAGTCAGAGTGATGTTTCATTTTGGTATTGTCAGTTAAGCTTCAGAGGGGACACCAGTGTGAACCTATTCCCCTGGGACCCAGCAGAGCTCATGAGTATATTTAATACTCACTGCTGAGGAGGTGATTTCAAGGGGCCTCTGGGGTTCAGTGGTGATGCAAGACCTTGGAGCAGATATTCTACTGTGAGTGGATGCTTATCTTGGAAGCCTGTGTGAATTGGATTTACTTTATTGTTAAGATTTGGAAGAATGCCATGGCTATCTTCCTTGCTCAGTTTCTGTTGTTTGTGAAAAAATCAGAGAGGAAGGCGAAAAATGGAAAATGTCATTCTTTTTCTTTGTGCCAAAGAACATAGATGGAATAGGAGATATTCAGTTGGAATGTATTAGTTATAATCTGAGTTTGCTTCTTAGCCTTCTTCAAGGTTTCAAATGGATAGTTAATCAGGAAGAAATTGGATTAAACTGTCATCATTCACAACCTCACCATTTTGCCTCAGGACCGTGTAACTTGCACTCATGGTGTGTCGCTAATGGTGTGAGAGACAGCAACAGCCAGAATAAACCCCATGTCACTCACCACGGCCTTTTGCCTGGAGTTAAAAAAGAGACTCAGTCTCCAAGTTCAGACCACACTGTTTAATAAAACCTATTATGTTGGGAACAGACCAGCTTTGCAGAAAAGAACCTGGGGACATGAAGTTGAATATGAGCTTGCAAAGGTGGGTGCTGGTATCCTGGGGTGCACTGGGAGGAGTGTTGCCAACAGGTGAAGGGGAGGTGGTCCCTCCCTTCCACTCAGCACTGATGAGGCCACACCTGCTGTACAGGTAGTGCTGGGTTCCTCAGTGCAAGAGAGACATGAAGAAGAGCCACTAAAGTGATTAAGGGACTGGAGCATCTCTCCTGTGAGGAATTACAGAGAGCTGGGACTGTTCAGCCTGGAGAAGAGGAGGTGAAGTGGGAGATTTTACCAATGCCTGAAAGGAGGATGTACAGAAGACAAAGTCAGGCTCTTCTCAGTGGTGCCATGTGACAGGACCAGAGGCAGTGGGCATGAAGTGAGATAGGGAACTGAAAACTGAAAACCTCTGAACATCAGGAAGCACATTTTTACTGTGAGAGTGACCTAGCAGAAAGAGAAAATTCCCATTAAGGTTTGGAGTCACCATCTGTGGAGAAGCCATCTGGACAACCTGCCCATCCTGTACACTGTGATTTAGGTGGCCCTGGTTGAGCAGATGGGTTGGACCAGGTGACCTGCAGAGTAGCCTTCCAATCTCCACCATTCTGTGACTTGTGAACTTTTTTACAGGCTGCTTTCTTTCTGCATTTTTGGAAGCTTTTTGCATTGCTTGTGTCACATGCAATTGATTTATTGTTAGTTTTTCCGTATGTGATCGCCTATAATGTTCTAATTGTTTCTGTAAGGAGAAGTGATTTGCTTCATCTGTGATTCCATATGGTACATTGCAAATAATTGAGGTCCAGTACTATAAAGACTGTAAGAGGTACTGTTTCAAACCACTTGTTTATTAAAGCTTAGAAGAAATATAATTGTGAAGATTCTCTAGAAACATCTGTAATAAAATACTTACCTTTAGAAACTCATTCCTATCCACCTCTCATCTGCCAAAGACACCCCTGGAAAAGTCCTTGTTTCTTTCCCTCCCCAAATGGCAACACTTGGTACTCCAGAGCAAGCAACGCAGACCCTATTGCTGAGGTTTGAATTTTCTTCCTCTTACAGGAATCTGTAGCTTTCTTTACCTCTTATGAAGTGTTTCCATGAGGAATTACAAAAAAGGGGGCTCTTGTGCTGTTTGTTTTTATTAACATGCATAATATGTGTATTTAAGCTTCTCTTCTGCCTGCTCTTCCATGAGGTTAGTTTCGAAAACAGGAGGCTCTGAGGGAATAACCTATACATGGAAATCACCTGTATTTATTAAAAGAACCACATGCTTCCAACAGAAATAAAGTATCTTTTGCTTGGAATTATCCCTTCATAGCAAAGTGCAGTCATTTTGAGGCTGCAGATTGGTTTATCTGGAAAGAGAAAACATTTGCTGGCAAAGGCATCAGAGCAAAAATAAGCTTTGTCGAATAAAGGGAATTCTGCGCCGTGTCTTGAGTATCCCCTTTGTAAAGGACACTGGGAAGGCTAAGGTGAAAAGTGAAGATCTTTTTTCTGGTTAGTAGTGGGTTTCGGCAGAGGGGTGGGAAGGGAGATACTTTTTTAAACATGTAGTTCTTCCTCCATAAACCTAGGGGAAGGGGGAGTATCCCATCACACTTAATGCTGCTGTGTGCACTTTTTAACCTCAGTTTTCACATTTACTTCTTCCTTAGATATGTTTCTAACTTTTTATGCAGGCTAGTTGAAGCCTCTCAATTCGTGATCTGAAGTGTGGCCTGTAAGTGCCTCTTATGGTGAATTACTCTGCTTATAGACTTGTTCCTGAAATGTTTCCACTTCTGCAATTGGCATTAGCATTAAGAAATATCCTGTGGAAAAAAGAGCTGGGAACCAGAGTCTAGCCAGAATTACTCATTTCATTGTACAAGCTGTCAACAGGACTCCTGGTTGTAATTTTGGCTTTAACACTTTGGGGTCTAATGCTTGATTTCTAGGAAAGGGTCTGTGAGTCAATGATAGTAGGGCTGTATTCTTAATTTGAAAAGGCTGGCTTGTACCTGTAAGGTCTTTGCTTATGCATAAAGCTGCTGTCAACATCAACAAAGCACAGCTGAACGACCTCTACTTTTGAAAGAGTGGCATACCTTTATTTTGTTTTTCTGCCTAAGACCTGGTGTATGATCACATATTTTACTATTTTACTCCCTTTTTTCTGTTTACCCTTTAAGAGGTGAACTGCCTTATATTAGCTTGGATTTTTGGAATTGCTGCCATTTTGTAATAGCAGGATGTTGTGCATCTTGCAGACTGGTTCATGAAGCTCTGTCCCAAGCACCAAACTTCTTCAATAGAATAGTTCAAAAGACTGTGCTCATTATGCTGAAAAATGGTACCCTTAGGGTCCTGCTTGATCAAGGTGGGGGATGATTTAAAACTGGGCTATAATGAACAGTGCTGTAAAACAGATTTATTATTAATTTAAGTTTTTAAGAGAAGGGAATAAATTGTGTTCACTCTTGCTGCACAGTTTTGGAAAAGAAAAATATGCATTAATAAACAATATGTCTGTAATTAATTAATGGTCCCCATGAGACAGTTTTCTCCCAAACTAGTTAATTAGTGTGTAAAATACTAAAAAATTAATCCCAAAACTCATTATGAAAAATCAGCTATGGGTTAGTGAATTGTGGTCATTAAAGCACATTTTTTTTTCTGTTTGTTTGGGTTTGGGTTTTTTGTCTTAATGGCCAAAATTAACAACCAAGACAAATGGAAAACAAAGCACCAATGTGGAGGTGCATTTTAACATTTATAATTATTGTCCTGTGCCACTAAAAGCATCATAAAACTCTCTCTAGAATTAATGTGAGCTATAAACCTATTGTGTAGTCTGGATTTGAAAATGAGTATTGATTACTATTTTGTTTTTATTACTTACGAAGATATGGGCAGGGCCTAAATATTAGAGTCCTCAAATTCATTATTCCCTATGTTTTCTGTTATCCCTCTAATTTTCTGCTGTGTCTGTTTTTCTCCCTTTCCAGATAGACTGATAAATCTCTTGAATTTGATCACAAAAACAGATTTCAAAAACCTACTGTTCTGGTAACCTAGATGGGGTGAGCGTTTTAAGTACCTTTTAATAAGGGGGTTGCCATGCATTTCTCAGTTGGATTCATGTTATTAGTTACTGAAGTAGATTTTAGTATTTGGTTCCTAAATTCTTAGTAAAGCTTTTGCAAAGCATGAAATGCTCTGTGCCTTGTGTGCTGAGAGCCTCGTTGGCTTGCAGGGAAATACATGAACTTGTCAAAAATGTGTATACTCAGAGAATCAAAGCCTTAATTTGTAAAATGATACTTAATAAGAAAAATGGGCACAAGGTAGTAATTTTTCCTGTTGAAAACAATGGTTGGTTATTGCTCAGGTAAATATTAGCAGCCTTGACTGATTGCTGACAAGAAGTGCAGAAGTGATTAACATGACAATATACAAATCATGTCATAAATTTTTTTGTCCCTTGCAGCCACAGCAGGTATACAAACTGGTCTTTCAGGTTTAGTTTAGTTCTTTTGGAAGGAAAAAAGTGTGTTACAAAAAACTTGGGAGAGAAAATTAAAATTCTTCCATACTTAAGTTTTGTATGAAGTCTCTATTTCATGCTGCTTCAGCCTGATACCTATTTCTTTTATATTATTAAAGTGAAGCTTTGATGCATGCATAGGTATCTCCCCCCCATAATTTTTCTCCCCCACTGCTAATTCCTTTTATATTATGCTTTAATATGAATAGATGAACTCTTCTTTAGGCTTCTTCTAAGAAAATGAGTTTTCTAACTTAGGCTGCACTTATCTTTGACTATATATAACTTTAAACAATTGGCTGGTTTTAAGGAAGTGTGTGTTCAAGAAATAGCAAAGCTCGAAATGACTTTCAATCCTTTAAGGTAATAAACACAAATCTGCTTGCAAGTATAAGGGGAAATTTGATATTTATTCTAGGCTATACCAGTTGTATCCGAACATGAATGCAAGTACAGAATGAATTAATTTCTGTCTCTAACACAGTGTATTCAAACTATGGATATCCTTATTAGGCAGGTTGGTTCTTTACTTGCTCATTGAATCTTGTCTTTATTTGTTATACCTACTGCATATAAACTTTACCATCTTTACGTGATATAAATGATTTCCCCCATGCTAATCAGAGAGATTTGGGAGAGGAAGCCAGCAGCCACGTTGCTAGTGTGTTCTCAGCTTTTCTAGATGATAGATATCATCTAGATGCCCTGCCCTGCTCCTTCTCTGGTTTTAACTTGACGCTTTGGAGGACGTGGGGAGGTGATAGCAGAGGGAGTCGAGGATGTTTCTTCTTTTGCACGCCTTTACCTAAGGTGTCACTGTTTTCTTTGCTCTCTCTTTGGTAATCTCTCTAGCTGCCCTCTGGAGTCCTTCTTGGAAAGGCTTTGCTGGAGCTGGACAACCCAAGTAGGGCAGTTATGGGACAGCTGTGTTGTAAGGAGAAAGCAAATAGAGTGGAATTGTTAAGCCTGGAAAAGACCACCGAGGAGAATTATGACAGATATGCAAAACTATGTGTGATGTGGACAAGTTGAGTAAAAAAAGAACTGAGCAGACAGAGGGAAGTTTTCTGTGGAGAGCTCCACTGATCTGACCTCATTGCCTCATGTTGCTGTCTCTGCCTTCCTGCAGTAAAGGGGCTTCAGGACTGGTAAAAGCCTTGGCAGAGCTTGGAGTGGGGGTGAGTTTTTCCCCAAGGTGTGGGACAGTGAAGCATGTCTGGAGGCAACAGAGCACATGTTGGAGGAGGGGACAAATGGAAAACATCTGGAGGTGACTCTCACTGGAAGGGTATGTGCACTCCCTCAACAGAAACCACAGAGCTTATCTATTGAGGGACACAGAAAGCATGCTGGCTGACTGGTTTCTTCCAATATTGGCATTTTTATGTCTGGAGCTAGGGGCACGTAAAAATCACAGTGACATGGTAATGTGTCTTAGGGGTAATTTTGTTAAACAATGCTGCTTTTGCTGGCAGAACTCCAGGTGTAGTCTTGGCTTTGTATTGGTTCATCTTTTACAGTTTCTGATTTATCTTACCCAAATGCCTGGCATAAATAAAAGAGAGGAAAATAATTCTTTTTGCAGAAATGAGTTGTCTCTTAGAAAAGAGCTGGAGCTGCTGATAAATCCATCGTAGAATAGCCTGGAGAGAGTAAAGAGAAGAGCAGTGAAGGAAAACTGGAGCATAGTGAAGGATCTGGGTGTTTTCTAGGGAGGGGAAGATGTCACGTTACTTACGCAGTATTCAAAATGTGACTTCATATTCAGGCAACACATTCTCTAGAGATTTTACAAACTCCACAAAAATGCTAATCAAAAGCAAGTGTTTTATTATGAAGTTGTCTTCTTTCTGCCTTCTTGAATTCTTAAATATTTTTAAATAAATTACAGCTAAACTGTTTTCTATTTAGCTTTTATTTGCGTTCCTAGTCAGAATAGTTTCACCTTACGACTTAGATTTCCTGTGCAGTATTTCCAAATGGGACCACGGGGACTTGTTGCTTTAATTTGTTTGTATTCTGTTTCCTGCAAGTTTGGATATCTCTGTGGGCATTTTTCTTGTGTATATGTGCATGTGCTCTTTGTTTAACATCAGGGAAGAGTTGTGAGTAAAGGCTCCTTTACTGTACAAGTGTAGTATGTCTTACTTTTTGAGCTGGGAAAGAAACATTTTGTCTAGTCTTCAAAGTACTAAGATTTCAGATCCCTTTTTTGTCTGTAGCAGGATGAAAGGCCATCTCTCCTCTTCTTAAAGAACATCCAGCCCACTCCAGACAAGCTGATAGTGTTTCAGCATGTATATCACACAGACCAGCTGCATTTTGTGATTACCAGATAATATTCTCTTTTACAGAGATGAGTTGACAGCTAGGTCCAATTTTGGTTCTGAAAAATATTTTCTTAATGGCATCTTTCCAGAAACCATTATGCTTCTGCAAAAAAGTGGAAAATTTTTGACCAGCCTAATTTTCTGTATTTTTCTATTTCTTGACTTGATAACATGATAGTGCTTTATATTTAATAAAGATTATGTATAACTTTTGACACAGTTTTTAAAGTTGTGCTTATCATCATTGGTATTTCAAAATCTTTTGTGTGTAAGAGTTCAGTTATCGTGCTTGTAGCTCTCACAGTAATATACCACAGGCAATTGTATATGCCAGCTTTGTTTTTCTGCTTTGTATGTCTATTTTTGTGGAATGAGTTTTATTTCCTCTTTTGTTATGTTGGTGCTTATGCTTCAGAGTATTGCTTGTGTAAAATTAGAATTTTATTTTAATTTTATTTTCACTCTGTAGAGTTTTTGCAGTGCTGGTGCAGTTTGTGCTTCTGTTTTTTGGGGTCTGGCAGCCCTGCCATTAAACTTCAACATTTCCACGAGTTCATAAGTATGCAATGGAACACCTCTGTGTAGAAAAGTAGCATGCAAAAAGTTCATCTGAAAGAAAATACTTAAGTTAGAAGAAACCTCAGTAGGTCATTTTGTCTAGTCTCCCATTTGAATATTTCAGAAAATACCTAGAAAACAAGGGAGCTGGAGGGGTTGTAGTTCTGCTCTGAATTTAAAGAAATACAGAAGCCCAAAATACTAGCCAATATTCTCCCCTTTATAAGGATATTTTTTTCCTTCCAAAAATAAAGAATAGGATGTGCACTTCTGTTGGCATGCAGCCTCTTTCCACAGAAAAGTTATAGCTTACAGTTGTAGCCCATATTTGCATAACACTGGAACAGAAACTGTAGTTATAGTATTATTGGGAAGAAATACTAGGCTTGCTCTGTTTTGTCCCTGGTTGTTTAATTACTAAAATCTATTTAAAGTGCCTGCAGCAATTCCTAAAGGTGCTCTGCACAACATCTTCCATTCACAGAGATGTTTCTTGGTAATCCAGGGTTCCGAACCCTACAAGATGGGGATTCTGAAAGTACTTTACAATACAGAATCTCTTTTTATTCTTAAGTATGCCCACATGATCTTGCAGTTGTATTAAATACTTTGTTTTCATATAGAGAGTTTGAGAATATGATACTTCTGCTATTTCATTTCAGCAAGTGATGAGTGTTTAAGTCTGTAACAGACATATATTTTCAGCAGCATGATAACTTCACATTTCACAAATATTTACATTAGAGCTTTTTAGTCAAGACCTTATGTGTTGGGTTTAACCCAGACAGCAACTAAGCACCTACCAGTCCCTCCCTCCCACCCTCCCTCTCCTGCTCCTTGCAGTGGGATAAGAATTGGAAGAGTAAAAGCAAGAAAACCTTGTGAGTTGAGGTAAAGACTCTTTAATAAGTGAAGAAAACCCACAAGTGATGTAAAGGCAGCCACTCACCACCTCCCACAGGCTGAGTGATCCCGACCTGTCCCTGAGCAGCAGCTACCTTGGAAAGTTCAAACCTCCAGTTTTTATGTCTGATCACCATGTTATGTGTCACAGAATATCCCTTTGGTCACTTGGGGTCAGCTGTCATAGCTTGCCCACCCTCAGGCTACGTCATGGGGGCAGTGTGAGAGGCAGAGAAGGTCTGGAGTCTGTGCAGGCAGCAGCAGAAACATTGCTGTGTTTCCTGTGCTGCCTTGGTCTTAACTACAAACAGCACCAGGTGGGCTGCCGTGAGGAAAATGAGCTCCAGGCAGCCAGGGGCAGCAGGCATTGCCTTGCTGTTCAGTGTGGGTTGCTACAAACAGCAGTACTTAAGTGCTTTGCAAGGCATTAACCTTGACTTTGCCGTGCTCTGGGGGCTGGAGCTCCTGCTCTGGTGGCTTTAAGGGCACCATGTTTCCCAGAACAGCTGGGTTTTGTGAAAGAAATGTTTTCTGCTGTTACTGTTAAGTGAATAATGATACCAAATGGCATTAAATTGTCTGGTGGCACCTGAAAACCTCTGACAATAACTGCTGTTTCTTAATACATTTTATATTAAACTTAAAAGGAGAGGAGTACACTGATGTCATGACAAACATGTGTATGAATTTTTATATCCTGGTCACACCTCTAGATTGTGTTTCATGATGTGACTTGGAAGTTTGCTGGATCTTTTCTCTGTTGATCTAGTTTTGTTAGCATGAGTGGTATGTGGTATTTTACGCTACATCTTTGTTGGATTTCCTTGCTGGGAGAGGGCAATCTGGAGGAAAGGTCTCAGGACGCTGAAACTGTCAGGAACAGCACCCTAGTTTCCTTTCATTTGTCTAGCAAAGACACATTGTCCGGGACCTCTGTAGCTGTTTACAGATCAACAAAGAAACAGTGATCCATTCATGCCTTCTGGCATAGAGGCATCTCATGTCTTACTCTCATATCTGCCTGTTTTCCCAGCAGATTCTGATGTGCTGAGTAACTTTCGTTCAACAGGGACTGGCTAAAGAACATGCACACAGCCATTGATGTGGAGAGGGGAAATGCCATAAAGGGGAAACGAGACTATATTGTTTAGAAACATCTGTCAGAGAAGGAAAGGGAGAGGAGAGGAGAGGAGAGGAAAGGAAAGGAAAGGAAAGGAAAGGAAAGGAGACAATTGGAAGTGGATACACCCCATCTTTTATCAGTGGCAATGCTGGAGAGAGAATGGGGAAGGCCACAGTTGGTTTCAGATACCAGTTGAAGGATCAGGATCCACAAGCTGGGTTAGAGGGGTCAACTAGATGATCATACTCAGGAACAGAAACTTGGAGAGGCATTTGGAAAGATGGACTGCCTCCTCTTCAGACAACTAACTGAAATACAAGAAGGTGAAGTAATTCAAACAGAGCCTAGATCTGATGTAGTTTACTGAAATATCATCTGTTTCTTTAAAATAAGAGTTTCAGATGAAGTGAATCAGAATTTTATCATCCCCAAGGTAAAAAGTGGGAAAAGCAGAGAAAGTTAGGAAAGGTTCAGTAGAAAAATAATAGAAAAAATTATATTGAAAAGTGATTAAGTACTTCAAAAATGTCATTTGATCTAGGAATTGGGTTTTTAACATGAAGCTCTGAATGTGGCATAACAATGTCAGCACTCCATCTACTGTGGTGATTTATTCCTTCAATTTTTTTTAATGTTGTGAGCTATCTCATTTGGGAGCTGCAGCAAGAGAAAATTTCTGTTCAGTGCACTAGAAAGAAGAGCAGAAATTTCTGTGTCTTTGTAAGGCAACTCATTTCACATGCATTTCAACATTTACTGTTCAAATAATATTGAAGTAAAAAATAGCTCCCGTTAATTAATGAGAAATAAATGTTGACTGTATTTGAAGAACCTCTGCTCTGAAGGGAATTTAAACAAATTTCAAAACATGCATGAATAATCAGAAATCTGTGTGTTAAATTTAGCCATTGGAGCAGGGCTGTTTCTGCAGGTTCCTTGGCATCTTTGTTCAGTAGCGTGTGGGTAGTACAGGTGTGAGAAGGTACCTGAATGAATTAATGTGGGGGTGCATAAGCATACTGAGGGGAAAAAAGATGCCTTGCCCCTCAGAAATTAAATCTGAACCCATGTGGAATTTTCTAATAGGGCAGGAAAATCTGATCCCTTTAAAGATCAAAACAAAAGTTGAGAGGGGTTCGTGTGTTGGTGGCTTCCAGGTGGTTTCTGTGTTCAGTATTAGAGAAAAAGGTGTTCACAGTCAAATACCTGGAAAAGTTCATTAGTTTTCAAAATGTGATGTGAGGAAGTAGTTCAATAACTTGTTGTGAGTAAATTATTATATGAACATATACTATAAATTCTGTGAGCAGTTTGATCATCAATGCTGTCTGTGTTTTCCTAGCAGGTAATTTTGTCAATATAAATTAAAATTGCTTTCATTATATTTCGAGGCATGAGATCAAAGCAAAAGAAAGTAAGAAAATGCCACTTCTCCAATGTGACTTCTTTCAGGACCAGTTGTGGTCCTGAGAGCTTGTCTCTGTTACGTCTGATGAGGGGAGATAATTAATTTGGCTTTCTGAAGTCTTTTTAGCTTAAAGTGATTCATGCAGAGGGATATAATTTTCTGTTTGATCAGATGTTTCATCAATAGCATTTGTATTTATATGTCAAAAGCAAGTAGTAGGAAGCAAATAAATAGTTACGAAATAGAGCTTTTAAAAGTGATACTTGAAATGCTTTTTGAAAAATTTCATCTTGCTCTTTCTCCTTCTTCCCCTTTAAGTGCAAATATCCTTTTTTTTTAAACTGGGAAGGCAGATTGGAGCACTTTTCTATCACTGGAAAGTACACAGAATATAGTGGTTACATATTTTTGAGGGCAGGAAGTTTGGGACAGGGTCTTGCTGAGAGGAAGTGGGAAGTCCCAAGATATTTCTTTTTCTTTCTTCCCTGGCTCTTCTGGAGAATGTCAGCCATCTGAAGTGAACTCAGCATGCTCAGAAAGTAAAACTTTTGCCAAAGTAGTTCTACAGACTGTACTAATAAACTCTGTGTGGCAGAAGGATGCCAGAGAAAATCTAACATATTTACTGTCACTTCCTTCAGTTTTGTAGCATTACCGAGACCCCTCTAAAAAGAAGAAAAACCTTTTTTTTTGATGTAAAGACTCTGTTTTGCATTGCTAAGGCTTAAAGTGTGGGAAAGAGAAGGAGCAAGACACTATTATTTATTTCACCCATCAGTGAGCAATACTTTGAGGCGATAAGCAGATTCTCCTGTAGCTGTGCTCAGCATGTTGGAAAACAAATAGGACAAAGCCTCCTTTCCAGCACAGAAGACAGAAAGCAGAGTAAGAGGAATAACAAGAAAAAAAAAAAGCATCTAGCCTGGCAGTGTTACCAGAGTAAGAGAATCAGGAGAGGGAAATGATGGAGAAAACAGGGAAAGACTTGGAAACTGAATTATTAGTTGGGAATGTGTAGAGAGGCTTTTAATAGCATGTCTCTTTGGGTTTTTGCTTTCTGAATCATGTCATACCATTCATGGACAAGTCTGTGAGGAAAAATATCCTCCAACCTTTGTGGTTTACATGTGAATGGAGGCAGCTGGTGGGAGCCATGCCAGAGGTTGCTGTTCTGCTGTCCAAAGCAATTGCCTCTGAATTGCTTGCAAGGATTGAGCAAAATGGAGCCGGCATTGCTTTATGAAAAGTTTCTTTGAAAAAGGTGTTCTTGTGATTGTGGTGTTGTGTGTCTTTCTAGCACGTCATGTATCAAATCAGTGCCTTATTTAAAGACTAAAGAAATACTGATACTATGTTATTAAGGGAAGTAGAATCAAAACAGCTCTCTTTCCAAAAGACACAGTATTTGATGGCCATCGAAGTCTGTGGTGTGAGTTGTAGGTTGTGGGGCTATATAAAGTGTTCCCCCATCTAGATCAAGCTAATCAAATGATCTGCTTCTCAGTCCTATTTGGAGGGTAATATATTCGAGTAGAATTGGGATACACACTGTGTTTTGGCAAGGTCATTTATTGTCTCCACTAGTGACTGCTAGGAAAGGTAGTTTATGTTGATGGTAGATTTTCAATCCCATGCCCCCTGAGCTGTCTTCAGTTGATGAGCTAATTAATTGGTGGAGAAGAATGATGCTGAGACCCTTGCTGCATGGCACCATGAGCATCCTTAGATGTGGAGGTGAATTGGGTATGTAATCCTAAACAAACTGCTCGTCGCTGGATCCGCGTCAACCCACAGCAGCTGCTGGTTTTGAACTTGGGAACATTTAGGCTTGATTGATTAACTACTAAAATGATGTTAGCAGTAGGATTTGGATATATATTAAGCACCTGATAGGAGCACATTATAAATGTAAGCAACTGCAAGCTGGTGTCTGACCTAAGCAGCGCTGAGATGAAGGGGATGTACTCCAGATGAGGTTAAGTGAAGCGTCCTTTCTGCCACAACTGCACAGATCAGTCACACTCATGGGCGTTTGATAAACTTGTGGTTGGAGCTGCAATATATAAAATCCTTTCAGATACCTGGTTGGCAGAGTCTGAATGTCAGGGTGGAAATGTGGAGAGTTGCAGTCTGTGCATGTGCATACCTTTGTGTCCTTGGTTTCTGTGCATCTGTGCGGTGTTGGCTGGGGCCACAGGTTCAGAAGCATT
Source organism: Irena cyanogastra (assembly GCA_013397155.1). Taxonomy (NCBI): domain Eukaryota; kingdom Metazoa; phylum Chordata; class Aves; order Passeriformes; family Irenidae; genus Irena; species Irena cyanogastra. Next base: position 667,150 of record VWZV01005348.1, on the reverse strand, counting down.
TGATGAACAGTAACTCCAGATAATTCTTGGTGCTTGTATTTCATTGCCACTGTATTCATACAGTATTAGAAAGGTACTTTCTCCCATTGAGAAGCCTGTAATGGCAGCCAGCTCAATAAATTATTTCTTTGGCTGAAGAGGTAGAGGCTTTTGAACAGAAGTCCTGCCTTCAAACCTGGGCAGCAAATGTTCCATACATGCCAAGTGCATGTTGTTTGTGCTTTCCCTCTCAGATGTGGTAATTTGAAATGTAATGATGTGAAGGATAGTATTTATTTTACTCATGTGTTACTAATCTGTGTAATTTAACAGCAAGCAGGGACATAAACTTCATTAAGATCCAGATGATTTAAAAAAAAAATTGGCTGAGGTCCCTCCTCTCATTCTAATATTGAAAGCAAAAAGTGGCACTGGGATGCACAGAACTGTGATTACAAAAGCTGTTATTTTTTGCTGATTACTGCATTATAACCTGAGGTGATGGTGCAGTGGTGTTAGAAATGATCTTCCACTTCTGCAATCTCTGTGCTTGTCTACTGTGTATTTAGTTAGATTTGTTTGGTTTGTTTGCACTGGCACTCAGGATACAAGATAGTCCTTTGGATGACCAAGTGTCTCTTGCCTGCTGCTGGGAGCAGAGTGGTGAGTGCCTCTTCTGCAGCTGGGGCAGGAAGCTGAGTTTTTTAGGTCTCCATAAAAATGAGGAAAAAAATGTTTTTTATGTACAACTCAGAGTTTCTTTTTGGTGCCAGCTCTCACCCATTCAGAGAATTCATCAAAACTATGGTGTTTGATTTGGCAGTATTTATTTGAATTTTTGATTCTTTTATACTTATTGAAATACTTCTGATGTAGTGTTAGCTTGAAGGAATTGGTAAAATTTCATTACAGCTGTTCTTTTGAGATGATTGGGGGAGGAGTAGTTAAAGAAACTAACGTTACCTGCCTGTTTCAATACTTAGGTATTTTTAAGCTGACTCTTAAATTCTGTATATTTTTTGACAAAATGGTTCAATTACTTTAGAGCATCTCTGCACAACAGCTTCTCAGTGTACAATATTTGCTCTTGCAGAGTCAATCCTATAATGGTGGGGAAGTTCAAAGTGCACTTACAACTGATGTGTAAATCTTTCATATGTATCTCTTGACTATTTAGATGGGACATCTATATGAGAGTAAATGAAGTAAACATATTTATCTACATATAGCAAAGCTTATTATGGTATAGACATACAATACCTGTAAATACCACCACTGGCACAGAAGACTTTTTAAAGAACATGCTAGCAGATATTGGTGTAGATATCAGGTTCTCCTGGTTTAAGTCCCAGTTATAGAAATGTGTAGCTACCTGTGTTCTGTGCAAATGCATATTATAATTTTGGGGAGCAGGCTATGCTGCTTCCAAGGTGCAAATATGTGAGTCTATTTTGGTAAAAGTTACTCTTTTTCTTATATTTAATAAGCAGTGCCTGATACATAAAAAGACATTGCATTTTGGTTTTTTTTATGAATTTTTTTTGTTTTTAAATTGGGGTGAAAGGCATGTGAGAATGCAAATGAAGGGTAGTGGAAGTCAGTGTGCAAATGAGGACATTTTATTTGCTTTATGTTTGTAAGTGCGGGAAACTACCTCATCATCAGTAAAAGAATAAAAAGCAAAGGGGTGAAGAGGCCTGGAAAGTTTTTGACGTAAGGGCAATTTATGGAAATAATAAGCTTAATTTTGTATAATTTTATGCCCTCTAATACTTGTTTTGAAGTCAGACTTGGAAATAACTGTACCATCACAGGCCAAGACTGCCACCACCGCAGGGCACAAAGCTCACACCCAGGTGTGAAGCAGGTGAAGCCTGGGGCTGAGAGTTTGGGTCACTGCTGCCAGGATTAGGAACCAATCCCAACAACAGCACTTGGAGGTTTTTGACACACTTTCTCTTGATGCTGACAGCTTCTTTGAAGTTGGCCCTGCAGTCCTGTGGGAAGTCTCTTAGACTGAGGACTTTAGGACTGGTTTGGATATCTCAGGTGTCAAACTATGTGAATGCATCTGATTCTACATTTGGGTAATGACCTTACAGAGTTCGAAATGTATTAACTACGAGCATGTATTTAAAGCTGCAAAGAGGTAAACCCCAAACCCCTTCAACCTGCTTACATCTGTGTTTTTCTCTTTTTTTTTGTACAGATAGATAAGGCTGAAGCTAAGCAATGCCACTGTGTCTAGTGGTTGTTGAGTGTAGCATATGCTTTGAGGAAATTTTTTAGTCCAACCAGTTAAAGGTTTCTAGCTCTGGAAGTAAGGCTTCAAGCTGTTGCATCTAACTTCCATAACTTAATATTTTTTAACTTGTGTGGGCAATAATGTTTCATATGCTTTCTGGCTTACTACAGCAGCTTTTTTACTGTATAAGTTAAAAACTTTTACTGTATAAATAAAGAAAAACTATAGATTTTTTTTCTGGCAGTTACTTTTCTGGGAAGAGTGAAAAAAATTTTAAAAATGCATCAAGCCCACAGTTTAATGAATCAGTATATTTAAAGAGCTTTAGTGTGGAAAACAGATACTAAGCTGTCTGCATTTGTTGTAAGTAAAGGCTATTCAAATGAACTGGGATGGTATTTGTTGTATACCAGTTATTGCCAGGAGTCAGTGATTTGTCATTTGATGCATTACTATAGTGTGGAAAGATAGATCTTGCTTTTTTTAACATTATTTTTCTTATTGTCAGAGTAAAACCCTGAAAATGTGTCATGCATGTATTTGATTGACTGGGTGTGAGTTCCAAATGAATTAAACCTTACATTGTGACTGAGAAAGCTGGAAAAGTCTTGTGTACAAGAATTAAATCCTGTGATTTAATTACTTAAGTATGGCCTTTTGATGTTTGAAACTCTGACATGCGCTGGGGTATTTTATATGGTGGGAACTGCCTTTAGAAACAGAGGAATTAAGCATAGAAATCTCCTGTTGAAAAGGAATGCTTTTTTTCTGCCATATAAAATAGTTGTAGTCTCTGGAGTAGTTCTTTCTTCTTATATCCCCTTTGGATTTAAAGTGTTGTCATGTAATTTATAGGCAAAATTTTTCTTTTGTGGAGTATTTTTTTTGTACATTTGATTCTTGATTGTGCAAGTCTCCCCAAGGAAAAAAAAAGATGACTTGAAGAATGAGGTGCAGCATGAGTTAAAGCATTTGATGACCTGTTGGATTAAGCTGGTTTTGGCAGGATTAGTCATATGGCATTTGATGACCAGACTTTTGATTAGGCATGGTGTTTCAGCAAAATCTGTTTGAGGACATCAGCACTGTACAGAGTGGTGAGTTGATGTTGGTTGGACACCAGTTGCCCACCATCCACTCTATCACACCCACCTTCAGCAGGAGGGAGGAGAGAGAGAATAAGATGGAAAACAGGTGAAGATCAAGGCAGTTTAATGGGTCACGTGCATGGAAGCAAAGGAAAACAGAAGGCTTTATTCTGTACTTCCCATCAGCAGGTGATGTGTAGATACTCCCCTGGAAGCAGGGCTCCAGTGCTCCCAGCAGTTGCTCTGCAAGACAAACATTCTAATGACAAATGCTTCCCCCCACTACCTTTCTCTTAGGTTTTGTTGCTGAGCAGATACCACATGGTATGGAATATTCCTTTGGTCACTTGGGGTGGCTGTCGTGGCTCTGTCCCCTCCCAAAATCTTGCCCAGCTCCAGCTGACAGCTAGAGGGGCTGAGAAGTTTGAGAGGCAGCGCAGATGCTGTTGGAGCACTGCTCTGCAGTAGCCAAAGAGTGTTCATCAACACCTCGCTAGCTACTGATACAAAGCACAGCACTGTGAGGGCTGCTCTGGGGAAAATGGGCTCCAGACCCAATGTATGTGTCTTTGGACTGTGCAAACTTCCTAGCCATTAGGATCTCTGGAGTTATGACATTGATGTCCAAAGCATTATCCTAGAGAAACTGATGGGTTATGTCTGGGACGGCATACTCTTTGGTAGGTTAAAAACTGTCTGGATGTCTGGGCCCAGGGAATGGTGGCTGGTCACTGGTGGGGTACCTCAAGGCTCAGTACTGGGGCCAGTCCTGTTTGAGATCTTTATTGATGATGTGGATCAGTAAGTGTTCGCAGATGACACCAAGCTGTGTGGAAGTTTTGATCTGCTGGAGGGTGGGGAGGCTCTGCAGAGGGATCTGGCCTGGCAGATTGATGGGCCAAGGCCAGTGGTACGAGGTCATATGTATAAAGGCAAAGTAGCAGGTGTTTCATGTGAGTCACAACAACCTCCTGTAGTGCTACAGGCTTGAGAATGAGTGACTGGAAAGCTACCTGGTAGAAAAGGACCTTGGGGTGCTGCTCAGCAGATGGCTGAACCTGAGCCAGTGTGTGCCCAGGTGGCCAAGAAGGCCAATGGTATCCTGGCCTGTATCAGAAACAGTGTGGCCAGCAGGACCAGGGCAGTGACTGTCCCCCTGTACTCAGCACTGGTGAAGCTGCACCTCAGATACTGGGCTCAGTTCTGGTACATTGAAATGATGTCCAGAGAAGTGCAACTAAGATGGGAAAGGGTCTGGAGTACAAGTCTGATGAGGAGCAGCTGAGGGAGCTGGGAGTGTTTAGCCTGGAGAACAGGAAGCTCAGGGAAGATGTTTTTGCTCTGTACTGCTGCCTGAAAGAGGCTGTGCACAGGTGGGGTCAGCCTCTCACCCCAGGTAACCAGTGGCAGGATGAGAGGAAATTACCTCAAGTTGCACCAGGGGAGGTTTAGATTGATTGTTAGGAAAAATTCTTCAGATGAAAGGGTTTTCAAGCATTGGAACAGGTTGCCTAAAGATGTAGTTGAATCACCACCCCTAAAGGTACTAAAAGATGCAAAAAAGTAATTTTTTTAAAAAAGGACATAAAAAAGACTTAAAAGTGTAGATGTAATGCCTGGGGATATAGTTTAGTGGTGTCCTTGGCAGTCTTAGGTTAACAGTTGGAATGGATGGTCCTAAAGTTCTTTTCCAACCAAATGATTATATGATTAGATGATCCTATGTCCTGTTTTTTGCGGTAAAGATTTAGCCAAGCTTACTGCATTTTTTTATACTGGACATTTTGATCTTGAGTATGCCCTTTTTGAAAGGGCTTCTTTGCATTAAATTTGATTCTCACAACCTCCGTTCATGCTCTATTACATTAGGTGTTTCAATGCCTTAAAATTCACAAAGACAGCTAGATAATAAAAATAGAGTATGTCAGAAGAAAATTTAAAAGGCTATTTCATAATCTATTCTTAATCTGATTTGAAACAAACTGAAACAGTTCTTTCAATTGATCAACTTTCACTTGTACTGGACTTCTTTAGTGCAGTAGAATATTAGTGCAGTCTATTGTGGGTGAAGTTAAGTGACTTCAGGTTGGAGGATATTACATTAAAATATGGGCAGGCAAATGAGTTCTCTTTGATTTTTGTTTTTGTGGTAGTTTAACACTGGCTGGAGATTAAACTCCAAATAAGCCAGTCCCCTTTCTCCTGCCCCTTCTGATAAGAGAGGGACAAAGGCAGAGAATATGGGTTGAGATAACAATTTTCTGGAAGCACAAAGCCATGGAATAAGAAATGCATGGTAGCAGCAGCCATACTAACAAAAGTATGCAAAAGAGAAGGTGCTTTACACACAGAATGTGTTCACCAGCTCAACTTAGTTCTGTGTGGCAGCCCAGACAAAGGATTGTGGCCACTTCTTGCGGCTGACTCTCCCTGTCCCTGAGCCCAGGACATCAGAAAGCAATGACAGACAGATCCCAAAAGCAGGACTGTCCACATCTCACCATGCCACCACCTGGGATGCTGGACTTGATTCCACACAGCTTGGGCGTGGCTGCTTTCGCCTGCTCTGCCTGGCTCTGCTCGGCTCCCTTCAGCTCAGGCTGGCTCAGGTTGGGCTCAGCTGGGCTGGCTCAGGTTGGGCTCAGCTGGGCTCAGGCCCAGGCCCAGGCTCGCCCCCAGCTCCTGGTTGCTGCTTCCCTCACCAGTGCCTCTGCTCAGCACATCAGGGGAACGGGCAGGGATGGCATCCTTGCCTGAGGATGGAGTCCACAGGGCAGATCCTGACCACCTGTCTGCCGGAGAGAAAGAGGCAAAAGGGTGAACACTTCCAGGGCTGTGTTCAGCTTTTCTTTCCCCTGAAGCCAAGCCCTCTGGTGATGATGTGGGTGGTGTAAAATAGCAATGTAGCAATGCCCACACAGTGCTGAGTTCTGCCTCTCTCTGCAGACAGTACAGTTGCTTATGTCAAAGGCTCCTGCCATCAATATAAGCAATGAGAGTGTCCTTAACTGTTGCTTGACTTTAAAGTAGATCACTGCTTAAAAGACAATGCTTCTCTTAACTCTGTTGTCCAAAAAGAACATTAGCAACAAATTTTTTTAATTGCTAAAGTTTAAGACAACAAATTGTCTTCAACTTGTCAGTTTCATTTGTAAAGCTGTTCCTTCTGTGCTTAGCACCAGCAAGAGGCTAAAGGAAAATCCACCTCTCTGTGTCTGTGTTCAATGCAGGAGAATCATGTTCAGCAGGTATTTGAAGGCTATTTTATATGGTGTGTGAAACCAGAAGAAATAGATCAATACTAAGCAAGCTGTTTCCTGCAAAATATTTATGCAAATAGAATTGAAGGGGATGTGGAATAATTTTTTCTTTATACAGGATCAGGGAGAATTTTCTGCCTACACAGTCATTCTGAGAACTGAATATTGCAGTTGAATAAAGGACTTCAAAATTGTAAAGGAAATGGGAACCTCAAAATTAATTTTTTCTCGGTGATATATTGGGAAGTATAAAGATGTCCAACTCCAAACTATTATGTTACAACCTGAGCAAATGGCACAGTAACTCATGATCAATAAACCTCCCCTTGCCACCAAGCTCCCTTGGCACTGGTAGGAGGCAACAGCTGGATTCTAAATGGTTTTGTACAAACTGGAAAACTAGAAAAGCCTAATTTCCCCTAATGGTCACTCTGGGTATGGGATTGTGCTGTGAAATTGTCATTAGTGGGGATCTGAAGGGCTCTGGTAGTCCCTTCCTATTCAAGTGGAAAAAGTCTTTCTTCTTCTCTGAATTTTTTTAAATTTTGGTACAAAACATTTTTGACATGCCAAAATATAATTTTGGTAATTGTTTTTTAAAGAGCCTGAATGCTTTTGAAAAAATTAGTTTCCAGTAGTTGTGTCCCACCCGAAACTGATTCCAGAACTTTTCTCTGGGAGTCCCTACTGCCTGTAGTACCACAATATACACAACATTTAAGTTGTAAGAGAAGACAAAACAGCTATTTTGTTAATTACCTTCTCTTGACTGTGTATGCAGAATAATTTTAGCAATACACTCAATAGTTTAGATAAAATGTATGTGTGAAAAACTGTCTTACTGTGAATGAAGTAAATATTGGTGCAGCAAATCTTTGTAATATCTTTTAGTTTAACTTGCTTAACTCAACTAAAATATGCCTTCTAACTCAAGATTTGTCAATGTATTTTTCATTTACCTTGTTTTTTTCCCAGTTTTGTAAAACAATGCAACCTTCTTTCTCTGCCAGCAAGAACTGTGTATCTATTGCTTCAGAAATGGAAGCAAGTTGAGATCTCATAATAAACAGCTCCAACTATTTATTAAATTATTTTAGATAACTGCAGATGAATTATTTAACACAGCATATACCTTTTTATTAAAGTGAATGAACCAATAAGTCTTATGTGCATCTTCTTGTTCTATTTCTGTCTTGTCATCCTTTCATCCCCACACAAATCCTAATTCCCTCACTCCCCTTTCAAAATGCCCTTTGTTTCCTTCTCTCTCTCTGCACATCTGGTTGTCCTGCTCTTCCCCCTTCCCCCCTCCAGCTTCATAGTCTCATTTTTAAAGCTTTATTCTGCAAAGTACATAATTAAGCAGTAAGACATGACAGGGCATGAATATCGTTGTATTAATTGAGGGGGGAGAGAGGAAACCGTAAGAAAACTACAGAGAAACAATACCAGCTGGCACTCCATGGGTGTATAATTTGCAATTCATTTAGAAGAAAGCTCGTCCATGGGGTGGAATTTTCATTGGAAAGTGATGGCCAAGCCCATGTACCAAGTGGATGCTTCTCAGACAGGAGCTTGGCTTTGCACTGGGGGCAGCATGACGGCTGCAGCTCTCACTGGTTAGACCTGCTCTGATCTCTGCTGCTGGCCTTTTGTGACCCAGGGGGCTCTGCAGCCAAAAATCTATTGCCTGATCCACGGACATGGATGGCTCTTTTTGATGGCTGTTGCAGTGCAAGTGACATTTTTCTGCTGAGAAGTAGGTGTTAATAGTATCATTCTGTACTTAGCTAAAGTGGCTGTAACATCTGTCCGTGCTAGTGATTGTAACAGCCATTTTCACTTGAAAATATGCAAAGAAAATGCTAATGAATGGTTGGCCAGGGTCTGCAAGTGTGAAGTCTCTACTGCCTATCTCTATGTCCAAGTGGTGTACAGTAAGCTTTGAGGAAGAAGAAAGAGGGCAAATAAGAACTCTTTCCCATAAGAAAAGAGCAAGCTGGTAGCAGTCACAGTGGGGAGAGCTAGGGAAGTAACTCTGTGCACAGAGCAACCAGCCCACTGTGCTAAAACTGGAACTGCTTTTTAATTTCAGATTTGTTAATTTTTGTAAACTTGGTGATGTTTTAGTAATTTATACACACCAGAGTGGAAAAATGAGAGCTGTAGTGATGTGTGCAGTTGGGCTGGGTCAGATTGAAAGCTTTAAAAAGAAAAATTCTAAATGAAATCCAATCCAATCTCTTTTCTGGACTAGGCCAGTTTGCATTACAAATGCAATCCTGAGTTGAAGTGACTCTATAGAACATGCTTACAGGTATTTCAAACAACAAGGCTTCTGGATGTAGATGTAATTGAGAATTAAACATGTAGTTTAACTTTTTCATCTGTGTGCGTGTGTGAGCATAATGATGCATCACTGTCCTAGCCTGTAATAGTACAAAGTGGTAAGGATCAGAGATGCACTTCATGGCAACTAATAAAGTACAGAACATTTTGTCTGTTTTCTCAGACTTTTATTCCTCCCAGCTAGTGACTGCCTTCCAAAAAAAATGCCCTGGCATTGGTCATGAGTGGTTCAAGAAATACAGAGAAGTTATTTAAAAAATCACATGAAAAAATGCTTCCTATTCTGTACATTTTGATGTAAGACATGAAAATATTTAGGTGATCTTGTTTTCATGGGGGCACTGTCTTTCCATTCATACATGAAATGGCAGGCAAAGATGCAGCACTAAATGTAGTTTTATTACACAGATGCTGTGCAGCATGTTTATAAATATATAACTTTGCATCATATATGAAACTAATATATTTGTGTATGATTGGCAAATATCTGGGCACTAGTTTTAAAGATTAACAGCTTTTTTATTTGAGAAAGTAATTTTTAATGTATAGGTTTTTTAGAACAAGTTTTGATATTGAAGCATCAGAACGATAGTAGGACCAAAATTCTTGTGGGCAGTTGTGTTGTTCAGAAGAGATTCCAGATAAAACATTCCAGATTCTTCTTAGTAATTATCCCAGGCCAGAATAGGAACTGGGACCCACTTTGCTTTGATGCGTTTTTTCCTGGTGACTGGAAAAGACAGCCTTGTTCTAATTTTGTCTTCAAAACAGACATAATTCTGTTAACTCCATTCATCCTGTAAACCACTTTACCTCATACAGTGATTTTGACCTTCCAGAATTCCCTACATTATAGTGATTTATTTTTCTTTTGCCTTCTGTCTTGGAGGGAGGGCAATACTTTCATCTTCCATGCCAAGGTCTGGTGGCTGCAGCTTATGTGCTCTAAGGTGTATGTGCTTGCAGTTGATTGCAGTAATTGCTTTTGTTCCTCATGAGCTGGGCTTCATCCACTTTTTGGGTTTGTAGAGGCCAGCAATTAGCATCTGTGAGCAGTTCCTGCTGAAGGTACTGAGAACTGAACATGGATGTACGTGGGCAGAACATCGTACTGCTTTGAAAACTGTTGAAGTGATGTTAATTTTTTCATTCTATTTTATACTAGAGCAGCTTTGAGACATTTGTCTTGGTCTCTTGGGAGAAATTCCATCATGAAGATAAATGGATAAATAGTGAAAACTCATTGAGTGATCTTACAGTAAAAAAAAAGAGCTTAGGCTATTTCTTCTGTGTTATTTTCCTGAAGATGTTGAAATGTAGGAAACAATGGGGAAGGAAAAAACCATTTTTCACTACATTTTATGGTGCTTCTGCTGCCTAGATTCTGTCACTGTTGCTTTATGGAGTACCTTACTTCCACATTTGCGTCCAAATTGAGCTATACCCTTCTGAAACAGGGCAATTAAAAAAACATTAATACTTACTTTCTTCCCCCTGACATTTAACTATGCCCACAGGACCATCAAGGAATGGAGATTATGGATCTTGACTGAAATGTCATGGAAGAAGAGTGGGAACAAGATGCATTCAGCTGGTTTTGTGACTTCTGATGCACGATGAAGTTGCAGAGCCCTGTGTATCAATCTGTCTTCCAATTAAATGTATTTAAACCTTGGGAGGCTCTTGCTGCAGCTCTTCTTTTTTTATCCCAATACTTCCAGCTCCCCCTTAAGACATTTTTTTTCACTACCCTTAGGTGGGCATAACTTATTATCCTCACCTGAATAAAGGAGGGTCAGACATCTGCAGAGTCTGCGTGACTGTTAAGTAACTGAAAATCAAATTGTTAGATATTTGTCCTTCAACTTCTTGTTTCTCATGTCCTCCTTTCTTTCCAGTGCTTTCCTGCGTGGTAACAGATGCTGTTTGATTTCTCTCATGTTTTCCATGTTTTGTCTCACCTGTTCAGAATTTCTATAAGAATTCAAAAATTCTGCTTTATTTTTCCTTTACATTTTAAGTGTTATATCCCAGGCTTCAGGCTTTGCAGCTTCTTCTTTATAGTGGAGTACTAAAATATCTTGTCAGTTTAATATAGTCTTGGCTTGCATCAAGAAGGTTGTCCAGATTTCCAAACAGATAGTGATAGGTTGCTTGCCCATGTCTTTGACTGCATTAAAAAAACCCCACACTCTTACTCTGCTTTTGTTGTATCCTTGTTGCCATAATAATAATTTCTCATTTGTTATATGGCAGTACTTTGGTTTTTCAGATGTTAATGGCAATGGAAGTTCTTTCTGCCCACTTTTTGTCCATGATTCATTTAATTCCATTTTTTTACCTAATTATATTCATATATTTAGTGTGTTTTGTATATATATTTTTATTACATAATAAGAATGTACCTTTTGTTTGAGAACTTGATCTTTATTGAAGTCATAAAGTCAGGAAACCCATACACCAAATGTTTATGTTAGTAGCAAAACTGCTAGAATGGGTCATTGTGTTGCAGTATCCTTTAGTTTGTGGAAGATTTTGGTAAACAAGAAGGATTTCAGAGACCACCAGTACAGATTGAAATATTACTGGAACTGCAAAAATCTGTGGCAAGTTATCACAAATTTGGTTGCATTGGGATGGATATAGAAGGATAACTGTTCAAAACAGTAATAAATATGTAAATGTTTGAAGTTGAAAATAAAAGAACCAGAAAATGTGGGTAGAACACAACCTTGTCCTTTGTAAATAGAAGTAGTTTTTGAGTGAAAACTAGAAAAGCTTTAAAGTTCTTGATTGTTTTCTACTGAAAAAATCAGCTTCTTTCTCATAAGAGCAGAATAATTTAGAAAAGCTGGTGAAACCAGTTTTCATTTAGAAAGTATTTGGATGGAATTGTTTTCTTTTGTGTTTGTGTGTGTGTGTATTTGGGGGTGGAGGGAAGTTGGCTGAGGTTCTCTGTGGTGTGGCTTCTTCTGCCAATCACCAAGGAAGAGTAGTGGAGTTTCAGAGTCAGTTTTCTAATGATATTGTGGAGCATTAGCTATTTTTAAAAAATTTAAAAATCAGTTGAGATGGACAGTTGTCAGAAATTGTTTCAATTTAGGAAGTTCTTCCCTGAGAAAATCTTGCTTTCCAAGGTGTTTAAGGATGAATGTAGATGTTTTCCAACCGGTAGAAGAAATAGAAAGTCTTGCAAGTTTCTAAAGCTGTAGACTATTCCCAGTGCATGTAACTTCACAGTAATATAGTGGGCAGAAATTCATGCTTGATCTCAGCTGGTTGTCTGTGCCCTGGAGCATGAAGACTGAGGTTCTTGCAATTTTTAGTCTCGTTGCAGAGGCTATTAATCATTATGTTCAGTCCCTTCTTGGATACCGCTAAGCTCTTTGTTCAATATGTTCTGAGCTATTGAACCTCACAGGTCAATTACACAGTGTTTATAAAACTAATTCTAGATTTTTGACCAGCAATGAAAACATAACCCTCAGTGGGAGCAGCTATTGCTTTTAAGTCAACTGTTGTTTTCTCTGTTACATAGGAGAGTGGAGAAAAACTGTCAAACTGATAAAATATTCAGATTTCATACAGAGTGAAAGGCAGCTAAGTGCAGATGAGCTTTGGAAATTTCTGTAACCCTGTCTTTGTTTCTGTTCAGGTTTCTCAGGTGATTTTGGAGGTCTGTTGACCTCCCATGTCTCAATGGGCAGCCTACTCCAGTGGATGGATGTCTGCTACTGTTGCAGTGCTGGGATTTTATTCCCTCCATCTGGAGTAGAGTGATGCTGAGCATGTTTTAGTAGTGTGAAGTTTCATTCTTCACTCCCCAACAAGTGAGGCAAATGCCCAGATAGAGACCTGGGATGTGATTCCCCTGGTTTTTTTCTTTCTTTATTTTTCTTCAAATCACTGATAATTTCATTAGCCCGATTCTGGTGATGTACTTTAAAAAAAAAAAAAAAAAAAAGCAAAACACACCAAACAAACAAATGCACAAAAAAAAAAATCAAAACAAAACAAATAAAACCCGCAAACCAAGCCCAATCCAAAACAAAATGCCAAAATATACAATGAAAACAACTGGACCCCAGTATTTTGTTATATATTCTGTAAATGTCAGGAAACTATAGTTGCTGTTAGGATAGCTGTCAATTTGTAAAAGGTTATCAGCTTCCCAGACAATTTTGTGGACTTGGAAGAAGACCATCTGGAGGAGAAACGGAGCATATCCAATGATTGCAGAGGAGAATTATCACCAGTATCATACTCAATTAATGCAAATGTTCAGCTGCTGAATTGCTGCATAAAAAGCTGACACAATAACACCTTGATTTTTTCCTTGGGGAAAATTTTAATAAAACATCACTCTATTCTGGGAATGAAAATTACCTATCATTAGGATCATAGGCCAAAAGTTACATGTTTCTTTCTCTTCTAGGAAATGTAGTAGCTGGCTAATTTGTGTCCTATGAAATGAAAACTTTCTCAGTTGTGTAACATGCATTTCATCATGGTGAGTTGAATAGGCTGGGAATTTTCCTTCCAAAATTAAAGGTGCTTCTTTTAGGACATGTTTTTCCAGCTTGAACAGGCAAATAATGCATTTCTTCTTTTGAAATATGGTGAGTGTTGAGCATCTGTGAATCAATACTTCCTCATGTGGGAAGGGACCTTCCCTTTCTCCTGCATTCATTTCCCCTGACTGGCCTCTGCAGTGAGGCATTTTGGGAGCTGGCCAATTTCTGTTCATTATGTAGGAAAGATACCAGACTCACAAAGACTTTCATTTGTAGATACTGAAACCTTTTACAAAGCAAAATAAAAAGTCGTGTATCATATTTTAACTAAACAGGGATTGTTAGATTATTAGCTTTGTGATTTTCTAAGCAAGACAAATGTATACATTCAAGTAACTAAGAAATAATGTGGGGATTTTTTTTTCCTGTTAGATTCTACATCTCATTTGGAAATCTTTCAAATATGAGTAGATGAATTGGACTGAGTAGTCTAAGTTAGCATCACCATCCTACTCCATACTGTGCCCTTTCAGCTTCCAGTCAATTACCAGAGGCACTCTACTGCAGGGATGGTCTTCACAGCACTAGAAAGAATTCTATGGAACTGTATGATAATTCAGGTCAAGAGTGACTTGAGGAAATCTCTTGTACAACCAACCCCTCAAAGGATGATCAGCTTGGACCAGAAATTGGACCAGATTACTCAAGAGATCTTTTCAGTTGATCTTGATGGCCCCCCAAGATGGAGACTGCTCAACCTCTGGATAGCCTGTTCCAATCCTTGGCTGTCAACAGGGTTGAAAAGTTTCTCCTTATGTTCCCTCTTTCATAAACAAGTTTATGCTTGTTGTTTCTTTCCCTCCCACTCTATGTTATCATAAAGGGCTCTTTTGTCTTTTCATAACCTCCTTGTAGGGGAGCTGCTGTTAGATTCTCCTGAAAATGTCTCTTCTCCAGGCTAAGCCAACCTTGGACCATCATACTCCCTTCACAGGACAAGTTCTCCAGCCTCCAGCCTAGGATGCTCTCCGTTGAACTCATGGGTTTGTCGGTGCCTGGTACTGAAGGGCCCCAAACTGGTCTCAGTAGCGTGGATGTGGTCTGATGAGTGCTCAGCAGAGGAGGTGGCTCACTTCCCTGGCTCCTGGTCCAGCTATTGACCCCGACTGCTGCTGTGGGCATGGGTCTCTTGTGGAGCTTCAGTCTGCCACCCTCCTCAGGGTTGTGTCTGCAGATCTGGCCCATGCAACTTGTCCACAGTGTTGGAAGGAGGGGACAGTGTTTGGGACATCTTTACTCCCAGATGCTGAACTCTTGTTGAACTGCATGAGGTTTCCATCAGGACATTTCTCCAGCCTGTGCAGGTCTTTCTGGATAGCAGCCCTGGATACCAACATCCCACCCCACCAGCTGCAGAGAGTGCACTCTGTCATCTCTTCCAGGTTGTTGGTAGGGGTATTAACCAGGGCATGTCCCCAGAGGGACCCCTGCAGTACCTCATCTGTTACCAGCTTGCAGGGACAGTACAACCCGTTGGCACAGCTAGCTAAACAGTTTTTAGCCCAACCAGTTGTGTAGCCATCCAGAATGCAACATCTTAACTCGAACACAGGAATGCTGTGTGAGACTGTCAAAACCTAGTTAAAGTCAGTGATGTTCATCACTCTCATGTTGTGCATAAATCCAGTAAAGATTTGTAGCAGAGAAAACAATTTTGTTATTCAGGCAAAATTTACCCCTGCTAAATCCATGCCATCTGTTGCCAGTCACTATCCCATTTATTTGCCTTGACATGTGCTCCAAGAGGATTTGCTCCATGATTTTTCCAAGGACCTAAGTGAGGGTGGTTACTTTGTAGTTCCTTGATTGTCCTTTTGGTCTTCTTCTGAAGAAGGGTACAACAATCTTTGGTCATCGGGGACTTTTTGCGATCTCCATTCCTAAGGGATTTCATCTCACCCAAAAGCTGCTTCAGGAGCATGTCAATACTTAGTTGTCTACATTGCAAGGCTGAATTCTTACTTCAGGCTGTCTGGAAATGCTTGAAAGAGAAAAAATGTCCTTCCACTATTTCTTCTAGAAGTTAAAATCCTTTTAGTTTCTTTCAGGTGTGGTTGTTTCCCCCCTGATGCTCTGCTCCTGATAGAAAATGAAGTTTACATTTATTGTGGTGTTTTCAAGTACAGTGAAGGCACTTCCACATTTGTAACACGATTGATAATCTGCTTATGCATCTAACCATATTATTGCCTAGAAACTTCAGAAATTGTTTTGTAGCATACCTCAGTCTTTTTTCTATAGCCAGAGTTTGGCAAAGGCGCTGTGGTTGCCATGAACTGTTTAGATGAGGATGCCAAGTGCTAATGCAGGATCACAGTACTAAGGAAAATTGTAGGGTTTAATGTTTGACAGCATTCCCTGTTCTTGTCCTTGGAGGGGAGGTTGGCTAAAATTCTGGGAAAAATGGTGCTGACTTTATTTTTGGTGCAGAGAAGCTGTTACATAAGTCCCTAATATCAAAGGTGTATGTGCTTTTGAAAATAATTGTGTGTGCTGGATTTTTTCCTCACTGTCTGATCTTTCTAGCATCACCTGGATCTTCAACACCAGTAGCTGGTGTTCTGACAGAGATTATTGCAAAATATGAATCAGAGCCATTAATGTTTTGTCTAAAAGAGCAACCTAGATAGCATCTGTGTCTGCCCAGCTGTTTTCTTGACTCCAAGCATTGCTCATTTGGCTGAACACTTGCTTCACTGACCCTGTTACTCTCAGTAGACTCTGGGGCAGGATTCTGGAATGCCTGAGCAAATATTTTTGGAGATCTTAATCTCTGTTTTGACTAATAAGAGCAGTGGCCTTCAGGTATTCCACAAAAGGCTCTTTGAGTATTGCACAAAAACTGAAAGGTTGGTATTTTAGGTTGGGTCTGTGCAAGAGACATAGATTTATCATTACACAAACCATTCCCAAGTCTGCTTTGCCTGGGAAGGGTAACTGTCACCATTTGCCTGTGACTCAGCTGCACTGATGGTGGAGGTGAGGTGTCCTGGAACAGAGGAGCAGCCCTGCCCAAGGAGGTGTGGGCTGCCTCCATGCGTGCTGCTCCCCCAGCCCACCCTTGGGTGCTTTGTGCTCAGAACCACCTGTTCATGCCTCTGATATGGAGCACTAGTAGTGGAATAATAGCACATGTGGAATAAAATAAAAATAAGAAACCTAGAATGTCTTTTTTCTTATAAATAGCTGGCAATACAGTGTGCTATTTCAGATTTATTAGCACGTGAAGTGGTGTGGTGGGAGTTCAACAGTCGTGCGGTCGCTCTTCTGAGAAGCAGATGTGTGACCACAAATGATACTTGCAAGTGCAGGCTGTTAAATATGTAGCCTTATCTTTATGTAGCCCTGTTTTGTGGTGTGTATACATGGACAGAGGCCCTTACATACAGATAGTAAGCAAATAATGCAGTATATTCATAACTTCTTTCCTTGTGCCTGCTGAGAGAGTGAGTAAATTATTGTAGGCCATTCAGTGGTACTGATTTCCACTGGGATAAATGATGTATTATAGGAGTGCAGCTGGAAACTGGCTGGTTAAGTAAGCTTTATATTGGGCACTCTTAAAGTACTGCCTGCTGTGGGATTGATGCAAAAATGAAAGTTGTTTCATAATAATATATAATGCAAAAATGATTTCAAGAAAGATCTGTGGGGCAAATTGGGGACATTTAGAAGAAAAGTATCTTTTTTTTCCTATTGCATAAAAATCTTTTAGGTTGTATATTTAGACAAATATTTTGCCTTGTGGGTGGTATTTTATTTGCCAAAATTTATTTTGCAAATGGCTGACTTCTTTAAAGGCTATGTGTCAGTAAAAAGGCTATTTTTCTTCTTCAGGCCTCTGTTACATGATAGAAACTATAAAAATGTTTAAAATGCCTTTTGTTGAAGTGTTTGCAGTGTGTTATACTCAGCTTTTAACTACCAGAAAATGGTTTAAAATGTTATTTTTGATGTGTAAATGTGGAAAACCTCTGGGCCTTTGATATGAGCAGTTTCTTTGCTGTTTGTGTTTTGTGGCCACAGTGACTTTCTACCTTGTTTTGATGCAGGTTTAAACCTCTGGCATCCACAACAAGGCCCTTCTGCTTGCTGAGTCCACTTAAATCTCTTAAAGCTTCAGAGTATAGTATATCAAATTGTTCATTGAAGAATGACTCCTAAATATATTCATGAAGGAAAGAAACTTAATGTTCATTGTTTTCCCTTTCTCTTAGAAAAAATAATGGAAAAGCAGGTGTCCACATTTTCTGATCTAAAGGTGAAATTTCCTTATGTGATAGGGTTCTGTGCCAGCTAATGGTTTTTTCCCAGCAGTCTGCAGGCCTTAAACTCAGGCTGGCTTTTGTCACCTGATGTGGCTGATAATGTCACCTTTAGTGAGTTAGGTCGTTTTGAAGTCTTTTAAGTCTTGCAGATAAAGAGGGTTCATACATATGGTGCTGAGCTTTGATTTCTCTGATACAACACTGCAGCATCTTTCTTCAAGTGAAACAAGGGAATTGGCATTGGGTGTGTTTTAGAATAAAGCCTTTTTATTCCTGCTTTACTTTAAACCTCAAAGTCTCAGCTTCAGAGGTCTACAGAACCTGATTGCATCCATCTATCAGTCCTCTCCTTGCCAAAAGTGTTGTCTTCCTTTTTAAAATGTGTTTATTTTTAAAATTATTTTTGGCATTTTTACCTTCACTGCTTTTGTCCCTTGAGCTTTCCTTTAATAAACATCTGCTAAAATTGCTTCAACCCTTTTTAATCTATCCTACTTTTTTTTGCTAGTTTTATTGCCATCTGTTTCCTCGTGTTCCAGACTAGCACAGAATGCTCTTGTCACATGTCAGTCCATTTAAATAAATAAGTGTTCCCAGTTTGTTATGGTTTTCCTATGGCATGCTCTATCAAGTGGTGGGTCTCAATAACTTGCTTTTGAGCAGGAGACTGGCTAAGTGACTTGAATCAGGGATTTGGAAGGTGAGTATCAGGTCTTTGAAAGATTCCTGTCTGCTCTGTGCACAGGGATGCACGGATCCACTGGGATCAACCTGATCCACTGGATGCCAGCCATTTGAGTGGGCAGAAGGCAAGCAGAGGGTTCTGGCTGCCAGCTGTGCGGTGGGGAAGCAGCTGGAGCGCTGCCGGAGAGCAGCTGGCAGCACTGAGCAGGGACAGAGGGGCTTCAGAGTCAGAGAGGAGTGTAAACACTTGTCTGGCTGCAATGCTTAGAGGAAGTGTTTCTATTCTTCCAGTATTAACTGATTATGAAAAATGGAGCTAGTGTTTTAACAGTAAGCTCTGATGTGAGAAATAGACTAATGCAGAACGTAGCTTATTTGGGACTGCAGTGAAACCAGTGGAGCAGTAGAAGATTTTCTCTGTATTTTTTGTGGCATCAAAACATGCCCCGGAAAAGTATTTTACGTATGTTCTTATACAACTAAACTGATTTAGTTTTATGCAAGTAGATAGGATGGTTGAAAAGCATTTTAAAGACAAATGAGTGAAAAAAGGTCTAAATTTTACATTTTTTAATGTTATGATAACCTTTAAAGCACTATGATTCAGACCAGTTTTGACTGGAAAAAAAAGTTGAAAGTTTAATTGGGTGGGGTAAGAAATACTCTTATGCTGAAGTTTCAAGCCAGAGTGCTAACCTCTTGAATGTTGAATCAGTTTTTGAGAGTAATAGTTATTTCTGCAGAATTAAAATTTTCCACAAATGGGGTTTTTTTTTTAACTTCTGTAACTAGTTCATTCAGAAACTGGAAGCTAGCTGGTAGCTGAAAATCAGGATGCTCTGTTCTCATCTTCAGTGTATCTGCGAATATCAGCCTGGGGCGATGACGTGTACCAGTTCTTCAATCACCAAAAAATAGCAATGAGGAGCTTTTCTGATTTCTAATAACTGCAGACAGGAATGTACTTGTTAAAAGATAAAATTTATCTTTGTGGGTTTTCCTGTCTACTATTTAAAATGGTTTTATTTACTCAAACACCTTAAATGATGGGATCAATCTATTTTAGTTCCAGTTTCCTTCTAAATTCTGCTTAAGACAAATGATATGGAAATTATTTCTATTTATTAGACCTCAATTGTTGGTTTTTAATAATAAAACATAAATTGAAAATATGAATACATACATAATTGTTGAAGTTCATCATTGTGTATTTCTTGCTTTAAAGAAATTGCAAACTTAATACAACACTTCCAGTTAGTCAAACCCAGTTCTTTTATTACCAACTGGTACTATATAGCCATTTAAGGACAATCCTATGGCACAAACTTTCAGTAAGTTCTAAAGTAAGTTTTTCTGCTTGATTAAAAGGGATGATTATAGTTCATTTTCTATGGAAATAAGAAGGACACTGTATCTGCTAGTGGCTTTTATTCTTGAAGGTAAAAAATCCTACAAAGAGATTGTAGGCTTAAATCTTAAATCTAACACTATTCTGTAAATAAAGGTCTAGTTGAGGACTTACAGCTCATCAAAGAAGCCAGCAGCTGATGGGTCTGAGAACAGGTCACCAATTTGTATTTGGAGGTAATTTTCTTTTTATAGCACAAAGTAAAGAAAATGCTTTTAATTATGTTCATTCAATGGTGCCATTTCTCAACAAAATCATGTACTTATTGCAAAATGTTTTCCCATGATGACCTTTTTTGCTTCTTATGTAACCATGTCTGATCTATGTTTCTGTTTGTGTAAAAACAAAAAACCCTACATGAATAAAAGCAATTAAAAAAAAAAGAAAACACAGCCTTCCCCTCCCTGAGAACTGTGTCTACCATGCAGGTTATATAAAATGTACACTGATTAGTAAAGTCATGACTTTTACAGTTGTGAGGGAGGTGAAACAAAGCCTGGAGTCATGTGCATTGACTTTCCTATTTGTCTTCTGAAACCTCATTACAATTTGCAAATTTATTGCCTGTATTAATGCTGATCCACTAATGCTAATTCTTGGGAGCTCAATGAAATGCATTTCTGCTGATTTCTGACTGTCATTAGTAACCATGAAAATATTACTTCTATCTGGATTTGTCAGTGCCTTTCTTTGGAACCTTTTTCCTGCAGTTGCTACTCATGAAGGCTAAGCTAAATTTTTGGTGACTTAAAGTCAGGCAGTGTTCATGTTCTACTGAATTTTTTGGGAGAAAAGGCAGTGTTAGTTCTGAGAGCAGATAGAAAAGGTTTTTTTTCATAATACGTTTAACATGAAATATGATAGAGGAATTAAGGTTGAAATTATTTAAATTTAATTGACTGGTGGTGTAGGCTTGTAATGCTTAAGCTTAGGAGGCTGTACTTGAGAAGTGCCTACTCTAAAACTGCTTCAGAAGCATTTTGGTGTCACATGTGCAAAACGTGCTCGAGCATTTTGGGAGCAGTCGGTGGTTGGGTCAGTGAGCACCAGTGACATCAGTGCCAGGTGCTGGGGAACCAGGTAGTGTGAGCCTCTGAGCTGGCTGGTGTGTGGTGCTCTGCAAATGCCAGTGTGTCTGGGTCTCTAGGTGTGTCCAGTTAGGGATGCACTTGAGTAGGAATCCAGGAAGCTCATAGACTGAGCTGAAGTTAAGAAGCTGCTTTCTGTACTTTTGTTCTACATCACAACCATAAAATTTTTCTGGTACAAATTAAAAAAAAAAATCCACTAAATGAAATGTGTTTTAAAAATGCCTATAAGGAGCCAAGACATTATGGAGATGAAGCACTGCTGACTGACCTTGCACTGTGTGCCATGTCCACGCATTTCCATAATGACATTACTTTTCCAATTAAGTTGAGTGAATTACAGCACGTTTTGTTTGGACTGTTTGCTCTAGTTGTGGCGTGAGTGAATTCTATGGCTGTTAAAATATTGCTAGTGTTCTGTAGTCATGGCTGCTTTGCAATCAGTTCAGTGCTTACTGAGAAACATAATTTCAATTTTAGAGGGAATGTTATGATAGAAGCATATCTTAATGGATTGCAGTGAGTGAAGGCAATGTTCTCGGAAGGGAGATGTGAAAGGAGGTAGTAAAGATGACATGTTTATGGTATAGTGCACAATGCCTCAGATCATATTTTATTTCATGTCTTTAATACTAATTGTTGATGCTGGTGTTAAGTCAAAGTAATAGTTTAATAGCAAACTTTAAAGCCCTAAGGTTGTTCTATTGAGTGGAAGACATTAATGTGACATCGAAGGAAATCTTCTCATTGGGATTTGATAGCAGTATAAAATTTGTATAAAAGGCCAGGACTAAATGAGTGCATTAGATTTCACAGTACTTTTAACCTCAGAACCAACCTGTATTCAAATACTGTTTCTTCTGGCAGAGAAAGTGCTGTGATGCTTTTGGCAAGTTATTAAACATCTGAGCCTTAATTTTCCATCTGACTGCGAAGGAAATTACCGTTTTTCTCAGTGGATTTTGAAGGTAGATTTCTTAGCACATCTTGAAGATATTCAGATGTTAGGATATTAGGGAGGATGGCTTTGAAAATACAAAGATGAAGTCAGACAAAAGCCATTCAGTATTGCTTGCATTCCTCTGCTCCCATAGCACAAAATTTTATCCTTTCTTATGTGTTTTTTGGATTCGTGTAGTTTTTTTAGCCTTTTGGTCAAAAACAATGAAATCAACCTTTGCCAAGACTAAAGTTTGGCACCTTCTTGTGAAAGAGCACTTTATTTATGATGTTTTAAGTATAAAGACCTTCATGAGACTGTCTAAGGAAAAACTCTTTTTCTACTACATGTTTCTGCCCTAAAGATACTTTATTATTGTAAAACCACATATTGCACTGCAAATGAATAGGTAACTATGCACCACTCTTTTACTTAGCTGTAATTGTTTGCTTTAAGAAAAGGGGACTAGTCAAAATTTTTTATCATATTAATATGTTAGTTGGACTAACACCAAACTTACATTAACATCTGAGTTAATTCAGAAAGGATTTACATGAATTAAAGTATGCCAGTTATATGTGATCTGTGATTCATGGAATGCGTGTAGCACTTTAGATACAAATTCTTACATGTTTGAGGTTTTTTTGGTTGTTTTTTTAGGGTTGACTTTATTTTGTGGTGGTCTTTGTTTTCACACTATGTGTGTATTAATGGTTCTGTTTCATGTATCTTCATGGATTGGCCTTTGCTAAAGGAAGACCTGGGTTTGTGGGTTTTTAGGTTTATATAATGAAGTGAGGGGGTTTTATTTTCTGGTTTTAACTTGCATTTTTAGAAATCTCCTCTTAGGTGTTTTGTTTTAGTACTAATATACTACTTCCTAGTGCATTGTATGGAAATGGTCTCATACCTTTAATTTGTATACATTTTTCATTGTTTTAACTTCAGATTTTGGTTCAAGAACATCTGTTTGATAAGGGCAGGCTTAATGTTGTTTATATTACCTTGGTTTGAAATGAAAAGCAGCCATTAAAAAATGTAAATGAATATTTCTTGAAAGTGACCTCAGGGATGCCCTTGATCAGTGTGGTTTGCTACTGTTTATGCCGTATTAGGCAGTTTAATATTCAGTGATAGTTTGCCCTCTGCCCTCTCAAAAGTTGAGCTTTAGGGGAATGCAGCTGTCAGAGTCAGAAGAAAGTCTAAAGTATTAATTTAGCACAAGCAAATCCCAAATCCAAACCCCTTGAGTTTGAGATCCCGTAAAACAACATCCCAACTTGGAAACTTGTATTTCCCAGGCTGGTACATGCTCTCATATACTAAACTACCCCTGTCTTGTGCAAGAGCATTTCTTCCTTCTTCATCTCCATTGAAATGGCTTGGGAAATGGCAGTGCTCTGGCCTGGCATGATCTTTGGAATGATGTCTGCAAAGACACTTTCATTTGTTTAGAGATAAGACATCTGCTACTGGCAGGGAAGAACAAGGTTAAGAAAAGGATAGGGTAACTATTCCAGTATAGGACAAGAATTTATTTCAGACTCTGTAAATACTACTGACAGCCTTTGCTGGTGATCATATTAATAAGCAGTGCTCAGTGAGCCAGCATTATTAAACTGTACTTTTAAAAGATAGATTTGAATTGCTTGACCCCTAATTGCCAGTTCTTTTTAAAAAATACATGGTCAGTAAGAAGGCATATCAAAAATTTGAGTCATTTTAGGTTCAGTGCTTGTTTGAAGCAGAAATACCCCAGCTGAAAAATGAGTATAAACTTTTAAAGATGAGATGGAGGGCACCCTTTATTCCTTATGCTGAAAAAAAAATCCAGATTATTCTGTTTGCTTTCTCTCCATGTTAATGAAGGCATACAGGTGCATCCCAGAGTCCGTGTTGAGGCAGACAGAACTGTTCTGACTTGACAGCATGGGCATTCTGCAAGCCACACTGTTTGCAGCATCACTTTGCAGATGCCAGTTTTCAGGAAAGTTAAGGAGGTGTAGGAATGATTGGTAATTTTAGAAATTACGCATTCTCATTTTCTCAAACACATAAAGTTTGGAAAGGGCTAGACCTTATTTAAAGATTTTTCTTCTGCTTTTGTAACTTTATCTGGCTTTTCCTGAAGTTGGCGTGCTGAAAATACTCTTAATTAATGCTTATTGGGGACCTATTAAAGCATAACTGAAATTTTCTAAGATTTCCTATTGTAAAAGCACACTGAAATTCCTTAAAGAACCTGTGCTAACCTATCTGTGCATGTGCTAAAGCACAGAAAGGAACTTCCAAAAGGGACAGTCAGACTGCTCCTGGACATATCCCCTCAGGATTCAGGTGATAACCTGAGGTGCCTGGAGGCTGTGAAGGCAAGGATACTGTTTTTCCCCGAATATATTCAGTGCTTCTAATATATGAAACATAGAAACATAGAAAATGAAATACCCTCCAAGAAAAAGGCACCTAATAAGGAATTTGGAGGATTCAGGAAGATATTGGAAAAGCACACTGGTGTGTATGGGTGTGTATGGAGGATATGCATGAGTAGGTATGGAGGGCTGGGAACAAAGACAGTATCAGAAGCAAGTTTTAGGGAGACGGGCAAAAGTCTAGGATTGTGGGAGAAAATTATCTCTATTATTTGGAGATCCTTTAGGGAATTCAGATCTCTCTGCAGAGTCCTCAGTCTCCCTGTTGTGTTTCAGCAAATAGGTGTGGAACTCACTGATAGACGGAATTTACACACAGCTGATTGTGGGATGGAAGCTGTTACTGCTGGCTGTTTAAACTTAATTACAGAAGCCTGTGATCTAGTCCTCCTGTTAACAATATAGGTGAGAGAGATCTGTATCATCAGGTATTTTAGAAATAATGCTACATACAATAGATTTGAACCACAATGCCCTGTTAAAATTTACCTTCAGCTTTGAAGACTGTTTCTTGCATTTATTTTTAGTGGGGTTTCAGTGTTGTCATTCCTGACAAATTAATTGTGAGTCTTACTTTGTACTTGTTCTCAAATGTTTAGAATTTGTCATTTATGTGACAATCTTCTTAGCATTTCATAAGTAACTGAGAGATAAAATCGATGTGTGTACTGAAGACCTACATAAAATTTAATCAGAGATGTTGAGCGTATCATGTAAACTACAATGCAAATTTTTATTTTTTGTTTGACCAAGTAGGGCAACAAGACCCGAGGGCCCTCAACACATGGATGGGTTCTGTGCTGCTGGTACTAGCCTTCGGAGAAACTGGGAAAGGTGGTGTCCCCCTTCCCAGACTTGTGAAAACTGTGATAAAACCAATTAGCCATCTGTGCATGTATTGTAATTGGTGGTTGGTGCTGTCATGGGTAGTTAAAGAACAACCAGCCTTTTGTATGTTTATCTCTCAACATACTGGTTGCACAGAGGTTAATGAGACTCCTCAGGAATATAAACACCCCTGGTATAAGTGTAGAGTATGAGATGTGTGTTTTTATTGCAGCTTTTCAAATAAAAACTGTTTATTTTGGAAGTGTCAGATCTGTGTTTGGAATATGAAATTCAAAGGCAGCTGTAAGACATTTTAAAGCAGTCTTTTGTTGGGTTTTTTATACCTCTGTGGCTTCCAGTGGAATCTTTGTTTGAATTCTTCTTGTCTGAATTTTTATTGCTGTAGTAATGTTTCTGCTAGTATTGTCTTTTTACATTTTAAATTATTTCCACAATCTTTTCTGAGGATAGACAGATATTATGGTAGACATATAAGCCCTCAATATTATAAGTTCTAAAAGCATTTAAGGACTTTTTTCAGTCATTTTTGTTAAAAATTTTGTCAGACAGCAGCCATAAGTATATGCTGAAGTACCTTATGCATAAAGCCTCTCCCCCTTCTGTTGGAAATCATACCTTGAAAGAGGTGTTCTGCAGCATTTACATTTCTGAGGCCATCAAACCTCGGTTAAACTTTGGGTTGCAGTTTGTCCTTGAAACACTCTAGGGGAATCATAATTTATATGTTATCATGCTTCTCCTATTTTAAACTTCTTTGTCCACTTACCATTCATAATTAAATTATTTTGGTTTTTATGGTAAAACTTTTGTTTTGCTCCTGATGCTCTAAGGGGTTTTGTGAACAAAAAAACTGCTTCTTTGTCTCTTAAGAGTCTAGTAGAGTGAAGACCTGTTTTATTGACTAAGCTGCTAGGGCAATGCTAATTTTATTTTTAAGTATTGATTAAGAAGATATCTTACTATTTGGAAGAGCAACAAAATAATCAAGTGTCGTTGACTCTTCTTCTTACAAGAAGTTTCTCAGAAAGTGTGTTCACTGCTACAGTTTGTCCCATGAACCATATGGCTCGTGTTGTCTCATTTTTTGAGAATTTATTGTTTTTTTCTAGGAAAAAAAAGGTAAGAGCACATTATTATCATTTTAACTGCCGGTAGATAGTCATGGGACATCTTAGATTGTGAGATTATTGCTTTAAGGGGATTTGACTTTGTTTTATGGTACTGTAAGAATAATTTTCATCATAATCTTCTGCTAAATGAGTCACAAATTAAATATAGCACCAGGTTTGGTTGTTTTTCCCCCACCAAAGATTTTGCAAGTGGGTTTAGTGTGTCTGTGAGTGGAAGGGAGAGCTGGTGGACACCATGGGGAGGCTGCTCATGATCATCTTTTGAAGGCCATGATAATCAGTCCAAGAGACTGGAAAGAAGCAAACATCACTCAGACCTTTGGAAGGGGTGGCAAGGAGGATACAGGGAAATACCAGCAAGTCAGCCTTATCTCAGTCCCTGGAAAGGTGATGAGCCCCTCAATTTGGAGGCCATCCCTACCCAAATTTCTCTCGCTGTTTGGTAGCACATCCCTCCCACACCTCACTACTACAGAGAGCTCTCATGAAAAACTAAATCTAGTGTGTTGTAGAATTTTGGTTGAAACATCGTGCTGTAAGTCCTGTAGCAGTGATTTAAGTGGAAGATGTCCATTCACAGCCTTCAACCTGTCAGTTCTATGGAATCATTCCCCTTGTTTGTCATAGACCTTAATTTTTCTCTTTCCTCACATAATAGGGTTCTTCAACTTGATACAAGAGAGATAAGTATAAGCTAGATAAATTAATAAATATATTTTTTCCATGTCATTTAACCAAAAGAAGTTTCATTTGAATTTGAATTTGGTGGACTGAAACAGCATGTTTCCTTTAAAATTTCCTTTCAAAAAATTAATGAAAATCTGAAACAAGGTAAGGAAAATTCTTTCCCCCCTCTGAAATCAGTATTTTGCTCTTTTTTAGAATTATTAAAACTTTGGAGGCTTCTTGGATTTTTTTTATAGGTCACGTATTTGCTCTTGAATAAATCTCTTGATGTATAAATCCGTCCCAACCCTCTGCAGCCACTGTGCTCCATCACATGAAAATCCATGTTCTTCTACTTAATAAGATCACAGAACAATAGGGAGTCTATTTTAGAACATACTGTAATGGGGTTCAGCTCTAGGGGTATGGGAAGAGATGGTCTGGGGAGGGAAAAACTGCTCAGGTGAAATACTCTGCGAGGATGGGTGCTCTGTGAACATTTAAGCTGCAGCAGCTGTGCCACCACTAACAGTGTTTTGTAGAAGTATTTTTAATAGTGTGTGGAAGAGGCTTTTTTCTCTTGTCCTTTCTGAAATTTTTTATCTTCACCAGCTCACTGGTCATGAGATGCTTTCTATTTCTCACCTAAGAAGTCCTGGGAAAATAGATAAGCTGCTCAACATGCATTAAAGCTTTATCAGGTTCTGGACTGAAGTGCCCTTCAGTGAGAATGCCCAGGTGAATGCAACCCTCTTGTCTGAATTACTGAGATAAAAGAGGACAAGAAAAACACTCTGCAAGGGGTAGGGACCCAGACAGTAAAGGGTTTTAAAGGTCAAACCAACTCTTTGTATTTAACCAAAGAACAGATGAATATTAGTGCAGTACCTGCACTTCTGGTACTTGTTTCCTGGGACTACTTGACTCAGCATTTCATCACTTTGAGGTTTGACATGCCTTTTTGCTGATCATCATTCTATGCCAATTTGCTTAGTAAAGAGCAAAACTGATCATCATTCTATGCCAATTTGATTAGTAAAGAACAAAAGTATGGGTGACTGCAGTGAAACCCTTGTCCATTAGGTAATGCAGCCTTCTAGACAAATAGAGCTGGAAGGAGGGGAGATGATTCTCACATCTGGTTCTCATATTTTATCATGAGAACCAAAAATATTCTTAAATTACGGCTTGAGTGTTTCTGTATAGTTTGTCAACCACTTGTTTAATCTCATGTAATGCACCCATGTAACCCAGTGCTTTGCTATCATCAGATTTTCCATTCGCTGTGATTTGTGTTATACATCTGTCACATGTGCTGTGTGTGCCATGCAGAACTGGTAAAATATCCATTTTTGACACTTACAGGGGAATAGCAACTAATCCTCCAGGTAGGAAAGACATGGAAGAGGGATGAAAAATTGATGTATTAAAAAAAGTTATTTAGTTGAACTGCCTGAAGTTACCCAGGGATTTTGCAATATGGATTATTTGGATGATAAAATGATAATGGTATTTCATGCTGATATGTACAAACCAGTGCAATGAAGAAATTAACTGCAGCTATGCATGTGTAATGGTGAGTCTAAACAAATGACATTTTTCTGGATAAGAATTGTAGGATCATGGAACGATAGTGTGAAGATAGTGATTAGGTGTTAAGCAGTATGCTGAAAAACAGGTAAGCCTTCAGAAACAAATAGGAAAAGAAAGGAGAACAAAACCGTAGCGGTCATGAAGTTATTGAAGGAATACTGTTTTTATAATTCTATTAAAATATTAAGCGTCATAAAACAGAAATTACACAGTACATGTCCTTCATGTGCTGGGACCCTAGAGCTGGGTGCTGTGGTGCTGTGTTCCAGGTGGGATCTGTCTCACCAGAGCAGAGCAGAGGGACAAGACCTCCTTGCCCTGCTGGCCACGCTGCTTTTGGTGCAGCCCAGGACAAGTTTGGCTTTCTGAGCTGGGTCGTGTCCAGCCTCTCCTCCACCAGCACCCCCAGGTCCTGCTGGGCAGGGCTGCTCTCAATCCCTTCTTCCCCAGCCTGTGTGGATCCTGGGGGTTACCCCAGCCCAGGTGCAGCACCTTGCACTTGATCTTGTTGAACCTTGTGAGATTTCCATGGGCCACTTCTCGAGCTTGTCCAGGTCCCTCTGGATGGCATCCTGTCCTTCAGGCGTGTCAGCTGCACCATTCATCTTGGTGTCATCAGCAAATTTGCTGAGGGTACACTTGATCCCTTCATCTATGTCATTAGTGAAGATATTCAATAACACTGGTCCCATTACAGACCCAAAGCTAAAGCCTTTCATGTATCTCAAAGTGAAAATGAAGGCAGGCTAAACTCCAGTGCTTTCAAAGCAGATGAGAATTTTGGTGCATGGCATATTTAAACTTAAGAAAGAGATGAAGGTGAACTCATCGTTTTGTGTTAAGTTTTAATTCATTTCTAGAAAGCTTTTTTCTCCTAGCTAAAATACTGTGGATGACTTTGAAATAGGGTAGCACTGAGCTTTGTCCCTCTGTGAGATCAGATGTAGTAATATAACTCAAAAATGAAACATTTTCTGGGATTCATCCCTGGGATTTGTACTGGTAGATATTGAAAGCTATCGTTATTTCCTTATAATTATGTCTAAAGAAAAACTTTGTAAAGTCTGTCTCTAGTATTTATCATTAAAATTTGTGTCACAGAAAAATTACTATCCTTTCCTGGTTAGTGGGTGGGGTTTTTTTGTTTGTTAGTTTTTGAGGTTTTTGTTTGTTTGTTTGTTTGTTTGTTTTTTATTGCCATCATGAGTATTGTCAACTCTCTGGGTGTCCTGGGTTACATTGTGGGGTGTAACCAAACTATGTATTCTACTCTCATCTGCATTATTCCTAATGAACCATTCCTAATGGTGGGTCATTTGCAACAGCTGCCCAGTGCACACCCAGCCCTAAGGCTGCAAGCTAGGGGCTTGATAAGGGAAAGAGGCAAACCCTTGGTAGCAGGGTAGTGTTTCTTTGTCTCACAAATTGACTCAGCTGTGATAGCTACACCCAGCCTAAGGGGGTCCTCTCTGCCAATGGGCCATAATGGCTCAACAGCTCCACTGGGCAGCTGTAACCACCAGGGCCATCAAGGACTCCCCAAAATATCCTATGATTCATAGGATTACATCATTCCATTGTGGAATTCCCAATATCCTATCATTTATAGGATTACATCATTCCATTGTGGAATTCCCCGCTCTGGGGAGGTGCTGGGCATTCCTGCCTGAATCTGGCAGGAATAAACTGACCACTTTAGAGACTTGAGCAGAATCTAATCTTGGGCTATGTGCTGGGGCTCAGCTGCAGAGCCACAGGTTTCACCACCCACCCTGACATAAGCCCTCCTTGTGGTGCCAGTGACCCCGTGGATGACCATCATGCCCTGCTGGGGAAGAGAACTGTGGGGGACCAGCTGAAGCAGAACCAGACAGCAGATGATGAAGATGAGAACTTGAATGACACCAATTATGGTGATTTCAATGGCTATGCTGGGAGCCTGTTCTCAAGTGCCCCCTATGAAAAAGGTGCTGAGGAAACAACTGCTATTTATGCAGCTTTGGATAAGAGGATGAATGAAGGCAGAAAAGCGAGAAGGGAACAACAGGAAAAAGAGGAAATAGGAAAATACCATGTGGAACAACCTAAAATTCAGCAGCAGTTCTCAGGCTTGTAACAGAAGTCAGCAGAGGTCTCTGAGGAGGAGTGGCAGAGTATTCCAGAGGTTGGTGATGCCAGGAACAAGCATCAGAGGAATCCTCGGTATGAGAAGCTGACTCCTGTCCCTGACAGCTTCTTTGAAAAGCATTTACAGACAGGAGAGAATCATACTTCCATGGACTCACAGCATACACAGTTTGATGGATTGAATACTCCATATCTAGGGGGAATGAATACACCATACACAGGAGGAATGATGACACTTTGGAGAGGTAAATTGGGTATGAAGCCAGGAGCACCTTGATGGATACAAGGCTAAGCCAGGTGTCAGACTTGGTGAGTGGCCAGACTGTAGTGGACCTGAAAGGATATTTGACAGATTTGAATTCCATGATTCCTACACATGGAGGAGATATTGGTGATATGAAAAAAGCCTGTTTATTCCTGAAATCTGTCCAAGAGACCAATCCTCATCATCCACCAGCCTGGATAGCATCAGCCCAACTGGAGGAGGTCACTGGCAAACTCCAGGTGGCTTGAAACCACATCTTGAAAGGAAAGAGATGTGCCCTAAGACTGAAGGTATTTGGTTGGAAGCTGCTCGGCTTAAGCCTGGAGATACAGCCAAGGCTGTTGTGGCCCAGGCTGTCCAGCACCTTCTACAGTCTTCTGGGATTTATATCAGAGCAACAGAGCTGGAGATGGATATCTGTGCCAAGAAACGTGTCCTTGGGAAAGCCCTTGAGCATGTTCCAAACTTTGTGTGTTTGAGGAAAACAGCCATGGAGCTGGAGCACCCTGAGGATGCCAGGATCATGCTGAGCCGGGCTGTGGTGTCTTATCCAACCAGTGCTGAACCATGGCTGGCACTGGCAAGTCTGGAGACGTGTGAGAATGCTCCTACAGTCCTTAACAAAGCCCGGGGGGTTATCCCGACAGATTGAAAGCCATCACATCTCAGGTCTAACAGTGTGGAACTCAACAGGGAGCACCAGATACAAGAGGCCGAGCAATGTGATGAAGCTGGAAGTGTGTCCACATACCAGGCAATCATGCGAGCTGGGATTGGGATCGAAGAAGAAGATCAAGAACAGCCTGGATGGAAGACGCTGACACTTGGGTTGCTCATAGTGCTCTGGAGCGTGCCTGAGCCTTTTATGCCTATTCCTTGCAAGCTTTTCCAAGCAAGAAGAATGTGTGGCTGCAAGCAGCCTACTTTGAAAAGAACCATGGGACCAGATGATCCTTGGAGGCTCTTCTGCAGCGAGCTGTTGATCCCTGTGCCAAAACAGAAGTGCTGTGGCTCACGGGAGCTAAATCTAAGTGGCTGACAGGAGATGTTCCAGGAGCCAGAAGCATCTTGGCCTTGGTTTTTCAGGGCAGCCCCAACAGTGAGGACATCTGACTGCCTGCCATGAAGCTTGAGTCAGAGAACAATGAATATGAAAGAGCAAGGAGTCAAAAGTTCCCAGCACTGCCCCCTCAGCAAGGGTCTTCATGAAATCTGTGAAGTTGGAATGGGTACTTGGCAGTATTGCTGCAGCCCAGGAGCTCTGTGAGGAAGCCCTGAAGCACTATGAGGGCTTCCCCAAACTGTGGATGATGAAAGGACAAATTGAAGAACAAAAAGAGCTGGTAGAGAAAGCACGGGAGGCTTTGTAATGCAAACTATATATGGATATATTTTGTATATGAAATCAGTCCCTAAACCCACAAAATCACTTTTGTCTTAAAAGTTGCAGAACTAATTGGCACTATGTTGCATTGTATTTTGTTTCAGACATTGACTTCTTAAGTGAAGTTCCACCATACCAGATAATGCATCTGGTACAGTGCAACTGTTGGTATTGCAAAGCAAGTTTAGCAGCATGTTGTACTTGGAATAACTTGTCATGCATGCCATTGTGCATGCAGTATTACCACTGATTCACTTGCTGTCTTAAGATAAAAATTATTGTCTTTGCATTCAATAAATTTGTATCACTGCTGCATTGTTTTATTAAGGTCATGTCTTCTTGTACTCTATGTAGTCTAACTTAAATTTCTCAATTTAAGGAAGGGGGTCATATTTTATGGTCACCTGTGATAGCAAGGATATGAACTGGGGTTGGACAGGTGTTCCATCCAGCACTCAGTTTCTGGACACAACTTCTTAAGTGTCTTGTTAAATAATTTATCGATGAAATATTATCAGTGGCTTGTGAAGTGGCTTGCTAGATGTCTAAATTACTCTCACAAGTGAGTAAATTTTCAAAAGCGTTCATTTTTTCCTTGTGTATTGAGTCTGCAGTTGTCAAAATGGAAAGGTTTGTGTTGAGAAGCAGTGGCTCTCCTTAGCCACGCATTTTCTTCTGTGAGGAGAAAATGGGCTCATACAGACGTATGAAACTTTTACTAATTACTGCATTTGGTTGTTACTTCTTGGAGAAGAGGGAAATGTTAGGTGCCTTGCTCCCTGTCTCCCCTCCTTCAGATGACTCAGTGTAGATTAATGGAAATGGGACATTACTTTCAAGTTCTTTTTATTAGTGCGTAGTATGACTACAAAGAACAGAAGTAACTTCTGGCATTTTTTTACTATGCCATTTTACTAAATGATGGTTTGCATTTTTAATTGATTGACCATCAGAGCTGTGACATTTGTGTAATTTCACTGTTTTAAGTGTAGCAATTTGCTATTATCTTGAAAAGCTCCAAAGACATCTCCTTACAGGTGAAGAACTGCTCCCAAGTGCTACATAGCATTTTGCAGTCTGCCCTGGGACGTAAGTGTTGGCAGGGCTTCAAGTACTGATAATGTGAAACTTGTACTTGCAGCTGGCTTCCATGGAGAGTTTTACAATCTAAATTGAACTCCATAGTTATTTGACTTTTTTTTTAGTTATTGTACTGAAACATTTTTTTGGGTTAGTTACTCTCCCACCCCCTTGCAAAAAGCCCAGTCCCATGCTACAGGGGTCTTTGTCTATTCCATCAACTCCATTCTTAATTCTAGATATTCTAGATAGCCTTTGCCTTCCAGCCAGGCTCCCCCAGCCCTCTCTGTGGTACCACAGGCAGCAGCAGAGCACATATTTGTGCTCTAGCCAAGTTATGTTCAACCACAGTCTGCAAATGGTGTTGGGAGTAGGGCGAGGGATGGGCCTAGCAGAGGAGAAGGAGGGGGATAGGAATAGTAGGGAGTCAAGGAAAAATGCTGGGAAGCCTACATGGATGAACAAAGACTTCCTAACAAGACTCAAACATAAAAAGGAATTATACAGGAGGTGGAATTGAGGGCAGTAATGGGGAAGGAACACAGATGCATCTTCCAAGCGTGCACTTATGAAAGACAAAGCCCACCTGGAACTGCATCTTTTGGGGAAGGTCAAAGACAAAGGCAACAAGAAGGGCTTTAATGCAATAAATAGCTTTTTTCCCCCAATTTTTTCAATACAGTAAAAATAATTAACTT
Organism: Irena cyanogastra; assembly: GCA_013397155.1. NCBI lineage: Eukaryota > Metazoa > Chordata > Aves > Passeriformes > Irenidae > Irena > Irena cyanogastra. The sequence continues at coordinate 633,046 of VWZV01005348.1, read as the reverse complement.
TTAATTATGGGAGGTTTGTGTGAGTTGTATCTCACTACAGAAAGGCCTTGCAAGAGAGAGACTAAGGCTAATTAGGACCCCTTGGCAATAATCAACTGTATGAAATTTAACAAGAGTGAGTGCCAGGTTTTACACCTGGAGTGGGTCAATCAAGTATGGACAGACTGGAGAATGACTGGAAAGCAGCCCTGCAGGAAGGGACATGGGGGTCAGTGGTGGGTTGAATCTGACAGCCATACCCTGGCAGGCAGGAGAGCCAACCCTGTCCTGGGGTGCCTCAGGCACAGCATGGCCAGCAGGGCAAGGGAGGGGATTGTCCTGCTCTGCTCTGCACTGGGACAGCCTCACCTCCAGTGCTGGGGGCAGTTCTGGGAGCCACAGCATAAGAAGGATGTCTAAAGAATGTCTAAAGGAGGACTACAGAGATGGTGAACAACCATCTAGGGGGAAGCTGTGTGAGGAGTGGCTGGGATCACTCGGTCTGTTGAGCTTGGAGAAGAGACTGAGGGGAGACCTCACTGCAGTCTACAACTTCCTCAAAAGAGGAAGCAGAGGGGCAGGTGCTGATCTTTTCTCTGTGGTGACCAGTGACAGGACCCAAAAGAAGGGCATTAAGCTGTTTTGGAGGGGTTTAGGCTGCATAGTAGGAAAAGGTTCTTCACCCAAGGGTGGTCGGGCACTGGAACAGCTCCCCAGGGAAGTGGCCACAGCACCAGCCTGACAGAGTTCAAGAAGCATTTGGACAATGCTCTCAGACACATGATGTGATTCTTGGGGATGGTCCTGTGCAGGGTTAGGAGCTGGACTTCAGTGATCCTGCTGGGTCCTTTCCAACTCAGCATATTCTGTGATTCTATAACTTTGTAGGATGTTTGGCTTACTTTCAGTGTCTGTGCCTTGTCCCAACACGTTGTTTGCTTCTGGAATGCAGTTCCCTGTTTTTCTGGCTTGCCTTTTTTGCCTTCTGTGTTTCCTCTTTCCATGGCTGTCCACCACTTTTCCCTTAACATGGTGCCTGTCTTTTGGCACATACTGGTCTCTGCAGGTGCTTACTCACTATCTTCTTTTTCTTTTTCCTGAGCATCCTTCTGTCCTGTTCTCCCTCAGCCTCAGACAAATTTACTGTGGACAGAATAAGGCCAAGAATTGTAAACATTGTGAAAGCATTTTCTCATGGTTTCAACTGGAAGCTCTTATTCATGTTTTCTTCTGGGCCTTGCACTTGAGAGAGAAGAGAAGAAAATTTTGTTCAAGAGTGACAAAGTCTTGTTTTTTGTTCAAGAGTGAAGTCTTGTTTTTTCAGGACATCTGAAGCCACCTATCTGGTTAGAAAACAAGTAGACAAACAGAAGTCTGGAGGTGCCCCTGTGACTAAGGCTGGGAAAAGGAGGGGAAGAGATAACAACTACTACATAATTTTGGAATTGTCTTATAGAATTTGTTTATGCCATTCAAGTTTTAAATGTTACTGGAGCCACTGATGCTAGGTTCAGGTGTGAGCAAGTAGGTCAACATGTGTAAGTCCTGGTGACTGTGGCGGGACCTGAGCAAATGAGTTGAGTTTGAGCACACTCTGCTTTCCTCGAGGTGGAACTCTAGAGGGGAGCCCATTTCCAATGGTTCTGTAATGAGGGTCGCTGGAGCTGCCTGGGGTGTGAGCCAGGGCTGTGTTTTGCCTGCTAGTTCATTGTACCTCGTCATTACATAAAAATGAAAAATATTTCAGGATGTTGAAGGTGTCATCTCAGCTGAGCTGCATGCTTCTCCTCCTGAAGGTTTCACTGATGTACACATTAGTATTCCCTGTCCTAGAACAGTCTGCCCAGTGCTCCCCCAACCCCAGGAGGTTTCTGGGGAGCCTGGAGCCGTCTGAAGCACAGGCCAGCAGGGGTTGCTGTAGGAGTAGGAGATGGAGAAGATGCACTGCCTCCTTTTTGGAGAAGCCTTCTCTGAGAGTTTGCCCAGGTTTGCTCTTGCTGCCCTTTTTTCCCTCCTACCACACTCAAGCTTGCTTGGGCTGAGTAGTGGATTCCCAGCACGGAGTAGGTGTCTATTGCTTACTCAAAGCTTTGTGTATTTTGTACATTCATAAATTAAATACTAAATTTCATCCTTAAAATGCTGAAACTAGCTTGAGAGTTCATATTTTGACTCAATAAATTTTAAACACTTTTTAATATTTATTGTTTATGTAAAAGTGAATAGTGGTATTCATAGTGCTTGTATCCAGGGGCCCGTAGATTATTTCTATAATGTCATTTTGTCACTCTTGCTGATCAGAACTTGCTGATATCTTTCAGGGCTGGGACAGAATTGAATTGGGAATGATTAGTTTCATCCTTTTATTGAATGTTGAGTTTTTCCCCTTAATTCCTGTGAAATCACCATTAGCTATTTTGGCTGCAGTTCTGTGTTGGGTTGAGGCAGTGCTACACTGTAAATCAATATCTTTTCAGAAAGACTGCTGTAAATTGCCTAGATAGCATATGCATGGTTACTTTGGCTGCAATGCTGCTGCAGAGCCTGGATACTCTGCCTTTCTGGGAACTCCACAGGCAAGTCCATCCTATATTAAAAAAAAAAAAAAAATTTAGAAAGAGCTGAAGTATTGCTGATGAAATTTAGACAGAGAAATATTGTACCCTCGGTGCTCGTCTGTACTTTTTATATTCTACTCCACTGGGATTACCCTGTCTTGAGGGATTTCTTTGTTTGCTGCTTTAGATTTCCCCCTTTCTTAGCTGTAGTACAGCCGTACCATTTCAGCTTGCTAGTGCAGAAAGATGTTGTGAATTCAGTTGCTGAATGAGCCCGGCCTGACTGCAAACACTAGCATTGCTAGAGAGATGCCAAAGAGTTGCAGGTGAATCTGACCTGATCTGGGCAACAGCAAAACGGTAAGATGGGGCTTCTTTAAATCTCTGGGATTAATTGGGTGCTGGGGTTTCCTGTTTCAACCTGAAGCCTAGTTATCACATGCTTCCAACTTGAGCAGGATTCATTCTGTGCATGTCAGGGTGGGTTTTCTCGGGAATGCTTAACATCCAGGCAGAGGGAGGCGGTGGGAAGCTGGAACGCCACATGAGACCTCTCGGCAGCCACCCTGGTGAGATTCCCCAGCAGTACTGCCTGCGGTTTGTAAATACCAGGGAAAAGGTAGGGGAAGGCTTAAAAGCCATGCTTTTCTCGGTACAGCTTTGTGTCTCTCTCTCTCTGGCAGCCTTATTTGTAATTGTATTAAGAGGATAGTATGGGCAATTTTTTCCGATGCATGCTTGGCTGAACGCCCTCTGGGATGAGTGAGTGAAGGACGTGATCAGCCACTTTTTCATCTCTGCTAACAAGTCTGTGCATCTTGCTATATCTGAGTAAATGTCTGTAACAGTTACAGATTTGCTGGGTGGTAGAAGATAATATTAAAATGATCCTTTATAGAAGCATACTATTTCATGGATGTCGGAATGTTTTTTTGCCTTGTTAACCTCTGTCATGATTTTATTTCTCTTGTGTGCTGTCTTTATTTAATATAACAAAAAGTGAGGTAGTCTTTTTAGGCAGTCATTCTTGAATGCTTATGTAGGAGTGTGTTGACAGCGGTTTGGATCTTAGTGGAATATTTCAACATATGAGAGCTTAGAGCAGCAGCATGTTCAGGGAAAGAGAGGAAGAAAAGAGCAGCAGTTACCATTAGTACAAGATAGAAAGATTAGAATGTGGCCATAGTATGGAATTATTTGAATTATTTCTGGTGACTTAACTGACAGCCAGTGTGTTTCAGTTGTAGATCAAGCCATAGAAAACTAACTCTCAACAGAAATCCATTGGAGCTGAACGAAAAAATAGTATTTCACCATGTTTTACTATTTAAAGGAAATGAACTGTGGTAGTAATGGTAGAGTGATGAGAAATGGGTTTTGCTATTACTAGTTAAGGACAAAAGCAAAGGGGCTTTTTTTCTAGAGGAGAATGCTTATCTTTATGCAGCATGTGAATTATATTCCAGGAAGAGATCAGTTGTATGTCAGTGTGGGATCAAATAACTAGTTTGACAGGGATTAATGTTTTCTTTTTCTGTACTTGCCAATTAAAGGGTTTTTCTTCTTTGTCACCAAATATGATTAAAGGGTAAAGATTCAGTCCTACATCAATTATTTTGTGAAGGTTTTCTTATTATTTCGCTAGAGCTCCTTCTTTAAAAATGCTGTATATGCTGTGATGTAAGTGATGTGAGGTGGTCACTTTCACACTATATACAACCTTAATATATACAGTTTTTTCTCAGAAAGTAGAGATGCCTTTTTTTGTTGTTGTTGTTGGGAATTACCTGTATTGTTTCTATTGCAAGAGTTATTTCAGTTGGATTATTTTTTTATTATTTTTTGGAAGCTTTCCTTTGCTCGTATGGTCAGGGCTATTAATAAATTGCAAACCATTGTTTAATGCATAGAAGTAATCCAGCCACTTTTGTTTGCCCAGAAATTGTACAACGAATGGAAGTCCAGGCATCGGGGATTTTTTTTACAGCAAATTTTAAATTGCGTTTTTCTCTTAGTGTTATCTTTTCATCTACTTGTATATGTGAAATTTGTTGCTTCCATCATCTTTCTAGCTCCAAGTGTTTCTTCTCCCCAAGTCTAAAGTCATCATCTCTGCTTGCTGTGTCTCTAGAGTTCTCGCATTTTAGTTTTCTGAGCTTAAGAAAAGAATAATGTTTTGGACATATTTTATTGATATAATGATATTCCCTATGGTAATACTTAGTTAAACACAGATCCCAAATTAACTAGGTGGAAAACTTAAAATGTGCAAAATGTGGCCAAAGCTTAAGAATACAGATGGGAAAGGGAAGAAATACATAGTTTAACTGGCATTTGTTGCCAAATGCTCTGTGAATATGAAGATCTTTGTGTGAATCAGTTTTGTAATGGGGCTGGGGTCTGTCACAGCAGGAAATAAGGGATTACCTGAAGAGTGAGGTTTGCATAGTCTCCTTAATGACCCTGACACCAGGAAGAAAAAATTCAAGGAGTTGTAGCTGAGCAGGCAAAATGTCATCAAGATCTCATCTAAGTGCAAGGTCGGCCATTGATGTCCTATAGCAAAAATGGTCACCTATCATTTTTTTCCCTTTTTTTTTTGGTTATTTTGCTGTGTAAATCTTAAACAAAACCAGTACCTAAAGTCTCTAAAACCAAATCTGATCCAACAGGTTTTGACATTTTCCCCTGACACTGTTAGCATTGTTGGGCTGTTTGAAGGGTTGACCTCTGAGCAGGTGCTCTGTCTGTCTCAGGCAGTTTTTTCTCCCAGAGCCCCCACAGACAAGAACATGGATTGAGCCATGAAGGGGCTGTGATTAGGCTGAAGATCAAGGGTGCCTGGCTGGTCCCACGGAGCAGCTGGCAGCTCTGCTGGACTCCAGCTGTGGAGGGAAGGGGGTGAGGGATTATTTTGTATTTTAAGGGAAATCTTTGCGTGGTGCCAGCTTCCAATGGGCATTTGCCCGTGCAGATTTCAGCAGCTGCCCTGAGTGGGTCTTGTGGTCAGCAGGAGTTTGCTGGGGTGAGAGTGTGTGTGAATACTCAGCCTGAGGCAGGTGAGAATTTGGGCTGTCATGCTCGGCAACTTCGGTATAGATGTGAGTGCAGATGTGCTCCTTAAAGGTCACAGGAACTGCTGAGCAGATCCAGGCAGCTCTGTTGGGGTTATTCCCCTTTGAAGTCCCAGAGAGGCAAAAATACTCAGCTGTCAGGAGCTGCTGTACATGGTTTGTAAATTGGGTTTGATAATACTAGCATTAAAATGTTCCTAAGTGTTTCAGGTATTGCTACAATGATAATTACAGTTTACAATCCCTGTTGAAATGAATAGGAGTATTGTAGCAAATACTACCTGAAGCAACAGAGAGCCTGTGCAGTATCAGTTCTCCAAAACCTCTTTCTGAACTAAAGAAAAGACGAGCTGGTGTTCTTAGTTTGGGAAGCAGAGGTTAATTGCTGTTTTTTGAACTTGAGTTCCCTTAGATAGGTCCATACTGGCTTCCAGAATCTTGGATTAAGTTTTTTTGCTGCTACCAGCTTAGGAAGGAATGTACTGATCATGTTAAGAATCTGACCCTTAAGGACTTTAATTTTCTTAACACTGTTAATATAATGTTAATATCAGGAGAAGTTCTCTCAATAGCAGCTCCATCAGTCCTTAAGTGCTCCTTCCACCTACATGGTGGCTTCTGTGTTTTGGTATGGTTCAGTAAATACCTTTCTGTGACTGCTTTTTGCTTTGACATAACCGTGTTGTATATTGTCAGAATCATTGATTACATGCATCTCTTTGACGTGTGGCATATTTTTCACTGATATATTTAATTCCACTCCCTAATATAAACCTACACATATTTCTGGATTTATCAGCTTAGCAAAAAGCAAGTAGTGAAACAGTAGTTTAACATAGTACTGAATGTTGAATTCAGGGGAGTGATTTTGTATTGTCAACCCCATAAACACATAATTTTGCTTTTGTAGAAGCAGCTTCTGAGCTTTCCTTCTGTTGCTGGTGATCTTGCTCTTTTGTTTGTCATATTCCTGAGTGGATGGGCTTCTCTGAAGATGCTATATTAGTTCTGGACTGGCCTGCAGAGGACATGGAAATATGCAGTTTTACCTGTTAGTCATCTTTGTTTTGGTGTGCTAGTCAGAAATGGTGTGAAAAATGTGAGTGGAGATTTTTCTTTTCTTTTGCAAATATTTGTAGGATATATTGTTGGAGTTTTTGTACAATAATTCTAGAGCTGAACTTGCTATCTCATCCTGCTGAACTAGTTCTGTTGCAGCTTCTGATTGAAAAATAACTTGATAAGCTAGATGTTACATAAATGTAAAATTACCTAAGCTAGTAACAAATATCATATCAGCAAGCTTTTGATCCAGTCTGTATCATTCCATCCAGGAAATTGAATAGAATTTATGTCAGTTATATTTCAGTTTTGCTGTGTTGGATATTTGTAATTTAATATTAAATTGTATACAACTTACCTGAAAAGGAAAATACCAAATGTTACCAAGTGAGCAGTGGGGAGGTAAAACCTCTAGGAAAAGGCATAATGTCTATTTATATATTGTGAAAGCTCAGCTTTACTTAATTAATTTCTGATGCTTTTCAGTCTACAGGCTTAGAGCATTTGAATATGTCCTTCTCCATTTTATTAAATCTTTGTGTAAGTACATAGAAAATATATTTAAACCGTTAGAGAGTATGTGTAAAATAGATTTGCCCAGACTTCCCTGTAAATAGTGGAGGTTTTAATGAACAAATTGGTTCTGTTGTTAAATATTGGCTATAGAAATTTTATTTTAATGTAATGCAGAAGAGTTGTCTTGAAAAGTTCTCCAGTTTAATGATGGGGTGGTTGGTTTTGCTGCTGCCTAGGAAAGTGGTGGAGCCAGCCTCCTAACTTTCAAGTTTGCGAGGAATTTTCTGTGTTTGGCAAAGTAGTCCAGATACATAAAATTACATAATTATGAAATGTGATTGTACTGCTGGTAGGCAGCTGTGCACAGTAAGCTATGCAAAATATCTACAATCACTCTCAGTTTTGTGGCAATTTTGTTATGAGAAGTACTGTAAGGTTGGAGGACTTCTTACACTGATGTTCTAATGATAGATGTGATTTTTGACCAATTTGATTCTCAAAATTTGTTGCTTGTTGAAAGTGATTCATGATGAACTCACAGCTTTGGAGGTGCAAATTGCCACCAACGGCAGAAGGCTTGGCTGCTTTGTTCTGTTACAGCTTATTCTTTAAAATTCATTTGAGCACAGTCACAAGTCTACTACAGCACGTGTTTTGGCTTGAACACATCAAAGAAGCAGCAGTGATTTTCACTTCTCTGTTGAAATGCGTAGGTTTTTAAAAAAAAATTAGCATTATCTCTATGCTGTTCACAGAATTCTCATTAAAAAATTGTAGCCATCCTTCTTATGATGAGCTCTTCTCATATAGGCTTGCAACCTCTCCATTTTAAGTTTTATGCACCTTGGCAAGAAAAGATATACTGGAGTGTTCTTCATATTTTGAGTAACTTAATAGGCTATAATTTTCAGTTATGCTCCTGACTAAATTCTGCATTGTAGGATATGGCATGTTTTTCAGTGTAGCACATTATGCACTGACAAGCAAGTTTCATTATGCTTCCTTACACCTTTTTGCTTTGAAAGTTATTGTGCTGGTGCAAGTCTGGCAAACCTGCAGTAGCTGCTAGAAAATTCCTTTGAGACTTTTCATTCAAGTTCTATAGAATTCTGTAACCAGGTCATTTGTCTGAGGGGAAAAAACCAGAAAGAACAAGTTAAAATAAAGAAGTCAGGTGTATATGAAATCCAAACACGGACAAGGACTTTCCATTTAATTATTTGTGAAACTGGGTTTGTCTGAACTCTCAAACTTCCATGAAAGAAAGCGATGGCAGAAAGGTCATGAATGGGTGTTCCTGAGATTTCAGGGAGACTGAGTTGGAATGTAGGTTATTCAGATCTTGGAAGATTCCTTGCACAAGAGAATAATGACAAAGTTGAAGCTCTTTTTCTGCCTCTACCTTTATACTGTGCTGATTTGATAGAGGTTACTTTGTCAAATTCAGTGGTTTGGAAGATAACATGTAGAGGAGCAGATCTAGAAATGCTCAGAGAGCTTGTTTTTCCTTGTGACACTCATCTGCCTTGGAAGCTGCGTTTCTCAACCTGTAGGGTTGTTGACCTCAGGGATGAAGCAAGTAAAAGCAGGAGAGGTTTCTTTCCTGGTGCTAAAATGAGACTTTGAAATGTATTAGCAGAATGAAGCAAGCAACTCTCTTTACCTAGTTTATCATCTGGCTTTTGCTAAGGAAAAGGAAAAGAAAAAGGAAAAGAACAGAAGAAAAATGAAGAAAACAGGGAAAGGAATGAAGTAAGTAAATTTTTTTTTAATGAAGGAAATGGTCTGAAGGAAAAAGAGCCAAACTGTTTTACCATTCTTGTTTTGAATTATTCCTTGCAAAATACTCTTAAAACATCTGCTGAAGCTAATGTGAGAGTGGCATTGACTTGTCAGTGACCATGCAACATGCATGCTGCTTCATTGCAATGAAGGTTGTCATCACACCAGGCAAAAGATAACTGCAAAACCTTTCCACCTGCAAATGTATATATTTTACAAAGATGATTACATGGCCTCTCTGCTTCATCTTTTAATTTAAAAAGTGCTCTTCAGCATTTATGTGAAGAGCATATGTCTGAAAGGTCTGAGTTGTTGGGCCTAAGTCTTACATTGTCAGTTGCATGACCAGATCTCACCAACAGCAGTGTTTTTGTTGCAGTCCCTGCTTGTAAGAGGACAATTTTTTTTTTGTTTCAGTCTGACATACTTGATGATAACTGTGAAAGAATCAAGAGGCTTGCTAGGGATAGGCAAAGCAGCCTAAAGGAAATGGGTAGAACCTATTTTCAAGGCATGGAGTTGTTTACAATTTATTTGCTTAAAAACCTTACTGACAGCCTCACAATCTAGCAAGAATAGGCATTTTGTTGTCAAGTCTCTCAAGATTTCTCACACTTGAACTTGGCAGTGGGAAGACTTACTGCATTTATGGATATGCCTTTGATAGCTTCATGATCAGGGGAATTTCTGGAGGATAGAATAAAATTATAAACCTGTAAACTCAGAAAGACTTAATATACTATTCGCACAAAGCCACTAATAATGCACTTATGGAAAGAAAACTGTATAAACTAGCACTGGCACATGTAGCCATCTGTTGGAGCAGGAGGCTGATATGGAAAATGGATTGAAAATATTTTTTTAATCTTTATTTTTAAATCCTGTTCATATGGTTACAGAGGAGGATAGACAACAGATACAAGTGGGTAACTAAGTAAAAGAGTATAAAAACCACCTGTCACATTTCTTGGGAGAGTGTTTATGTTCAGATACTTTCTTCGCCGCCTTTCTGGTTACCAAGGCATCCTTGGCTAGTGCCTGTTACTGGAAGCTGCCTCTCCCACACTGAGATCTCTACTGATCCTCAGCTGTGCCCTCCTGTTTGGTTTTTTGGAGGAATGACCCTCCTACTTTTGGATGCAGCAAGTCTGGACCCAGGTTAATGGAAGCAGCAGCCTGGTTGCAATTTCAGGAAAGGCTTGCGTGGCGTATTGCATTACATACCGCCGTGACAAATGTGAGCACTGTGCAAGTAAAAGGAAGAATTTATTTGCCAGGCTTTATTACTAACACAGTTACTGTATTTGGGGCATCAGTACAGAAATAGAGCAAAATGCCCCTTTAGATCAGCTCTGTTGAGTTTCTGTCTCTTTTCATGAACGTTAGAGGCTGTCAGGACTTCGGTGTGACCTTTGTCTGAGACCCTGTCCTCAGGTGACTCCTCCTGATGTCTGTTGTCACAGAACAGAGTTTTGCTTTGAGGACATATGTAGGCTTTTATAGACCTAAAATCTATTTAGGTCTAATCCAGACTCTCTTGAAAACTGGACCTTTTTCTCTGCAAGGAGAGGAACATCAACTTTAATGGGTTGGAAACTTACTTTTCTGAAGTTAGGCTGTGCTATGAACAGAAAAAAAATAATTTAGAAATGCTCAGCTTCTCACCGTGTTGAGGGTACCTAAAATAATTTTCAATAATTCCTGATTTCAGGACTGTGCTTGATTCTGAAATTATACTAATATTTAGGTATCAAGTTAGCAAAATAAATATGTACTATATTGCAGCTCTTGGTGTGTTGGTGGTGAAAGGAAAGAATTGTGTTTTAATTTCTAGCATAAAATGTTATTTTCCTTGATGCAGGTAAAAATGTTTTCAGATTTTTATGCAACTGGGATTCCTACCCCAGGTCTGATCCGTTGGTCGTTCTGTGAGAGTGACTTTTTTCTCACTTGGCAATTCAGCACAGACATTTAATCAGCTCATTGAGTTCGGTGTTTCAGACAAACACAGAGAATTAATGTCAGAGCTTCTAGTTCAAAAATTCTCCCATCTGGCACTTCAGTGACCTTTTTATATTCGCCTTCTTCCATATGACAATGACAGTTGGTTTAACATCAGCTTTGACTTTGGAAATAAAACGGCCATTTTGGGCGAGTGCCTTTGAGATGGGCTGTGGGAGGTGTATGAGTAAGTTTGTGATAGGTACAGCAAGGAGCATGCCACATCCCCAGATACCATTTCCAGTCTCTGTGCTCTGTTTTCAGTTGCATTCGCTAGCTCTAAGCTAGCATTGCTAGCAATCTCTGTAGCCAATTAAGTTAAATAAATATTACCCAAGAATATGCATTATAGTTCTGGGACACAGAGAGAGGCCATCATGAGAGAAAAAGTGGTGTCTTATTTTACAACCATTTTTTCCTTGCATCTTCCTTCCTTTCCGCCACTTTGCTATTTTTCTTTCCCCCTCTTTCAGCTTCTTTTAGCTGTGCCCATCAAATGTTCAAACCAAAGGGCTGGTGTAGGTGATTACAGGGAGGGGCGAGTGTGTTCAAGGACCTCTTTCAAGTATGAGCCTGATTGCACTGGTAGCTCTGGTATGAGCTGGCTGGTGATGTCGTGCAGCATTACATGCTCTACTTCCCCTTTCACAATTTTTTCTGCTCCCTTATCTCATCTCTTGTTCCTCGTGGATCTTTTCCCATACTGTTGAGTTCTCACCATCTGAGTTCTCTTCTCAGCCTTTGTGGGTGCAGCAGTCATGTGCTGACCCTCTTGGGGAGGATGGACAGTGCTACCAGATGGACTGAGAAGAAGCAGGCAAGACTTTTGTTAAAATGACAAAGAGCCTCCCTATTGCTTTGTTCTGCAAAGAGGATGAATCTGCAGATAGCTGCATTTTTATTTTGAACAAAGCTGTTTATAATACTGCAGAATATTCCCAAACTGTGTTTTATAAGTAGCAAATGTCAAATTCCAGGGATGCCAAAATCTGCAGATGATTTGTGTTCTCAATTGCCATGGTACCAAAGCATGATAGAAAATAACATGCTTATAAAAGATAATAAAAGCTCATTTCCAGATAGGATTTTTCCAGTGAAAATTAATGACAGACTTACTTTCTGAGCCATTCAGCTCTTGAACTAGTAGTCACTTAACTATATATTTTTTTTCTTTATACATCTCGCAGCTAAATGCAACTGCACAGACTTGCTGTCTGTAATAATGAGATTGTTGCACTACTTCCAGAGGGCTTTGGCTCTACAAATTATAATCTATATCTTCATAATTTTTCACTTAAAGAAGCCCAAGTGCTTTGCAGACTTAATTAGCACTCCCAGTTTCTGCTTGTGATAGGGGCAGAATCACTGTTGTAAACAGAAAAATGGAATTATGGAGAGGTTAAGTGACTTCCTTACCTCACACCACTCAGTAATTTTAATTTTTGTTTTTCTTGCTGCATGCTAGATCTTGGGTTTCCCTGTATCTTCATACTACGTATCCTGGCATGGTGCAAATGGGTGGAATTCAGATATTTCCTTCAGATTTTTCAGTTGCAGCTTTGGATGTCCACTCTGGTATTTACCCCACCAGTCACTTTTCCCTCCAGATTTACACAGTGGCAATAACCAATAGAAAATAGTAGATGGCTGGAATTTTTTTGATATTTTACATAAGTCTGTATCCAGTGGATGACCACAGTAAGCATTTGTAGTATTAAATGTAAGAATTAAAACCCAGATATAATGCATCTTCCTGAAAGATGTGATGAGCTTCAGAGTAGGGTGTTGTTACACTATACAAGCATTTTAAACTTTTTTTCTTCTGTGTGGTACGATGTCTGACCTCTTCTGCCAGAATTGGTTGTTCTTTGTTACTGAGGATATCTTTATTTATATGAATAAATTTCACTGATATGGGACAGTCTATATTTTACTAAGTACCTGAACAGGTGACTAATTCCTGGTCATTCACGACTTTTAAAATTAATGAACTGTAAGACTATAAATTACTTACACGGTTTAACTGATCAGTCTCACTCTTTCAATACTATATGACTTTAAACAGTTAATTAATTAGTCTAGCAACCTTTAATTTTAAGAATCCTGTTTCTTTGGGACCTCTTAATTTTGCTGACAGTGATGAAGTGAAAAGATCTTGCATTGAAACTGTATCACGTCTGATCTGATACACCATTTATTATTTTCACATTAATCCCAAATGTGGATTAAGAAGTATTGCTTGAAATGAGATTTAAGGTGATTCAAAGAGGCATCTTTGTTTAGAAATGGTTCCATGAATGATTATACTGATTTTTATTTATTTGATGGGGCTTATTTTGGAGCTTTACACATGGAGCAAAATTACTCTTCTTGTGATTTCGGTCTCTTAACTTCACAATTATTCTTTATGGGAAAAATTGCCTAAACGCTGACATTGTGTTTTGAGATGTGGTAAGCACCATGAGGTTAGGGTGGAGGCTGTAGCCCTGTGGTCCATACTGACATAATGGTGACTAAGGTTCTTTATCCTAGAGCAGCCTTGGGATCTTCTCAAATTGGTTGGGAGACTGGGCCAGGAGAAGCAAGGGGAAAAATACCATCCAGGCTGTGTTGTTGTCTGTCATACATTGTCTTCAGATTCTGATCCACAACTAAGAAAGTTGCAAAGTATAAACTATGTTGTGCTTTTTTGTGGTTCTAACATGAGGAGCACTTTCTTGAATATTCTATCTCTTTTTACCTTGAATAAATTTTAAAAAACACAGAGAAACACTACAATAACTTTTAATATCACGCTGCACTAACTTCTGTGGTGCTGCATTTTATTTTGCTTTACATTGCCAGAATCTGTGATAGCTCAAGTAATTACTGCAATTGACATGAATATTCTGATTTTCTAGATACATCTTCCTTTTGCGTTTTTTTTTTTAAAGTAGACAAGGTAGCTGCAAAGTGTTTGTTTGTGCTGTAGGTTTTAAGTGGCCAAATGTTTAATCATTTTGTCTCATTTTGTCTTATGTTTTTCAGTTGAGACTGAGTAAGTAATTGTGGAGAAATTTTAAAAGTGGGTTTATTTCAGTAATCAGAGTATGGAGAATGTATGTGGCTTGGCATCAGAATGTGGGACAATTACATTTATAAGTACAATTATGTATTGACATTAATGATCCATATGTGAGAAATGTAATGGGAAGGATGCTCATGGAGAGGGGCTTTTGTTGGAGCACACCTGGGCTGACAGGGATCTTTCTTCCAAGATCTGGAAATCAGATCTGGGATCAGGGACTCTCAGCTATTGATACTATTGCCTCACTGAGTAGGAATAATCATTGCTATTTTCTGGATTAAATCTTTTTCCACAAGATACCAAGTGCCTGGGCAGTTTCTGAGTGCTGCTTTGGAAGTGTTATTCTAAAGAGTAACTTCAAACACAAAAATTATTTTCTGTAGGACCGCTCTGTTTTTGGTATGGAAAAGCAAATCTCCTTAAAGGGAGACTGGTATTGGAGTCTAGTGTAGCCTTTTCAGGATTTTCATCTTAGAACCAAAGCAGAGACTTTGGGGGTGAATGTTCTACATGTGGAATTCTCTGGTGTGAATACCACACATATCATTCCCATTGTTTTGTCTTACCTTTTTTCCCCATCTAGAATTTTTTTTTTTTTTTTTGGTATCATTTGCTCCTTGTCTCGGCCCCTCTCCTGCCATTTTTGCCAACATCCATTTTTCATCATGGTTCTCTGAGGTACTGAGATTCCTGTGAGGCGGCAAGCTCGGTGACAAACCAGCTATTTCCTCTCTTATTTTTCGTGTCTGGGGCCACGTAATATGCCCAAAATCAGAAGCGGTGCATCATCCAGTGACTTCCCTGAGCCTTTTATATCTGATAAGAGGTTTGGAAGGATAGTAATATTTTCTAATTTATTGATTATGGAACAATCCATACATGATGCTGTTATTTTTGTATATTCCCTCTTATATGTGTAGTAAATAATAGCTGTTAAGTCTATTAAGTTGATTGGCCTATTTTAAAATCCTGTTTCCTATAAAGTGGAGTTAAAGCATAAATGAAGATCCCATATCTCTGTTCCTCATAATTATGGGATCTGCTGGCAAAAATACCCATCTGAAAGAGGTGTGGTTCCATTGCCCTACTTTTAAAAGACAAATAATTTTGGAAATAGTTTATACCTCAGAAAATTTTGCCTTGAATGTAGTTTGTGGTGGGAGAAGCACAAAATCATGGCAGTAACTCCTGAAGGAGAAGGAATCTCTTCAAGCATTGACATACCTTGATGTTTACTTATATGATTACTTGTTTTAAAGAAATGACAGTTAAAACTGCTTAATGACTCATGCATTTGGCTAGACAGAGGTTTCTTTAAGGGCACAGAATATTCATACTGAAAGTTTCTTCTTGTTGATTGTATTTTATAAATCATAATTGTCATCTCGCATATGACAAAACAGGGTATCACTTGTATTGATTCTCCATGCATTTGAGGTCAGTACTTCTAGTAGTTAAGGTGCCATTGAATATCACATCTTCATGTGGCACCAGTTTTTGATAGTGGGAGCACTTCCAGGATCTCAATGAGTGTCTGGGCTACACTGCTTTAACTATATTGATAGACATTACATAGATGGGGAGGGATAATGAATCATAGATATTGACTTCCTATATGTAATGGCTTGTTTAGCTTTGGTTTTTATTCTGATAACTGTAGCTAAATTAGATATTCAACAAAACCATCCAGTTTTGTTGCTGCATTGGAAGAAGATAGATAGTTTCCATAACCTTCTGGATTGTCATCTTCGTTGAGGTGCCTAGGGTTGTTCTGTGTGTAAAAGAAGGATTGGTAAAAGAATAGTGCCCACTCTGAAGAACCTATGACTTGTGTCACTAGACCAAATGGAACGGGGTGAAAGGAAAAGTCCAGTCTTAGAGGTGGCAGAATCCATCTAGTGGGAAAGTCTCGCTACCCCAGAGGATCACCCAGGAGCATCCAAAAAATTCAGAAAGTGAACCAGTGTTCTTTATGACAAATACTGTGCTTTAACTGGAAAATGGTCCTTAATTCTCATATGCAAAAAGAAATCTGGAAATGAGAAAGTATATTAGGCTTCTCCTGATTACCAGCAAGGAGCTACCAGATGGTAGACACTGGTTTGCAAGTGTAACACCTTTTGATGCTAAGTATTTGTACATATCCTTTAAGAATTTGAGATTTATAAGCAGCAGTTACGCTGTATGAAGGAAAATTACATTTAAAAGGCTGAATTAGAGTAAAAAAAAAAATCAAATTATGTCCAAAGGTGGTGTGGTCAAGCTGGTGAAATCTATGATCATTTTTATGCAGAGGAAGATTTCCAAAATAAGTTATGTTTCAGTTTTTCTTAGCAAATTGTTGCTTTTTTGCCACTACAGAATAAGTTGTACCCTTAGCTGGAGTACAGGGGCAGCCAGTCAGCACTCCTGCTGACCAGGACCAGAATCTGCTCTTCTGTGGTAGCTTAACTTGCTGATGGAGGGAAACATGAAACCACCAATGAGTTTGTGTCCATCAGTTGGTTACAGCCAGTGCTCAGAGCTTTTAGACTGGGTCCTTTCAGATTTTACAGAACAGAGTTTCAGCATGAAGTTGGCCTGTCAATGGACTTGGCCTATCAATGGCAGAATGTAAAACAAATGCTTAAATATTGGTTCTCTTCAGTGTTTTGTAGGCAGGGTGGGCGGTTTGGAAATGTGTAGCCTGCAACAGCAGCATAATGTTAGCTTTGCTGGCTTCAACAGTGTGCTCTGCTCAGCAGCCATTTGGGGAAAATGCTTTGTTTCTGCCAAGGAAATATTGATATCGGTGAGAGAGAAGTGATGAATTAAACCCCTTGTCAGCTCTGGCAGGAGATGTGCTGCACTTGCAGAACAGGCAGATGGGCAGGGTGAGCAGCCTCTACTTTTGCATTTCTCTGCAGTCCTGAGGCTTTTCCACAGGTGACGGTGGTGTGCAGCCTGTGCATCCACCAAGGTGCTTGACTTTGGAGGGGGGAGCTGGTTGGTGCTCCTCTTGGTTTTGGTCAGTTGCAAGTTGGAAGTTGGCTATTGTAAGATGAAAGTGGGGATTTTTATCCTACTCCAGATTCAGTCAGCTGGCCTAAAGGCTAAAGTGCCTCCCTTCAAAGTCTAATTCCAAACTATTACTGCTTCCAGTCAAGACAGTAGTAACGCATGCTTACATGGCCCATGTTACACCATGGAGATTTTCCAGTGGAAAAAGAAAACAGAAGCAGCATTCATGGCATTATTATCTATAGTATGTTTATAGCTGTGTATTCCAAATATTTTAATCTGCTGCAGGCACCTTGTAAACCTGAAAGGAAGACAAGTATTGCTTTGGAACATTTTGTCCATATCTCTTGCCCCTGTTTTCTAGATCGTAGGGTTTCAAATGCTGAGAAATACTGATTACTGATTACTGATTTATTTCCATCCATATTGATTAAGCAACATGCAAATGCTGCTATATTAACAGTGATTTCAATTTACATTATTTTAAAAGATATTTGTTGGTAGCAAGCATTACAAGAACATGGAGATGACAGTGGGAAGTCTGTGGATACGTGTCTCTGCATGTGAGTTGTTTTAAGGAAAAGAAACCAATTAGTGTTACAAGAAGACTAATTAAAAACTCTTTGGGCTGCAGCTCTTTATTTTTTCTCTCTGAAGTAACAGACCAAAATTACATAATTGTCTTAATTTAAGTCCGAAAAAAGAATTATCATTTAGACAGAACGGGGGCTTTTCCTTTTCTCAAGAAAGTTATAACTTGGTGAAGTTCCAGTCTTGGACAAATCACTTTAGTGAGAAGAAATGCAAACCCTTGTAATGCCTGGTTTGTGACAGTAGTGATGTCCTTCATTAGAGCTGACCTGGTATATGATCACTTGGCCAGATGGCACAGTGCAGGAAACATACTTTAAATTTTTAATGTAGAGAAGAAATCTTTCATCTGCTGTTACAGTGGATCATAAAAAAAAAAAAGCCAAACTCCACAAGGTATAGTTGCCCAGTGTTTCTAAAAACAATTGAAGTAAGTTGGATTTCAAGGCACAGAATGCCTCTGGGAAAATGACAAAGAATAATTTATTTGAGAAGTTTTTGGAGATACTTTTTTTTAGGAAGACTCCTGATTTAATGGTAATTTTTTTATATTAACTGTTTTAGGATAACAAATTTTCAAAAATAAGATTATAGGTTCTTGAATTGAATATGAAATTGTTTTTATATGAACAGTTCAACTGACAGCAAATTAACACTGTCTGTCCTTAAACCCATGCAAATGTCATGGGGAAAGTACATTGTAGAGTACTTTAATGTGCCTTACAATTTAGGGAGGCTCTTGGGTCTGCTTGCATCACACTTCATAACTTTTCCCTTTAGCCTGAAAGCTGAAACTATTTCTTTTCTTTCCAAGTAAAAAGTCAAGTCTCGTATGGGTGAAAACAGAAGCTGAGGCCTCAAACACAACCCCTCACCAACAGTGTAATTTAAAAAAATGTCATGTGTGCTGAAGCATATTGAAATAAAACCAGAAACGTACATGAGTGGAGTATCTAAAGGTGCTGTTCTGCTCATTTAGTTCTTTTGACCTAACCATGGCACATTTTGATAGCTCAAGCAGCAAGTGGCAGTCTTTAGAGCTTGGCAGAGTCGTACTTCACAGTAACAAAGAATTGAACTTGTGTGCTTTAGTGTGCCATTAAGCTGCAGTCTCACGTTTCAGTGCCTGGGAATTGATTTACTGATTTGATTTTCTGAGACATATGGCGATAATAATAATAACACTGTATAAGCATTATTTAAAAATACAATAATATACTGGTATTGAATCTTTGGAAAGCCAGCACCAGCCAGTGCACATACAAACTACCATCATTTATTTTAGTTTAGTCTCATCCAATTTTGAACAAATGGAAATCAATACTGCTTGTGGATATCTGTGGCTAGATTGGAGAGAGAAGTGAAGTGGCGTTGTTGCCAAGAACACATTGTACAAGAAAACACAAATGTATGAATTTATGTATGTCCCTCTTTTGCCTTCCTTTTCCAGGATCTTTCAGTACATTGTACAAAGAGAGGCTTTTTATAGTTGTTATTGTGATGTGGGTGTCCCCTACGTAAAATGCATGTGTAGTTTTCAATTTTAACGTAGAAATAGAAAGTGAATGCTTATGAAGTTCAGTGCCTTTTTTGATGCTGGCTGGTGCATTGAATGATACCAACTTTAAGCCTGTTAGAGTCAACAAATGGTGTTTTTTCTTTTCAGATATGTGTCACAAAGATGTCTACACGGAACTGCCAGGGAATGGACTCAGTGATCAAACCTCTGGATACAATTCCTGAGGATAAAAAAGTTCGGGTTCAGAGGACGCAGAGTAGTTTCGATCCGTTTGAGAAGCCAACCAATCAAGTGAAGAGGGTTCATTCAGAGAACAACGCTTGCATTAACTTCAAAACTTCATCTGCAGGGAAGGAATCACCTAAAGTCAGGCGGCATTCCAGCCCCAGCTCTGTAAGTGCACAGTCCTGATACCTCTGCGTGTGCCACATGGTATAATTAGAGGCACCAGATAAATGTTTTCTTGCTTAAGAAGGGATTGTTTACTTGGAAACAACAAAGAAAAAAGTCATAGCTGCTATTAAATGTGTTTTCCATATATATTTGTAGTGTTATTAATGAAATAGGATCAGAAAATAGAACTTGAGAAAGAATATGATTTATGAGATTCCTTTCAGATGTTATTTAGGGTGTCTTAGAGGATTTCTAAGCATTTTCATCTCCTTATCCTGGTATGTCATTACAGCTGCTATAATGTTTATGCAGCAAATTTGGCAGAGGATTGCTTATTTGTGAAGAGGAATTCTTTCCCATGAAGTTTAAGAAACCACATGAATTGCCTTTTTGATTTTTAGATTTCGGTTTTAGAGAAACAGATCCGATTTGACAGATTTTGTTTACATTTTATAATTCTCTTTTTAAAATCAAGTAATAAAAATAACATTTATTTCCCTGTCAGAAACTCTGTGAGTGAGAGGGAAGAGAGAAGAATAAGAGAGAAGGGTTTGGCAACACATCATAATAGTTTTATTCTCAAGTATTTTGAAAGGAACTAGATAAATAAAATGTCATGTCTTTAATGAATAATGCCCAGAACAGATTTCCCCCAAAAGACCTTCGAAATTATTGAAAAGCTATTTCTGTTATGCTTTGGGGAAAAAAATCCATAATAATGTGACCTTTGAGTTGAAAACTACAGATCTAAGTAGAATGGATCTAACACTACAAATCTTATTTGGTGCAAAAAAATTTAAAAGGTTGATCGCATCTTCTTTTTTCTTTCCTTTGTTTTGCTCTATCTTCTGGAGATCATCTGTCCTCCCTACAGAAGTTTGAGTGAAGCCTGTCAGAATTCTGATGAGAAATGGCAGGAGATTAATTTTCTGTAGATGAGCTGTGTTTAACCCGTGTGAATTTAGCGGGTAAGATGTCGCGCCTCCAGGGGACTGTCCTTTTTAGAAAAGGTTACATTTTAAAATGTAACCATCTGTAGCAAAAACAAATTTGCTTTTTCACCATCACTTGGCATTATATAGCTGCTGCCAAAGATGTCTCTAGTGTATTCCATCTGAGTCCATGACAAGGAATTCTTACCATCAAACTTTTACAGTCATTAAGAATGGATGAATTTGCACTGTGTTTACTTGTTTGTGATGCCTGATTAGTTTTGGGCACCACAACTATTAATTTAAATTACTTTTTTCAGAAAATCTTAAGTATTTTGTGGTATTAACTCACTCCTCATCTCTTCTGTTCCTCTTAGTAGCTATTACTAATTTCTGTTAATGTTTTTGACGTTCTTCTGTTAACACTGAAGGGTTTCAGTTCCTTTTTTTCCAGAATTTTGGAGCAGATTGAAACTGTGTTTTTGGTATCTTCTTCTTTTCCAGAGGGCTGGCACTCTACTGCATCCATACAATCTCCTATGATCCCAGTATTTTCTTATGTAAATGACATTATTGCTTCCTCTACTAGTGTCCTGCTGGTTAGAGCCCTAGCTAAACACATGCTTTTGGTAATCTTCATCCACGGTGACTCACACAGACTTGCTGGATACAGGAGGTGCAAAGGAATTTCTTGAAATACAATTCTTATTTCTCAACTTCCTGTAATTCTCTCTGATTTTTATAGCTCTGTTTGGTGAACTCAATTCTTCCTTTTGCTTGGAGGCATTGTTAGTAATTTTTGACTTTTACTAACATGGAAGAGCATGTGGAATAATGGAAGTGTTCATGCCAATGAAGAGAAAAGAGCAGTTCACAGCAAAAGGTGTTAGCCCTCTGCTGATCAGGTCACACCTGGTCCTGCCTGGCAGACCTGAGTTCAGCCATCCAAGGCAGAGACAAGATCAAGATGCTTTATTCCCATTCCCAGAACCTGAATACATGGCTTCAGGCAGTAGATGCCATGATGTACAAAATTTATTGAGCGATGCCCATGTGGTTAGTTGCAGAAATTTATCGTTCTGTGGCTTTGAATTATACTTGAATTAACGAAAGGTTTAGGGTTTCCTCTTTTTTTCTAGCCCTGATGTTGTCTAGCAGATGCCCTGGCTACTTGCTCTTCTGATCATTACATCTTTTTCTTCCCTTACTGAGTTCATACTTGGTTCTCTGGAAATTCTCCTCTTGTATAGGTTATACCAGTCTGAACAAGCATTTCAGTTTCTGTAAATATTCTTGAGCATGCTATGCCCTCTGGGTCATATGGGCTACAGCTGTGGAGTAATTTTTCAGTTTTGGCTCTGCTTTCTGTAAGCTTTGTTTTCAAATATTCTGATAGAGATATGATACCTTCAATTTTCTCTTTCTGTGTTTGATTAGTAGAGGAACTCAATTAGAGACAGGGTTCCATTTAGTCTTTTCCTTTCATCATTTGAAGTCCTCTGTAGACATCAGGTGTGGAAATGATGTCTTACAGAAGGTACATGGCAAAGGCTTGCAGTCTCCATAACACGTTCTGCTTCTGCTCAGGTGAAAGTCCTTTATTTGTCTCAGAAAAATAACATTTTTCAAGATGTGACCTGAAAGACCTTGTTTATAATGCCCTGGGGTGTTAGTTTCTGCTTTGATTAATCTCAGCAGCTTTATCACCTCTCTGACAGGTATCAGTTTCAGTGTTTGGTAAAGATTACAAAATACTCTGCAGGTGGTATGTTGTCCATTTTGTGTTGTCCATACCTTTGAAATGCACTGCACTTTGTGATGAGAGAGATGAAACACACAGAGAGGTTTGTGGAAGCTTAGACTCCATGATCTTCCCACAGATTGTCACTTGGAAAATAAACCTCTTGCTTTTGAACTTGAAGTATTTTTCTGCAGTTAATGTCACACCTCGTTGCAACCTGGTAGAATTCCTGTGTAGTTAATTAGTGCAGTAGTGTACAGACAGAATTCAGCACTTTTTGTTTGTTTGTTCTTGTATGACAAGCTTAATTTTTACACTTAGAATCTTTCTACCTTCTCTACTTGCTTTGAACACAAGAAAACATCTATGGGAGTGATTTCTAAACTGCTTATGCTGATTGAAATTGTATGTCATTATAGGATGAGTTTTCCAGCAAAACAGAATTATTCCTTTATCACATCAGAGTAGGGGATAACTTAGAGGTAATGAAGTGGGCATTTGCCTATCTGTGCATTGCCTGTCAGCCACTGTTAGAAGGGAATTTGGCTTGACAAACTGTTTTTCTGGTCCATCCCATCACAATGTGTGTGTGTTATATATAGATATATAATATACATATAACTATAGTTGTGCATACTTATCCATCTCTCTCTCTCTCTCTCTCTGTCTATATCTATCTTCCCAACAATCTCATGCTGAGTCCTTTGTCTACCAAGGCAAGAAAATGCTTTTCTTTCACCTTAAATGAAGAAAAGGTAATACTACATAATAAACTAGACAAAGTAAAAAAATCACAACTGAAAAGCAAACACGTGCCACTCGTCCCCAAACAGCTGGTTTTAAAAGATGGCTTGACTCTAATAATCTGAAAATTTTATTTGAGATCCCTGCTCTTTAGACACGTGATCAAACTCTCCAGTGCAAGGTAAAGTTTTGGTGTACTCATAGTACACATTTTATATACTAAAACAGTACTTTTACACCATATATAAATAGAATATTGCAAGCTGTATAAAGTAGCCATCTGCTCAAGATTTAGTTATGTAGTGGTACACATCAGTCTGTTCTCCTTGAATAGCTTGAGCTCCCTGGTGGTGAATTTAAATGTCATGCAAAGTTATATGTTCCTACCTGTCAGTTACTTTTGAAAAACAAAATCAAGCAAAACACTAATGTTCTACTAACTCAGAAAAATGTAAAAGTCCCAAATATTCAAATAAAAAAAATTGCAATAAGCAATGCTTTACTGCACTGGTTCTGTACTCTTTTTGGGAGGGCAGCCTTTCTTCTGTTTCTGTAACTTTTATTAATTTTCAGTCCTGATACATGCAACTTTCCTCCAAAAAGTACAAGCAAAAAAGTATGAATCCTATAATGATCCTACTTATCCTGGCAGCACATTGGAAATTAGTTGTGTAAGAAATCTAGCTTTAAAATAGACACTAATGTCAGGATTTTTTTCCGAAAGTTAGCCATCATTTCTGTCTGCCCAAATAAACACTTGCTGTGCCAGTCTTGCCTCTCTTCCTCTTCAGATGTAGGCAACCTTTCCGGTTAGGGACTTGTTAATTACAGAGTAACTGCATCCTTCCTGGTTGATATGTTTTCTGGAGTGAGATAATTTCAGCGTTCCGTGTAGAGAGTGGAGTTTCCTTTGCTGGCGCAAGAGAAGCGTTAATAATCGTTAACCCAAAGGATACTCTCTGGGTGAAAAGACAGATAAAATGTGGCAGTTGTGTGCTCTAATAGCCTGGAGAACAAGTGAAGAGCTTTAAAAACTGCACCCTTCACAGAGAGCTCTATGGTCGCTTCAGCACAGGTTGCTCTTAATTTATGGCTGTGTGTTAAAGGGTTAGGAAGATGCAAGCAGCAGAATGGGATCAGAGAGTGGGAGAACTGAGGCTGAGGCTCGGTTTGGATGCCTGAACATCTTTGTAGCCCTTGAACATTGCCCTAGAAAACAGTCCAACTTTCAGGACATTGTCAAATTGGCCTATTATTATGGGTTGGATATAACCTGCAATTAATGTGAAAACTCATGTGCTTTTGTGAAAGAAGGTTCATTCTTTCGACAAAGAAGATAAAATGGTTAAAAAGTAATTATTATCTTTCATTTTTGTGATTTAATCTCAGTTGAGCTTCTTGGCCTATGTTTTACTTTCAAGTTTTTCTATCAATCAATTTATTTCTTTTGAGGTGTATAACAAAGCAGATACTCACTTTTGATTTTCTTCAGTTTACAGAGGTACTGTGAAAATAGTATTTTTCTCTTAATGATAGTTTTATATCCTCCAGTTAAAAAAAAAGAATCTATTTAAAACTTAGAATTGGGAGTGTGACAGTTAAGTGTGACATTCACAAGCTGTTCTGCAGTTATGAAAAATGCATGAGAACATAACCCACACAGCTTCTATAGGAATAGTCAGGTGATTTTCAGTGTAATTTTCCATTAAGGCCTTCTTTATTACATAGATTTTGAAAAATTCTGAGAAAGAGAAGTATTCACGTGGCAATGTAGTGCAAGGATTCATACTGCAAGACCTTATTTTAAGCCTATTATCTCTCCTACAGGCTGTATAAATGAAACGGCCATTTGGAACGACGTGGTCAGAAAAGTTTCTTCTCATTTCTTTTTTCTTTTTATTATTTTTAATACTCTCAGTCAGTTTGAAATACTAGCTTCTTCTATTTCTGTATTCAACATTTTGGCAAACTCTTTCTATCCTTGTTACTATGATCTGTATTTCCTTAACCAGAGGGGGTAAAAATATCTAATCTTGGTTACTGCAAGCCATGCTGCTAAAAATGCTCACTTCTGTGCTCAGTGGTGCTCTTAGACTAATCCAGCACTGAGAAAAATGTAGGCTTATTATAAGAAAGCTACCTAATGAAAACTATTTTCAAGGAAAGCGAAATGTGAAGGCAAACGAGTGAAATTCCCAGTGAGTTTCCTGAAGGGAAGATCCGCCTTGTTCTGCGCTCCAGTTGCCAATGTCCTCTTGGGGATAACATGATCTACCACAACCTGGGCTGACTTCCACAGTGACTTGGACTATGTTCTTCAGAGGCATGAGGACCCTTACTCCCTTTTGTCTCGGTAGTTCATTTAGCTTTCTCATTTGAGTTCTTTGAAAGATTTCTCCAGAGCATGCAAGTTCACTTTGCAGTGAGTTTTCCAGTTGTATCAATTTGTTGCTGCCTGGTTGTTCACTGCCTATTTAACTTTTTGCTTCTAGATAGTTCAGTCTTGGTCACATATGCATCTAGGTGTTGAGGTTTTTTTTCTCAGCTTTGTAAGTTGGTTGTTTTTTTGGGTTTGTTTTTTTTTGGTTGTTTTTTTGTTTTGTTGTTTTTTGTTTGTTTGTTTGTTTTGTTTTGTTTTGTTTTGTTTTTTTTGTAGCAAATGAGGCGCTCTAAATGGAGCAATAGGCTTCTTTAAGCCTAAGTAGTCCCAATGATGTTTAGTACATAAAAGGGTTGTCAAGCACTGGGAAAGGCTGCTCAGGGAAGTTGTTGAGTCACAATCCCTGGAGGTATTTAAAAGATGTGTATGGATGTGATGGGCTTGGCAGTGTTAGGATTAGAGTTGGACTTGGTGATCTTTAAAACCTTTTCAAACCTAAATAAGTCTGGGATTCTCTGTTGGTGTTTTAGAGGGGTAAAAAGCAGTAAGAAGGAGCAAGAGAAATGGAAAAATAATAGCTGTAGAAGTATTGTAAGGTTAGATCTTCAAAAAGAAGCTTTGAAAAAACTTACCAAAATACACTTGTTCAGCTAAAACCAGTGCTCTTTTCCACTGAGAAATATTGTGTGGGTCAAATTGGGGATTGCACCAGTTATGTAAAATACAGAGGAATTTCTTGTGAGTCTGCTGCTTGTGATGTCTGTCGGTGGCTGATGCAAGCACTGTACATCTGATGTGCTCTGGATATGTCTCACTCACTATGTGTAACTCAGTCAGCCACATCCCAGGCAGGGACTCCTGTGATTTAACAAACACAAATCTCTGTGTATGTGTATTCCCATGTATTTTACCAGAAGGAATAAAATACTTTGGAGGAAGAAATTGTACTTAAAAGTGGATTTTGTAGATTTGATTTTAATATTAGCATTTAATAAAAAAGCCACCAATCTTGCTGTAACAAATAATATTTTTAAACAGAAATGGTTGAAAAGGATAAGCTAATGTGGAGAAATTTGAAAAATGAAATTCATATCTATGAAGCTGAAAAAATACCCATATGAATGGGGAACTGTAATAATAAAGGAAAGTAGGCTGATTATGGTTATGGTTTTCAGCAGTCATGTGGAATTTCAATTTATATTCCTTTATTTAAATTCTTTTAAGCTTAAAACTTAAATTTTGAAAAGTTATGCATTTTAGCATTATTTCTGTCTTCACCTCCTTTATAATCCAGAAATAAATGGAAATATATGAAGTGTCTGAACTTCTTAACTTCGTAGGCACTTTGTCATTAACAGTTTGAATTAGTGTATGAGATTTCATTTAAAAAAAAATGGAGAAAATGTTGAAGAAATGGTAAAACCATCCCTTCATTCTAAAGTAATTGCAACATGATGAGTGTTTTGGCATTTCATTAAGAAGTATCACACAAATTATTTATATTATTATATCTATTTTTTGCCTCAGAATTTATATACATTTTTTTTAAAATAAAATCCCATTAAGTGCTTTTCTCCACCACATGCCTTCAGAAATTGTAAGCCTTTAAAGATTACAAATGCAGGGAATAATAATGTCCATTTTCACAAAGGGAGATCTCATGGTGGAGACCCTGGGCAATCCAGTCTGCCGGCGCTGTGGGAGCGGAGCTGAGCTGAGCTCCACTGCAGAGGAGCTGTGGGCTGGGCCACAGAAGGTGCCAGCCTGGGGTCTGGGCTGTTTTTGGGCTTTCTTTCCCAGCATGAGCAGGCACTGGACAAGGGGTGGGGCTGTGTGGGGAGGACGAGCCCAAGGCACAGAGCTCTCCTTGTACCCTCAGGGGTCAATTGTCCTCCTGATCCAGCCAGCGCCAGCTTTTAGCTTTGCCTGCCCTTGGTGAGGATGCAGCAGCTTCCAGGAGGAGAATGAGTCAAAAGTCATGACTTTCAGTCTGTGCTTCTGGCAGCTGGACTACAGAGAAATGAGCTTGAGGGTGTAGGAATAATTATTGTTGATGATTTACTGTGTGGTAATGGATTAAAGACATCCTGTTTCCTATCAAGATCTTAGGGCTTTACAAGTTGTTTTTACCTTTAGATTATGGTTTCCAGAGGTAGAGAATAAAAGTAAATCTCAGTGTGAAAATAAGAATGGATGTGAAACACATGTATACACCCTGTCCTTTCTCTGTCTCGTTATGAGGAAGCCAACAGTGAGCTATTCACTGTTAACTAGGGCAGCATTTCCACTCCAAACAAAGCTACTCACTGTGTGTTCATTGCAGCCTGCAATTTGGGAAACACTTTGTGCTCCCTCTTCATTATATGCAAGACATTTAAACATCTAACCACTCTTTTCGTGAAGTTTTTTTAATGCTGTATTAGTCTGTAATTGGAAAGCTAAATGAGAAGTCTACTTCAATAAATATTTTAGTCACCTCTATTAGTGACATCTGTAATAAAACTGTGATTAAAAAAATCCTAAAATTTGTTTTTAACCAGGCAGAATGCCTTTTTAAGCACAGATTGGAAATCAAGAATATTATTGCCTTATCTATAATTAAGTGTTCCAAATAATGTGGGAGGAAAAAGATCTGAGAGTTTCCTTATGGCAAATTTGTGTAAGTCTACTAATACTTAGAAATTGGATAGCAAAGTAATAGGTTGTTATTCCTATTGGAGAAAGGTGAAAGGGCTCGATTTTGCAAATATACGTATGTATGTCCTTATGCCATTGAATAGAAAGCTGCAATGTTGATATCAAAAAAAAGGTGCAGAGTTTCCAATGTGCCAGAATTTTTGCATAGGACAAATGAAGAATAGGTGAATAAAGAGAACATTTGCATTTTCTAGCGAATGGTTAATAGGGTATGGTGGACAAGTGTGAGGCACCTAGTCAGCTTACCTGGGATGCCCCAGCCTATTTAAGTAGAAGCAATTTTTAGGGTCAGTTGATTTAAAACTCTCATTATCAAATCAGTCACTGTGTGTGATTAGAGTAGTAGTGCTGACCCTCCAAACTTTCTCCATGATCTTTTGGTTGGTTTTGGACAGGAAGGATATCTGAGCACTGCAAAAGATATGTGGGTGGTGCTAAGGACAGCTGCAGGTCAGTTTTTTGCAGTGTCCATCTGCAAAAAAATGTAGAAAAACTTCCCTTTCCTTCCAGACAACTGGAAAATGGGGAAATGTGGGAAAATAGGATGCGCTTCAAAAAAGTCAAACGTTTTCTCAGAATTTCAGAATGGCAAGTTTTAATGTCAGGTGAATTTCTGTTTTTGCAGCATTGATTTATTCTCTGTTAGCACTGTGCTAAAGGGAGGCAAGTATCAGTCTGTCACAAAGGCCAGCTGAGCTGTCTGACCCTTTGAGCAAGAATCATTCCTTAGCTTGGTTCAGTTTTAGACTCCTCACTCAGGCTGCAAATATTAAGGATACAGGACTTTTATCAACTATGTAAAATGTACATTACAGTGTGATGTGATTATATCCACATCTGAAGACTGTAACCATAGTTCAGAAGATGACATCATTGAAGATGCTTTCCTGTAGCATTTTGACCACTCTCTGAAAAATGAGTGATTTAATGGGACATTGACTACTTAGAGCAATGGTTTTGGATGGGAATTAGTCTAAAAAAATAAGAAAAAAAAAATTGATTAAACAGCTTTACTAGTCTGATTTTGTAGGGCAGATTGAGGCTGTTGTTTAGATCTCTAAACATAGATAAGATGCTTTAGTTGTTAATTGTCTTTTTTCCTCTATGAAGTGAGATATGTGAGAGATAAAGCAGAACCTTTCTTTGGTGAAGAACAAAATCCTTTTGATAGATCCAGTGATCGAGTAACTGTATGGTTGATATTAGCAACTACCATCTGGGTTGTTGAATAAATATTAATTTTTTTCCTTATTAATTACTTTTTTGTTGTTGGTTACTGAAAACAGGTACATCTATGAGACTCGATAATGATATTTATTCTCTAAAGGCTGAATCAAAGCAGTTAATATTATGGGTGCAATGCTGAAAGGTCTTCTTTTTTGTTTTGTTTAGCCTACAAGCCCTAAGTTTGGAAAAGCAGACTCATATGAAAAACTGGAAAAACTGGGGGAAGGGTCCTATGCTACAGTATACAAAGGATAATGCAAGTAAGTGGTGTTTTCTTTTAATTTAATGTTGTGTGTAAATGAAGACAAGCAGAAAGTATCAACTAATGTTGCTGAACATGTACATAGATCCCTGTGAATCAAAGTGCTGCTGACTGCCATGTGCTCTAGAGGAAGGGACTGAGACCATATTGCACAGGTAGCGTATTGCCTTCACAATATGAAGGGATAAAAGCAAAATATGCTGTCAGGTAGCATTTTATGATGGTCTGAGAACAATTCTGAATATATGTGATAAGTTGTTCATTTTTGTTTATCGTTATTAAAAAACTTTAATAAAACAACATGAAGGGAATGAATGGAATTTTAGACTACTGTAGGTTTAGTTTGTTTACAAGAGTTTATTTACAATTGTTGCAACTACTCTACCTCAAAATAATCTGCTTTATACATGTCACATATTTTTTCAGCCACTTTAATGTTGTTTGTTGCAGCTTTTTTATCCCCAGATGCCCTAAGTGCTTTATATTGCATAAAATAACTCATTAAACACACTTAAAGTATACTTCTTCAGCCAGTTTTCTGTTGTGAAGCAGAGTGTCTTGTGCCATTTGACATGTTTAATTAAGTTTTCATAATCAGATTTCCAATAATAACAAAGCAGTCATGAATGAGGGATTTGGTACTTGTGATATCTTTATTTAAAAACTTTGGTTAGTCAATGACACGTGAGACAACGCTGCCATTCCAGCAGAGAATACCATGGTGGTCATGGGACAGAATAACTACTGAAAAAAAGAAAATATGTCCTAACATTTTCCAGGGTCATTAACTTGGTTAGGTACTGAAAATTATATTTTTTCACTGAATATTTGTAATAAATCAGAATGAGGGTTCCGTCATCACTCAATAGCTTGCTTAGCACAATGACAGCTGATAGGAATAAAAACGTTCTAAGTATAGAAGAAATATTCACACTTCTGCCGTGCCACTGGAGGCATTGTCTTTCACTGGCAGCTTTCTTCGAGGAAATGCTATAATGTTGTGTTGCTAATGGCTCAGTTATGCATTACCATAAGTTCCAGACATTATACATGTGTAAGCTTTTTATTGGGGTCTATGTAATATGAGAAGACAGTATAGATTTCAGCTTGTGCCTAATTACTAAAATCCTTTAGTAAAATCACAGTGAGTATCTGATGACAGTCAGCCCATATGTCTCAGCTTTCAGTAAGACTGAACTAAGGCAACAGAGTCACTGGATGTCCCGTCAGTCACTGGAACAGACTGAAATTTAAAAACAAAGCAAAACCCTTCCCTGAAGCTACTGCATTAATATTGAACGTGTTATGAAATGTAGATTGGTTAGAAATACTCATTTTAGTAGAGTTGCCTGCAAATATCAAAGATATACTTCAGTGATTTTAATGGTACTTGAATAATAAATTGGAATTACTGGACACACTGCATTCTCTTTTATAAACAGCTTGCTCTGAATAAGTAGTGAGAGATAACCATTATATACGACTTTGTCCTGTTGCCTTGTAACATCTTCTGCAAGGTCTTTAAAATGTGTTCTGGAAAAAAGTATGTGTAACTAGAGTGTGGATGAGAATTCATATGCAGAGAGTATTTCTACTATTATAGTAGTACTCCTTCACCTGTTTGAATTTGACTTTTTTTTTCCCCACTGAGAATTGAATAATTTCTGTATTATCCAGCACTATCCAGATTCAGCACCTCCAGTCCAGGCTTCTGTTTCTTGAACCAGAGAGACAGTTGAATTACATCACAGCAGGAAGAGATTGTACTTTAAGAACTTGGGGAACACTGCTGGTGTTATCTGTTGTTTCAAAAAGACATGTTTGTTGAGGTAGTGCAGCTCTGTTACCTCTCCTGTCTCCGTGAGAAGGTGAGGAATCTCTGCCCTACGTGGTATCCCTGCAGAAGGGAGAGCATCCTGCTGTGATGGACTCCTGGGGAACGTAGGGGAGCAGGTGTGGGGTGAATGCATGAATGCATTGGCTCTGGCCCATCCCTGAAAAATTAAAAGGATATGCAAGTGTGGCACTTAGGGACATGTTTTAGTGTTGGGTTAATGATTGGACTCAGTGATAGAGGTCTTTTCCAGCCTAAACAATTCCATGGTTCTATGGCTGAGACCTGGACCTGGCTCCTGCTTTTCAGTCAGGTTAACTCTGGTAGTTTATAGCTTTATCTTAAAATGATACAGGAATAGACAGAGATTTTTTTTTTCTAGACTCTCATAGGGGTATGTAGGGTGAGACTGTGATATGCATCACTGTGTTCCCCTGCCTAGACACTCAGTGGGAATACAAATGAGCAGAAGAGGTCTGTTTATTTTGGTAAGTGCCCAGTTTGACTGCTGAAGGATTAAACTCTCATGGCACAATGCAGAATGCAGACACATGATGGAAAAGCTGGAGCTGGTAATATAGAAGAAGTACATTTTTGTGAAAATGTTTGAGAATCCCTAATAACCAACTTTAATGCTTGGTTTCTTCGTTTTGCCAAAATTTTTCTGAGCTGTGTCCTTAACTGTAGATAAAGATGGAACATTTAAGATTGTATTGAGCTATTTTAATGATGCTTTGTACTCAGATTTATTTTGCTCAGTATTTGTCACCAGCTGCATGTGGCAACTACTAGGGTTTGGGTTTTTTTATGCATTTCCTGAGATACATTTCAGCTTTTAAAATTATTTCCCCTGCTGATCATAATGATGGAATAAAACATTTTCAATCTTAGCATACTATTTGGAGAGTATAAAAGATGCATACCTGCCTGAAAAGACACAAAATCAGCCATTCCCTTCCTAAAATTTAAAGTAATATATACATTAACTTGCTTTTAGAACAATCCTGGCTTTTTGCACCTTGGAGCAGGATAAATGGTACAAAACCCTTGTCTTCCTATAAAACCCATTGCTTTTCTATCTTTTTGAGCATCTGTGGTTGTATTCCAGACAAGTGGAATGAAATGGGCTAATTCCTTTTACTGGATGATGGATTTCTCTTTCTGTAGTCAGATAAAAATGAATCCCTGGGGTGAAGAAGCAGCAGAGTGAAGAGGTCTGTGTTATTGAGGAAAGTGAAGCAGTATTCTTTTAGGCTGGGCTTGTTTTGTTCATAGGAGAAACAGCCAAGCAGTCATTTTTTTCTGGCTGACAGTTGCATCAATAGGTAAATCTATTTGATTTCATGTGTTGCACATCAAACGTGTGTAATGAAACTCATCTTGGCATGTTCATTTTCTACTTTCATTCAGGCTAGATTCTCATATATTACTTAGTTGTATAAAAGCACAAGAAGCTGCTTACTGCATGAAATTCAGATGACTTTGAAGGGATTTATATTACTGTAAAATTTTGGAGAAGTGGGCCGAGTAATTTAGTGGTAACACTGTAAAAAATGATGCAAGTTCCATTGACTGTGTATTTGATTAACACTTTGGACGTTTGCCATAGAGTAGGTGCAAAGCAATGGGTGGCCTTTGAATTCCTGTATCATTTCACTATGTGGTTGAGCTGAGGAAGTGCTGCCTGTCTGTGTATTGACATGTGTGTCTTCCTGCTGCCATTGACCTTCTTCCATCTTGAGCTTGATTATAAATTTACCTGAGCATACAGCAGTGGGATCTGCCTTGATCTGTGGCACATAAATGTTGAGTTGTGAGTCTGGAGATGAAGCTGGTGACAGCACAAGGGAGCTGCTGCCAAACAGAGCCCCTTGCAAAGCAGCGTGGAGGCCTTGCATTCCCCCACTGGGAGCTCTGCATATTGCACTTAAGGGAAAAACCTGTGCTTTTGGCAATTTTATCTGTTGGCATGATTTCCATCCTCTCCCACTGTGTTTGGTTGCCCTTCAAGGCGAAGAATTAGAAAAGATTCCCTCAGTTAAAGAGATGTGATCTGTGACTGCTGCTTGCGCAGCATGTGTCTGTGTTTTGAGAGGCATGCAAGTGGTATCTCCATTGTGATCTGATCTGCTTCTTAACTGTCCATGTGATTTTTTTACTGTATCTTTACCTTTTTGGTCACCTTTACTGAATTGCATGTGCTCATAGTATTGCAAAAATGTGTGGAATTTTTAACAGCTCCATCAAGACATTTTTGACTGTTTTCCCTATCACAAAATGACAGCATACATAATTTCACAGAATTACAACATACATAATTTCAACTTATCCTTAATAAAACACTTGTTCCAATGAATTGTGATCCCTATCCTTTTTAACTATTAATATGAGAAATTAGTAGAGCACAGAGCAGAGCGCAGTAGAAGCTGGTGCTGTCGACAGGAGCTCAAGGGCTGCTGAGATAGGACAGTCCTTCCATCCAGGCACCTCTCCCATTTCAGTTCAAAACCTGAATTTTTTGTTTTCAAGGTGACTCCAACGTATATCCAGAGATAAAATGTATTTTTTCAGAGAGCCCAGGCATTTGATATTTATCTCCATCAAAGGTAGTACCTTTTCCTATTCACCTTAAAAATCAATAGGGAGTTCATGGTGCAAAGTGGAGAGAAATTATGCTCAGGCAGGCATCATGCTCTGTACTGGCATTGTTTCCATGCTGTGTTATTCTTGAGGCAGCAGGGGATCTTTGAATAATCAGGGGGAGCTACCACTGCTTCTTATTGGCATGATGTATTGCACTGTGTGTTGTGAATATAGCTGACCATAATATTGCATAAATATGTCTGTGGATGGCTGCTCACAAGAAAAGGGATGGCGTGTGTATTTTGATTTTTATATTTATGATGCTGAAACCTTCACTGAGCATGGATGACAGGACTAATTGCTGCTCTGACTTTTCCTTTTGAAGTTGCAGAATTTCTTTTACTTGTCATGGAATTTCTTTGACTCTAATTGTCTTTTATGTTCAATCAGTTGCAAGTGCCATAAGCTTGCAATGGTCAAGCTGCCATTTTTTAGTCATGCCCCAAGCTTTACTCTGTGCCCATGTGGGGTCTTTTGTTCACAGGCTCCCTGATAAGTTTCATGTACAACAGTCTAGTTCACAAGAAAGTTTTTCTTCATGGTATAGCCAATTTGTTTAGACTGATATTTACTCTGATTCATGTTGCCTTAATGACCTAAACTTTCTTAACCTTTTCCTTATTTCTTAAAAATTGTGTGAAATTAGTGTTCTACAAGTGAAATCCTCTTTTTATCTGAAGATAACAGATGGCTGGAAAAGGATTGCATATTCATGGGTTACAAAGAGGCACTTTATGGTTACCAACTAGGCTTTCTTTTTTTCCCCCTCATTTTCTAACTTATTTCCTTAAATGATTTTTGTATGTGAGTTATGACATGGGAATATAAAATGTGTACATAAGTGCTTTAAAAAATCTCTAGCATTATAAATCTTTAATAAAAATAATAAAGTTGAATTCGATAGAAAACTAATGATAACTAGATGCTCAACTAAAATGGCACATGGTGGGAAAATTTATTAAAGTAGAGTAAGTGCTAAAATAAGTTACTAGGATTCTAAGTAGAAGATGAATCATTGACTATATTGATCAATTACTGAGTAAATTTCTCAGCATTTAAAAGAAAGATTGGGAAATTTTTTCTCCATAGTTGAATATATAAGAAGAACATCACACTATATGTGCTGTGCTTCAACCTGCAAAGCAGTTTAAGGTGGTGACTTAGTATTATTTTCTCACATAGCAGGGGACAAAAGTGATGAAAGTAAGTCCATTATATTACTTACCCAGGACTTACCCAGGGCTTGGATGAGCTGCTGAGTAGCTAGAACTGATGTGAGCTGGGGGTAAACTCTTACCTCACCTGCTCCTGTTCAAGTGAGGGCTGCCACACTGTACGAGGCTGCCTTGACTCCTAAGTTCCAGTGACAGCACTAATTAATAATTTAAATCCTTCATCTGTCATGAAACTCTTTGATCTTCTGTTTTTTCAGCCCTAATAAATGTCAGTGTTATGAATTATCTTTAATCCACTGGCTTCTACTAAGACAAGGTAACTTTTGTCTAGGATGAGATTAAAAGATGGTGGGATTGAAAAAGAGAAATTCAGGGCCTGTGTTAGTCCATTGAGAATTTAGGTGATAGGGCTTTAGCAGGACTGGAAGTGGCTTTTGTAAACTACAAACGTAAGCCCTTTTTAGTAAGAAAAATATAATATAAACCATGTTTACACTGAACTGTCTTTTATGTTAATGATTAAAAGAAGTGTTTCCCTCAATGTGGAATTAGTTATTCGTTGGTAGAATAATCAGAGGTGACGAAACCTACAGTGAATGTGCCTCTGTCAGTTTTCTTCAAAGGAAATTTCTGGCAGAGCCTGGTTTCATTAGGCCCCCATGGTCTGTTTGGAGTTTTAGGTGTCTGTTTATGACATTAATATCACTACAGAGTAGATATAATTAAATATTCTCAAGGTTTGATCATCAAACTTTGAGATTTTCCTGTAAATGAGTATTTAACAATTGAAAGTTATTTTTCTTTGTAAGAATTAATTTCTTGAAATTTCTATCACAAATTAAAGCATCATCCCAATACCATCAACTGATTTTTCTTTACAGAAGTGTTCCCAAGCTTAGCACTTGCTCACATTATGAGCTCAACCTCAACTCCAGCCTGAGTGTTTAAACTCAGTATTAAATAAACAGATTGAAATCAGAACTGGCCAATTTTATGTTGACTCTTTTAAATGTGTATATTTAGAACATTTATTTCATCTAAATATATCTGAAGAACTTGAGAGAATAGTGTTATTGTACTCTTTTGTTCTCTGTGTAGCATCATCAGCATTATCCCCAGTGAAGCCAATTAAGTCATCAGTTACTTTATATTCATCAGTATTATATGTTCTTATTGATGCATTAAAGCATTAAATAATTTCCAATTTTCTGTACTTTCTCATGAATGGTCATTTTTATAAATGTATTTATTTTGGTAGTGCTGATATATGCTGGTTTAGAAAATGCAGAATGACACATTATATTACCATTTTTTGTAATATCTGGCTCATTTGTATTTTTTATAATATGCAGACTTTTACTTTATGCTGCATAAAGCAATTTGGACTAATTTTTCTTTTGCCTACATTGCATATATAATCAGAAATTTATTAGAAAAATTATATAATGTTAAAGTGCAGAATTTTCATAAATTGGAAAGCTGTCCATCAGCTGCAGGTTTTTTGCCTAGAGTTAAGTAGTTTTGTGTGATAATTAGAGAGGTTTTAGGACTTCTGTACTCTCTCTGAATGTTTTTCAATGAGAAATAGAAAGTGAATTAGTTTAGGAGGGAGGATGGCTTGGAAAATAGGAATTCTTTAGTCTGTCCTTAATACAAACTAATGAGGCAGTTGACAGGATGGCCATAAGATGATGAGTGCAATCTTTGACACAGTGAAGTGTATTGTTTTGAGAAGGTGTGAAATTGTTTGCTTTGGACAGTGAGTAATAGAGGTGGTTTAATGAATCCGAGATGTTAAAAGAGTCAGTGGTGTTGCCTTTTCACTGTCTAAAAGGCAGTCTGCTTGTCAGTTTTTTTACTTGTATTTGAAAATAATGAAAATACTGAGCATGCTTTGAAAGTTGTGGAAGACAAATGTGAAGCAATATCTGGAAGGAGTTCTGCTAACATTATCTGATCACTTCTGAAGTCTGCAAAGACAGGTATTGATAGGTTGCAGAGGTAATTTTGCCCAGGTTTCCTTTTTTCAGTGTTGTTTCTAAGGAAATTACCGTATTATTTTGACATGGCATCACAAATTTCAGGGTGCAATTTCATGACATAGCTGGCTTGATTCCATGACACATTGCTTCTCAAAAGGTGGACCCAGTTCTTATGTATTTGTTAGTGGTTTTTTATTTTTTTCATACCTTTATAATTTTTTAAAAAGATTATTTCATTCTTTTTGGAAGGGCCAATCTTCTCCTGCTTAAGCTCTCTAAGCAGTCTCATTGTAAAGAAAGGAGAGCAAGTACAAGGCAGTGTCAGGAGTGTGTGGCAAGGATTAAGCAGGCGAAACCTATACCATGAGGAGCCCTTAGCTCATCTTTTCAGTATCATTTAACTGCATCCTGAGATGGCATCAGTGGGAGGATAATTAAAGGATGTGAATATACACCCTGTCTCTTTAATTGATACTTTATAATGTCTCTCATTTCCTGTTTTATATGTTCCTGTTTATAGAAAATTAAATGGAAAAAAAAGGTTTTAATGACTAGGTAGTAAATGAGAATAAGGAGGCTGTTGTATTATGGAAATTATAGATTGATATGTTGGAGATAAATTGTATTAAAGAGGAGAATGAAATCCCAGAGGAACACTCATTGAGATTAGTTTGATTATTTTGCTAGTACTAAGAGTTGCCATGATGTCTGTCAAGATGATGACAGGTACCAGTGACAAAGGGGCAATGATAACTAAAAAGCACAGCTCACCTACTGTGTTTAATTGTGAATTCTTTGAAATTGGTTCCATACTATTGCCATTTGTGTTATATATTGCTCTTCATGAGCCAGTGGACTGTAGAACTTCGGATTAAAAAGAACATAAGCTACACAATGCTGCATGTTTTTTGTCCTTCTCTATCAAGAGACTCCATACCCCTGTTTCCTTAATACCTCTTTGATCTGTTTTTTTATTGTATTTTGCATTGCCTTTTCTGAACACACCATCTGTCCTGTTCTTTATCTGCAAAATGATCTTCCTTTTTTTACTTAAATTCCTCCTGCAGTTATTTCATCTATTGCAAAATATTCAAGTTTTTCAGATGTCTGAGTAATGCGTATATGATAGGTGGGGTGGTGGATTGACAGAGGCATTGAAAACGACACATGTTTATGAACTGCATGTCTGTCATCAGTCCTGCTTTTAACATGGTTCCTTCTCCTGTCTGAGCAAGACGCATGAAGTTACTTGAGGCAAGGCTTATCTTCTTCTGATGCCACAAGTCCTGTTTAAATCCAAATAAAAAATATGTAAGGTTTATAAGGAGAAATCCAGGAAAGTTAAGCTGATAATTTCCTTTCAACAGTGACTGGTGGCCTGAGACTTGAACTGGTGCCAGCCTGAATATTACAAGTAATTGGAAGGTGATGAATAAACCATCTTTTGATAACCAGAGTTTCTTAACTTGCTCAGAGTCATTGTCCAATGTTCTGTATAGGCTAATGAGTTTTTGGTAATTATGAAAGAGGAATAATCAGAAGAAACAAGACAGTAGCCATCCATCACTGAACTCATATAACTGCAAAAATTAAAAGCCTGAGGGAGAAGATGAATTCAGAGTTGATGGTTGTCCATACCATCTTGCTTTGAAAATTTTATACATGTTCTAGGGCCATCCCTCTTGGAGTACAGTAGAGAATTGCCTCCATGACCACGGGAGTGTAAAGGCTCCAGTGCATTCTTCAGCTTTGTGGCTGTAAAGGCAAATTTTGCTTTTACAGAAATAAATATTAATGATAATTTTTTAAACTGTATTATGCCTTTTTGGTAGTTTATCCTCACCATTACTTGTTGTACATGGGGAGTCTGTTAAGGTTTCATGGTATGAGTTTGTTCTTGAAGTGTGTAATGGATCTCGGCTTTGTTCCATTTTTGTGAGATTTTATTTGGATACACTGAACCAACTGGATTTTTTTGCAAGGCCTGGAATGTAATTCATGTGTGGTGAAATTCTGAATGCTAAAAGTGAAACAAGACAAATAGGTTTTACACTGAAATGACCTGTTAAGAACTTTTGTCTCTTGGAGTACAAAATATTTTTAAACTTATAAATGAGACTTATTATAATCTGAAAGTAGCTTGGGTCATGTAATCAAGAATATGCCTCAGGAACAATCCTGCCCTAGCAGGAAATGGCCAGAATGACCTAAAAATTATTTCATTACACAAACGTTGTAGCTTTTTGAAGGCTATAATAATGTGTATCATGCAGTGGGAAGGAGGTAATCAGTGTAAATCTGGATATACTGCAAGAGAAGGGATTGATGAAAATCATATGCCTTTTTCTTTGGACAGTTTGATCAAATAATGGACAGATATTTTGTAAGGAAATTTTAAAATGTGGTATGTGTTACTTCTTAACAAAGCTTCAGTAACAAAGTTGTGGTAGAAAGGAAATAGACTGACTCACAGAAAACTGAGATCATTTCTTGGATTGCATCTGAGTGTGAAAATATAAAGTTGACATTATGGAAGCTATGAAGTGCTTCTTACAGTGTTGTAAATGAATCACTGGCATTGGCAGGAAGAAATTGAATAAGTACATGATAGGAAACAAGTTCTATTATGAGAAATACTGTTTCTGCTATAATTTTGGTTTTTCTAAATTTCTCCTTCCCCTCCCCTCTTTCCCCTTCAGGGTAAATGGAAAGCTGGTGGCATTGAAGGTGATTAGATTACAAGAAGAGGAAGGAACCCCATTTACTGCTATCAGGGAAGGTATGCACTCACATTTAGTGGTTATATATGTGGAGTTTTTTGGTAGTTGCATTGTACTTCTTATTTCTGTGCTGTGCTATAGTGAATAGCTTGAGCATTCAAATTACATGGTGACGTTCTCGGCAGGATGAAACTTTGGTGCTTCAAAAACAAAGCCTCTGGTGTGGGAGTTCTTGTTAAAGAATGCAGCTCTGCCCATGCTTTGGCTCCTGTTAGATTTACTATACAAACGAGTACTGAAGAGCACGTTTAAGATGGGTGTGAGAAGTCACTCTGGAAGTGTAAGATGTGCTTTTTGCCCGCAGGCAGCAACTAGGATGAAGGTAGATGATTTTTCATATATATGCAGCATGAAGCAATGACAAGCATTTCTTGATAAAGGCAATCAAAAGATCATGGAGCAAAACTGCAGGCACCTTTGAAGCTGTGTGTAGTTTGCAGCTAGCTTGTGTTTGTTTTTGCTTCCCCGTGGACTCTAAGTTGTGTGTCCTGGGAATGATTCTTATCTATGGTGCTTGGAGATGCCTGTTTAAGCTTTCTGCTCCAATCCTTTATCCTTCCTTGTCAGCCTCTCCTGGTCCCTAGTGACGGCTGCTTTGTCTGAGTCTGTCTGTATCGAGCTCCTTTGCAGAAATTGCTGGATATGCCTTCTTTGTGTGGTCCTTCTGTCTTAGAAGGTACTAAAA
The DNA here is from genome assembly GCA_013397155.1 of Irena cyanogastra. Classification (NCBI taxonomy): domain Eukaryota; kingdom Metazoa; phylum Chordata; class Aves; order Passeriformes; family Irenidae; genus Irena; species Irena cyanogastra. Next base: position 592,422 of record VWZV01005348.1, on the reverse strand, counting down.
ATGAGCCTTGCTAGAGAAATAATAAAGAATTTACCATTACAGCACTGATTCAGACTCAGTTGAAATTGGTAATGAACAAAAGAGATGAAACTGTTATGACTGTGAAGGATCTCTTAAAATTTTACTATCAGCATAATACCCAGGGTGAAGTGAGCCAGGGAGGTACTAGAACATCAGGTCTCACAGGGTCCACAGTTGGCTCTCCACGTGAGATGTGTGGCTTCATGATCATGACAGCCCCAGACACAGCAGCTGTAGCTGCCTTGTGCCTTGCTCCTGCAGCCGTCTGTCTGCTATATGTCTGTCTGTACTATGAGCCCATTCTGGAGTGGGCTGGGCAAAAAAACCCCCATGTTTCATGTGATTGACACCTTGAAGTGTGGATCCACTCCTGTGGATTTCCATCCCAAGACTGTGCATTTTAAAGGTGGCTCTTTCACAAAGGAGGGAAAACCGTGGGTGGCCAATTTATGAAGGAATTTCCACAGTTCTTCTCTACTGCTTCATCTGAGTAACACTTATTGAATGATCTGACACATTTATTCATAACAATATCTATTTTATGTGTGAGCTGTCTGTCCCTGCAGCTATGCTGTGATAACAAGGTGTGCAGAGGGTCACGGGTGCAGCTTTCAATATCTGTAATGCTGAGTTCAAATTATAACAGTCTGTGTTTCAAATATGTTTATTGTTCTTCAGGTTTATATGGTTGATACGGTACTGACTTAATGAGAGAATAGTAAATATGGCTTTCTTGTGCCTTTTTAGTGACACTTAAAAGGTTTTTTAATGTGAGCTTGATCTAGATGAAAGTTTATAGCTCTATAACTGTCAAATGCAGTATTGTCCCTTTTCCTTCATAAACAGTGTGTTGTGTGAGCTCAGTATACGGAAGTATTCATTAGGAACAAGAACAGAGACTTTTCCCACTTGATATATTAAAAAAATTATAAAGGCACACTTGCATGAAAATACTTCTCACACTGTCATTGGAAAGTTTTCTTTTTAGCTCTGACTACAATACTGTGGTTGAAGCCAGTTAAAACTCCGGTGCTTTAATATTAGTAGAACAAAGGTCTTGTCTAGAAAAGCTCTTGAAATTAATAATTAATAACAATTTAACTGTGTGGTGTCTCACTGATTATGATATGACTGTGTGCATCCATTATATTTTTAAGGCCTCATCTAAGATGAGACTAGATCCAGAGAGTATTAGGATAATAAAAAAGTTTTTTCTCAACTCTTGTAGACTCTTGGTTAGGTGGGGTCAAACTTGGGTTATAGGTTGTTTATGAGGGTTTTTTTGGTAAATGGAATCTTACCTCCTTGATAGTGAAATTCAGGAGCTATCCGTATAAGTACAATGTTGTATGTTTTATGTCATGTAGATGTCACACATAGATGATATGTAAGATGGGAAGGGGAAAAATCTGTATTTATTTCGGGTTTGACTTTTCTGTTGTTGGTTTTGATTTTATCAAAATCAAATATTAGGACCAGAAAAGTAAGGAAAGCTGTATTACGAATGTGATTTTCAGAAGGTGACCTCCTTGATGTGGTGCCAAGCCTGTAGTATTTGACAGTAACGCCACAGCCACTACAGCCATGGGCTTCACTAGCAGAACCTTAGGAAGCTGTTCCTTTCCTCTTGGCAGCATCTAATCCCTCTTGGACATGCTGAGTTCTGTAATGCATCCATGGCTGCTGTCAGCTACAAGGGTGGGGAGAAAGAAAAAAGAAAAAAGAAATGCTTCTATGAGCTCTTGAAATGATCTGATTAGTTTGATATGGAAAAACAGTAAGAATGGGATACTGTGTTAAGCAGTTTTCTCTTGATCTTTGGTGACTAACTAAGGGCTCCAGTGCTGTAGTTTAGGCTGGGACAGCTAGAACAAGGACAAATAGCATTGAAGATGAGATCAACTTCTAATTTCAGTTATCTGAGGAATAGTGTTCCCCCCAATGGAAAAAAGCATATATGATGGTATGTGCCAGAGGTCTGTTGGAGGGCATTTCTTTCCAAACTCTTTCATAATGGAGAAACCAGGAGGTTTCATCTTGACTTATTCCTTATTTTCTAATTTTCCACCTGCCTTGCCAATGCAAGGCAAATTCAGGCAGAAATCTAGTTAGTTGTAAATTAAAGCTACTGTTAGAAAATTGTTTAACATTTCTCATGGCTCCTTGAGTAAAGCAGTGAGAGAAAATAGCATTTCTGCCTGGTGCTCCTGAGGGGGATGCTGTGTGATGTTAATTTGGGGGAAGTTACAGGCTGAAATCCTGAGCAGTGGTCATGCTGAGAGAATGTTGTAGCTGTCTATGTACAGGGAAGCGTATTGTTACTGTTGTGACAGCAGCAGAATGAAGCTCAAAGTAAAACAAAGCTACAAAGGAGAAAGACTAAGAGAAGTGGGAAAAGGAAGGAGACAAATATGGAATGTGTGACTGTAGAGACAAGCGCTAACTTCGTTGAAACTGTAAGTGGAAGGAAAAGTGAAAAAAAACTCCAGCTGAACAAAAAACCCAGTAAAGCTGCATAAGGGAAATCATAGTTAATTTTAAGGCCTGGGGGAGGTTTAGCTGAAGCTTCAATTAAAGCTTATAAAGTAAGTCTGTTTTTACAGCAGATAGGGGTTTGTGTCTTCTACCATCAAAGTTCCATGGGTTTAAATGAAGATAGGTGAATGTGACATATTTATTGGTGCAATTCAGCTCATTATGGAATTTCTAGAACAAAATTTAGAAGTGGCCTGTGCTAAATGTTCTTTCAACTTGGCCTGAGTTAGATGTACCAGCTTATTGTATGCAGTTTATAGGATGTTTCTCTCTGAATTTAATTCGCTTAGTCTGAGATAATCTAAGTTACTTCTGAAGAGCCTAATGAAAAAAAAAAAAGAAGGAAAAAAGGAGAAAAAAACCACAACTGATTTGGTGTATATACTTGAGTGGGATAAATCTATGAGATTTTCTGATAACGTTTATGTGACTGATTCAGGCCACCCTATTACTGTTGTGGGCTAAATGTGCCTGCAACAGTGACATCTGAGACACTGTGGAGTCTGAAAGTCATTTACATCCAATTTCTCATTTAAAATAAGTTTGGTAGTATACAGATTAGCAAATTATTTGTTTTCTGTGTTAGTGCAGCTGTGGTTTATCATTTTACTGTAATGCTTATTATCAACTGCTCAGAGATGGTTCAGCATCAGACTTGAAGTATTATTAAACCCACGGCAGCCAGGAGAAAAGTTCACTGACCTTAACTTTTATCTCAGATATTTCATTCCCTTAATTTCCTGTAGAATCATATGTTCATCTAGGCTAAACACTGAACTGTGTGGTAGATTCTAATTCTGGAAACAGGTTGATTTACAGTTCTGTAGTTATCTTTTTTCATTTTGGGTATATTGCTTATATCCAGCATGACAAAGATTTTGCTTTTTGGATACGTATATAGACAAACATGCTTTGGCTTTATCAGCACCTTGCTTCTGAGGTTAACTTGCTTACTGTGTTCTTTTCTTGGGTAACAAAATTCTTTCTTCCCCATCCTGATCGTGAAAACTTTTTTTCATTTGTTTTTCATTTTCTACCCTTGGAAATATTAATATTTACTATAGCAATAAAACTCTATTCCAGCGTTTTAGTATCTCGTAATATTTCATTTCTCATAGGTCTAGATGGTGTTTCAAAGCATCATCCAGTTTTGCAGCTACTTTTGTACTTTGTCATTTAAATGCCATGATTGGGCAACTTTCAGTTTGTTTTTCTTTATCTTAATTACTGTATTTACATGTTGTAATTTATATGTATTTGTACCAATTTGTGTGTCACATTTAAAGGTGCCCATGTGACAGACAGTCTCTACATCTTTGATTTGACAGTTTCTCAGGTAATACTTTTCCATCTACCTAATTGTCAAAGACTGTGGTCTTAATGCCACGTATAGCAGCATGCAGAAATACAACATAGGTCCTCTGGAAGCATCTGCTGTCTTGCACTATAAAATTGCAAAGCATGCAGGAGTTGCTTAATGATTTTGTTTTAATTTTTAAAGAGCAGTTTATCATGCATACTGAATAAGTTTATTTTGTGAGTTGAGGGATAAAACTTAGTGCATCTGAGTGCCACTATAAAGAATGGAAGAGAGATGCTTAACTCTTGGCCACAGAACATCTTCAGAAGTCTCCAAATTTTCGGGCCTGTTCAGTCCTTATCTCACTGTGTGGTAGGAGTGAGTCAAGAGGAGCTGCCAAAATGATTAGAGGGATAGAGCAGCTTTCCAATGAGGAAAGCCTAAGAGAATTGGGTTTATTCAGTCTGGAAAAGAGAAGGCTTAGGAGTTATCTAATTGCAGCCCTCCAGTACCTGAAGGAGCCTACAAGAAAGACAGAGAGGGACTTTTAACAGGAGCATGTGGTGACAGGACACAAAGAAATGACTTTAAACTGACAGAGAATAGATATTAAGAAGAATTTCTTTTCTGTGAGGGTTGTGAGGTATTGGAACAAGTTGCCCAGAGAAATTGTGGCTTTCCCATCCCTGGAAATGTTCAAGGCCAGTTTGAATGAGGCTCTGAGCAGCCTGGTCTAGTGAAAGGTGTCCCTGCCTATGGCAGGGGGCTGGAACTTGGTGATCTTTAGGGTCTCTTCTGATCCAGGCCATTCTATGATAGAAACAAAAAATGAAAACCTGAAACAGTCTCTAAGAAAGAAATGAGAGTAAACTTTTATTCATAGGCATTTCTATATTTTATATATAGCATGTGTTATATATTATATTTTCTATATTGTAATATATAATATATTATCCCCAGGACATATATTTATACCAGACTGCCTCTTTGAAGCCTTTTCTGAGCCCTCCCTTCCTGAAACTGTCAGGCTGGAGGGGATAAATCTTTACAAAACTTTTATCTGTAGAAAATCAGAGTGGAATAACTGCTAAGAAAAGAATACAGGGAAGATCAGGAGTTTGCCAAAAGAAAGCTCTTACCTAGGTGAATGTGTAATTTATTGCCTGGTGTTCCTAATTGGTGCACAACGGAAAACAGTGGTTTCTGTTAACAATGCTGCAAGTGATGTAAAGCAGCTGAGCTTTTGTATTATTCTGGAGAAATATCTGTACCCATACCATCTAAGGGAGAGCTGCAGAAAATTATATTTTGACTCAGTAGGTATAATTCTTGTGACCTCATCCTAAATTAGGACCTGAGTTATTGCAGGCACTTCCCAGCTCAGTGATATGTAGCCTAATGGTCTTTACAGCACTGAAGTCAACAGATGACCTCATGGCACTGGTGGGATGACTCATGGTGATGAGCCTCCTATTTGTTGTATTAGAGTAGGTCTGGAAGATTGTATGCCATCAGCCAAGGTCACAGTGAAACAATAGCTGCCTATATTTTTTGAAGAGTCATTGGTTGATCTACTGGTAGAAGGTAAACATGACAATTGCAGTGAAAATCCTGTCTTCGTCTTCTAGTGAAGAACAACTCTTTTTTTTTTTTTAGATTGGAAGTTAAATCATCCACTTACATGAAGTAAATCTATTCATTTTATTCAGGGTTCATTTGGGTGGTTTTTTGTTGTGGGTTTTTTGTTATTTGTTTTGTTTGGGGTTTTTTTTGTTTGTTTTTGTTTTTATTTTCTAATAAGGAAGCTTAACAACTGCTTTCTTTTTAGCGATAGGAGTTTGGAGGACTTTCCGATTTCCTTTACAAAGCCCAGTTAAGAAATTAGAATTTCCATAATTGAAATGCTTAAAAGCTTCACATGGATCTGGCTCAACAAGCCTCAGGGAACTTCAAGAGATTATGTTTAAGATTATGAAGATGTAGCTATTCTGAGCGTGCGTGTCACAAGAGTGACTATAGGGGGTTTGTGTCTGTGCTTTAGAGCCTGGGGATGAGCTCGCTCTCCCCAAAAGCCACATTGCTTTGGAGCATTTAAGTAAAAAAAGAAAAGGACAGTAGCTTGGCTGTAGCTTGGGGAACTTTGTCATTGCCTACAGAGCTGGCAGAGCTGGTGCCTACTGCAGGCTAAATAGCGATGGCTCAATTAGCTGCAAAGTCCCTGAAAAGCCAGTTGGGCTTGGAGTCCTAACAGCTTTATTTTTCAGTGTTGTTAAAAATAAAACACACAAGCCAAGAACCTCTGGGACACTGTGTCATTGGATATTTAAGGTCAAGAATATTGCAAAAGTAAAGAAACTCCAGCAATTTTTATTTCTCTGTCTGCTCTCTTCCTCTTATGGTCGCCCTGCAGCCTTACCCAAACTATGTGTTTCCTTGAGTTAAAAGAGTTCCCAAATTAAGACAGGCTGGGCTTCAAAAACAACAGTATGTTTGGAAAAGGATATTCCTGGGACCTTTGTCATGAAATGAAGTCAACTTTTAAAATTTCCAAGACTTTTGGAAGTTACTTATTAAATACCCTGTCATGTTGCAGAGAAGTGTATACTATTTCTTCTTGAACATTAATAATAGAAAAATTGCTTTTAATTTCTGGAGGGTTTTTCTGATTTTTTTTTTGATAGTTCAGATTTTCGGCTATGTTTAATTTATGCTTTCTCCTGCATGTGCAATTGTGTATGTCTAAGAGAAGTGTGTTAGATCTTTGGCAATGTGATATGGAGCTTGGAAGCAGCAGGAGCTTTCATCTTTACTCTGCTTTCCCTCCTGCTGTTCTCTCCAACCCTGACTGGCTGCTAATTTTTTTTACTGACAGTACTCATTTGCTTTCCCCTGAAAGCAGTTGGACTGGTCAGCTGAATAAGGTGAACTGAATTCCTTGTCATCTAAGATGAATGTGGGAGATCTGACAGTTTTCTAGTCTCATATACAGGGCGAGTTATTGTGTTATTTTATTTTGTTTTTTAGTGTGTCCAAATTACACTGTGCTACTTACTTCTTTTTGGTGGTCCAAATAAAAGCTTCTGTCCACATAGGGTGGTCACTAATGGCAGAGATTGAAAAAATCTGTCCTGTTTGTTTCTTTGTACTTGGCTATTCACAGACTGAACATAGTCTTTCCTTTTTATTTTCTTCTGGGTTTTTTTTTTTTTTTTTTTCTTTCTAACCGTCTAACAAATTAGCAGTTTTCTCAATTAGAAAACATTCAGGAGAGCTGGGATTACATAAATATGGCATAAATTATGGTTTTTTCCTTTGAGGATCATGTTATAAATTTTTAAATCTGTAATGAGGTTCCATCACCTAGGAAAAGTGTCATGCTTTTCTGAGAAATACAAATGCAAATTCCAAATTACCCAGTTTCATGGAACTAGATTTGTTACTCAGAATATTCCATCCCCTCTGTCCTCCTTCCATTCCCCCTCCAACATTTTATCTGTGGCCTGCTGAGGTGAAACACGACTGTGTCAATTGAATCTTTATTCAGTACTTTTGATATGCAGGCTGTGACCTTCTTCTGGCTTTTGTTCTTGAGCACAGTTCAAGCAAGAAAAGAATGGGGTGACACTTTAAAGATTATTTTTTTTTAATATGATCATTTTGCCATCCAGAATTCTTTCTTCATCCATGTCATGTTAGCTTCATGGCAGACCTTTCAGGCTCTGCCCTACTTCCACTGAAGAAGTTGTCCGTGCATCCTCATTGCTCACGTGGAAAGTGTTGGATAAGGGATCTTGTGCCAGTTCCTGTGCTGGAAGGTTGCAAATTCATTAGTTCAGAAGTGCTATTGAGCCCTTCTCAGTATGGCTGTTGCTTGCAGTTTCCTCTGCCCTGAGTTTCAGGGCTCAGTGACTTGCCTTTTGCCCTGGGGCTTTCTGCTTAGAGTGGATTTCTTCTGCTCAAAAACTGTTTCTTCTCTTCCCTATTTAATGCAGAAGTTGGAACTGTTGCCTTATAGATTATGGTCTGCTGCTCTTGTTGTCCTCGACAGTATGACAAGAAGGGTAGAAAACACATGTCAATCACAGAATTTGGAGGATACAAGAAGCCTGGCAATCCTTTCTTCATATATAGTGAAAATATGCATCTATAAGTCATACAGAACCCTTATGCAGCCCTCTTGGCTTTCTTGTTTGAATGGAAGTTGTTGAAATGTCTGTGTTTTTATGCTGTATGCAAATTTAATGTCCTCTTACAGCACATTCTGCCACCAAAAAAAAGTAGAGCTAAGTTAATCCTTCCCCAAGTAGCCTTAGCTGTTACCTTGTGACATATCCCAGTTGGAGCAGATTGAACTGGTAGTACAGAAACCAGCTTCTTAATATGAGTGGAGATGCTAGCAAGTGATGGCATGTCTCAACTGAAACTGCTTGGAGACTCTCAGGCAGTAGAGCCAGTATCTTCCATGGCCACCTGGTCAAATAAAAATTTAATATCTCTGATGTTGAAGCAAAGAAGTGTCTCCTGAACTTAGCTTTGTTATATCTCCCTTTTGCAAAAGCTATAATCTAGACAACAATATAATTTAGCCTTCAAATCTGCACAAAGATGTTTGTCAAGATCTCTGTTTGCGTTTTTCCACTGCTGCGTCCTGGATTTCAAAAACACCAAAGCAAGGTGGCAACTCAGTGTTTGAACCACTTTAGTCAGCTTCAGTTTTATCCATAGTCTTTTTAATATGTAAAACTGGTAGATGACTGTGGTATCTCCGCAGAATTGGTTTCAACTTTGGGTCAAATACAAAATAATGACTTTAGAATGTTGTCTGGTATCCTCGTGTTACAGCTTTCCCCCTTGAAGGAGATATACCACTGCAATAATGTAAAGAAGTGTATGGGTGCATATGTGTATTTTGTGTTCAGGTGTCTCCTGTATGTTTTTAAGACTTAGGGAAAAAATTAACCCTGTCCCCAAAGAGGAAAATCCTTTGTGAAGGGTCACAACCAGTTATTCAACCCAGAGAATGTCTAATGTGAGTTGGACATGTACCCAGCTCTAGATAAAGTAAAAATGCTCCCTGTGAAAGTTATCTGTCTTCATCAAAAGTCATGTCTGAGGCATGTCACCATCTTCTTGCTACTGAATTCAGTCATCAGAACAGCTTTATGTATTTTTAACACAGAACGTTCATGAATGAATTATCCTAATTCTCCTGATGTGTGTAAATAATTTAAAAATTGTCTTGGTTCTTCAGACACGAATGTAACAATGAAGATGTGCATGTGCTTCTGCTGGATCCACAGCAATGCCTTTGTTTTCAATGCCTTTGTCTACAGCACAATAAGTACTTCTTCTTCCTTTGAGAAAGATCCACTAGTTTATTTCAAATTTGTAACTTATTTATAAAATTAAGCACCTTTAGTCTCTTTACAGATACAAGACACTATTCTGTTTTAATATCTAACAAATCACTCCTATATCAAAGGAAAAATGATGCTTATTTTCAAATGATGGGACCATGACATAAGTAGAGACTTGCTAGTTAAGAAGATAGACAGCCTGAGAGGATGAGACTACTGCAGCATTTTGTTTTGCTGCTTTTTATTCCCATATTTTGTGGTAATGATTCAATTCTTCCTTAAATATGTCGTGTATACAGGGAAGTAAAAAAATCCCAGTATGGTAAAATGCTATGTATAGTTCACAGTAATTTGCTGAAAATTCTGAGCATGAATTGTTTCTAAACTTTGAAATAGGTGAGAAATATTTTCAGCAGCTTACATCTTTGTACTGGCATGAAATATGGCAGTATATATGAAATATACCACTGTAGTCATTAGAGAAGCACTAATACCTTTCTTGTAGGAAGGAAAAGGTCAGTTATAATCAAAACAGTGAAAAAAGTGGTAGCAAATGCATCTTATTTTAAAGTTATATATGTGAGACAAAATAGATTCCTTTTTTGGTGTTTCTTCACAGGCTCCTTTTTCCCTTTGGTCTACTTGCTGTCAGATGCTGTAGGCACAGTTGTGTGGGTGAGACCATTCCTTCAGGAGACAGCACTGCTCTTTTTTCTCTTTTGTATTTTTCCATAGCCTGAAGATTGTGTTACAAACATTTCAGTTCAGTTTTTCAGTTTTTGCTGGGAGAGGTGGGAGGTTATCTTTCAGGAATTATACAGAACTGGAACACAGGCTTCATAATGGGGTCTCTTCTTCCACCGTGGGTGGAGTTACTGCTTTTGGGCTTTATAATCAATATGAAGAGAGCAGCATTTCAATATTAGAACTTGACCTTTACTGTCTTCTTCAAAACAATGAAAATGAATATCCACATTATTTTACTTCAGAATGTTCCCCCTGAATAAGCAATATTGAAAAGAAGTTGATAATGTGTCACATTTTTCTCCTGAGATGAAGGGGAACTGGTTCAGAGAGTAGTAATAGGATGTGTGACCTTCCACCTCTGACCCATTTACTAAAATATAAGCCATGACAGTGGAGTCTAAAAGTCATCACTCTGGGATATTCAGCTGTAGAATCTGGAACTGTGTATTTCTGAATTTTTGGTGTCTGAGCCACTTGCCACAAACTTCCACAGCTTCTCAGCTGGCAGCAGATTTAGCTGGAGCCGACTGAAAAGTGAACTTAAAACAAAATGAATGGAGGAATGTTGCTCTTCCCCAGAGGATGAAGAGAAATACTCCCAGGTTTTGTTGAATCAGAAGGCTATTTTATTGTAACAATGCAATCCCTTTTATAGGGTCTTTTGCTAACAGTTATTTGATTGGCTAAATGACACAACGCCTCTCTACCACCATTAGATGGGATAGAGAGAGCATGTTTTGAGAACACACACAAGGATAGAACAAACTAAAGTGAAAAACAGCACCTGTTACTTTGAGAACATGAGATGCTTACAAAACCTCTATCAGTCCTTCCCTGAGAACATGAAATTCTTCACAGAGCTGTCCTTAGGAAGGAAACTGCTTTCCCTTGGGAAAGTCAGGGCTTGCTGCTGAAGTTGTCTAAGTCCCACTGAAAGTCAGCCCCACAGAGGAAGCCTTGTAAATAAGGATATTTTAGGTGTGCTAAACTGAGTGATTTGTATCTGTTCTTATCTGATCTAGCTTGTTTGTTGTGTGTGTTTTGTGGCGCATGTTTCAGAGTTCCCTTAATCACTGCTGAAGTGGTATAGACCAGTTTTCTTTATCTTTTACTTTGGGGCGTTAGGAAGGAGTTAATGCAAATAAGGATTCTGTCCTCTGGATTTTGCCTTGAGGAGATGATCAAAACTGGCACTGTCAATGACAGGTAGTTTATATTATTTAACTTTTTGCCTTGGACCTCATGTGGAAGCTTCCTAACACCCCTTTTTTTTTGTCTGTAGGCAACTTAAACTGCAGGTTAGCTCTTTGAAGCCTGTCTTAGTTGTAGAGCTAAGACCTTAGTTGTACAGCTAATTACCTCAATGTACAGGTAATTCGATGCACAGGTTTTACTTAGCCTTAATTATCAGCTGGTTTTCCCTGAGCAGAACAATTAAGGAAGTCAGGAGGTTGGTAGGAATGTACCATCAAGGAAGCTTTGCACACAGGCTGATGGCAGTGCCAGTGTGGCTGGTTTCCATCTGAAAACATTCTCCCTTCCCTCATATCTCCTGGAACTTGAGAGGACAAAGTACTGTAGTAGGTTAAATGCAACTAATCAGGGGAAGAAAAAGTAAATCAAAACTGCTTGCAGACTAAAAAGAAAAGCTTTTTACATTTCATGTACACATTCTTACTCACTTCCCTTTCCCCCATTTTTCTAAAACTGAGGATGCATGCTTACTCTTTTGTGTGCTCTGAGGGCTCAAAAAATGTGTTTAATAATGGCAAGAACATTTTCAAGAAGGCATTCACTGGATTGTGTGAAGGTTTTATTAAGAAAGCAAGAAGACGTAAACTCCAACTATATAGCACGTTATTCTCTGGACAAGATAAAAATTTGCTTTTGTTGTTTTGTTTCTGGTTTTCTCAGTGCAGGAGTGCCTACATTGCCTCTGCTAGGAAACTGCCAGTTCCTGAAGGGGCATCTAACTCAGAGCAAAACCCAGCAGGTTCCAGGGCCATTGACAGAAAGCTGTAAAAACTTTCCCACTTCTCCAGGTTACTTTATGTATTTCTGGTTCTAAAAGATATTTTTTCAATTTGCAATTACATGTTTGTCGGAAAGTCTTGGTTATAAAGCTGACATAGTTGAAATACTGGCTTTGCATCAAGGTTTCTAACAGAATTAGCATTTGAATCACTTGAGGCCCTATTCATAAAGCAGAGGACTGTTTGCATAATCAAAAATGCTTTATTTTGCATGCCAGTGGAGAAGCTAAGGATTGTAGCTGTGGCTCACAAACAAAATTCAAGTGATTCCATTGATATGTGTCTGAATGCTGCTGTCTCTCAGTCTTGCTTGCACAAATTAATACAAATCTATATAAAAGCCAAAGAAAAAGTTTTGGAGCAATGTATATTGTCCATTAAAAGTCTGATTAAGCAGGCTTTGCATAGGTTATCAGGATAAGGATTAGATGGACTTCCTACTCTTCCAAACGTGTATGAAGTTTGGGGTACTTATGCTGCTGGGTTGTTCCATGACAACATGTCTTTCTTAAGATATGCTCAGTAAAAATTTATGAGCTTGGAAATGGCTTCTTGTGCTGTGGAGGTCAAACTAAATAACCTATGAATGTGTATCTGTGGATAGTGTGTTCAAGACTTTACCAGCTTTCTGGCAGATTTCTGCCAGCAGTCCAAGGGGGTTATGGATTACATTAATAATAGTCCCATCTTGCCATCCACCCATGCATTCATGTTTTTCATCAGTTTTTATGGCTGTGGACAAGAAAGTAGAATGTCACATTCAATTACATGTGAATAACTCCTGATCACAGTTCAAGAGCACAAAGCAACTTCTAACCTCTCTGAGGCAATAGGACACCACTGAACCTTAAAAAAGCCCCTTAAATATCAGAAGATTTTGTCCCTTTAATTTTTTCTGGACTGGATTGCTGATGTCTTGTTACTGTTGAATTAAGTTCTTTAGTAAAATTTGGATGGTAGAAGTTTTAGTTCCACAAAGAAATTTGGTTATAATTATTACAGTTTCAGATTATTTAACCTTAAAAAAAAAGAGTATGGTGTGATCTAGGCATTTTCTTGCTAATGTACGACAACTGATTCAATATAAAAATTTTTGAGGCATGATATGGATTCAATTTGTTTATTTAAAAATATACTAATTAAAAGCTGGAGGTCCAAATAAAACTAAAAGAAAGTCAGGTTTAAACTAAATTGAAACTATTTTCCATAATAGATATGGTCCTGAAAAGACAATCTGTATTTTTGAGCCTTCAGTATCATACAGTACAAAGTTTTATTCTGTTGTCTGTGTTTGTTGTTTGTGAACCTCTGGGATAAAAGTATGTCTCAGATGCATCTAGATTTGCAAACTAGAGTAGAAATTCCATTAATCTCGGTTCCTAGAATTTTAGGTTTCAAAATACTCCAGAGTCTAAGTGCGTCATTAATAGAAGTATCTTCTTTTCTGTACATTGCTTTGGAGCAGTCAGCAAAAGGTGAGTTTAGTCTGGTTCATACATCCATGTTCTTTGCAGAGTTTGCTGTTTTTCTGGTTGACTGAAGCGCATTAATTTAAAGTTGAGTTTCTCATTCATTTGTTTTAATTACAGAGGCCATTAACCTTGTGAAATCATTGACAGTTATAAATCTACATCTTTGAGAATTATGTAAACAAGTTTATAAAAGCTTCTCAAGTGAAATGAGAGCCAAACTGTATACAAGGACACGTTTTTTTTTAACAGCACTTGTTAAAGCCCAACAAAATGTTGGAAAAATACCTGCAGATAATCATACACTTCTCAATGACAAAGACACTGCTGTGTTTCCTATCATGTGTAGCACTCATTGTGTAGTTAACATCAAAGATACTTTCAAGATATGGATATGCAGCTGTAGTTTCTTCTCGGGTAAATGGTTCTTAGTATTTTAGATGTAGTTTATTGTGGTCAGAGAACTTTAGGAGAGGAATATGTTTTACTGCCTCAGACCAGGTTTTTTTATCTGTGGAGATCTTGTCAGTTTGTTTCAAATATTATCCGGCTGTCATATATAAGGTTCCAAACCAGCTGGGGGAGAGGCATTTTGATGGACCTCACAGAATCTGTGATCTGTCGTCACTGGGGTGCTGAGTCCTAATTAGAAATAAATGAGTAAGGTTCCTGTGCCTGTTTCATTAACTTTTTTTTTTGTTGTTGTTTTGTTTGTTTTGTTTTGCTTTGTTTTGTTTTGTTTTTGTTTTGTTTTGTTTGAGAATATTTCTGTTCTGCTTTCATAAGGTTGGTGCTATTTGAAATATTGAACCATGTTGTGAATTTAGAGAGGATGTTTAGCCTTGTGAATGTTAGCACTTTGGCTGCCACTATTTTAATATCAGTATCTGAACTGGAATGTGCTCTTAGAGTTTTCAATGCAATCAATTCTTGATTTTTAGCCAAAGCTTTCTGGCATGTGCTGGAACAGGGATTTAGTGTTCCTTATTTATCAATTTCCCTTAGAGGTGCAGTTTACTGTTGCAGAATGTTTGATATAACATACACACTAACTAGCCATGCTGAAGGAGGAAAAAGATTCACTAGTGCCTATGGGTACTTGCTTCTGTAATCCCTATGACCTTTTTTAGGTCACAGTGTGTTTGTTTGGGAGAAAAACTTGGCCGATGAAAATCTGGTGGCTTTGTTGTCAGTCTTTGATTTACTTGGCATGAGGTGATGAGGCAGTAAGTGCTCCAAGGACTTGACAGTGCTTGAGCTGTGTTTTCAAGAGTACTAAGATGTTTTCACTTTAGTTGTAGAAACTAAAAATGTGTTTGTCCTTTTGCAATATCTCAAAATACTGTTGCAGATCAGCTATCTTCAAGAGTGGCTTGGAAAAGGATTCTTTAGAGAAAAAAAACCAACATTCCAAAGACTTTTAGAGGTTCAGAAACTACTTCAAAACGGTTATGGCTTTGCCATATTCCTCAACCTTGGTCTTATGTGAAATTGTTGCTTACACTGAACTTAAAACTTTGGTGCACTTGCATTGCACTTGAAGAGTTTTTTGTTTGTGTTGGGCAAGTTTGTTTCAGATCAGCTGGTGGGATGATAGCATTTCATCTTTGACCATGTGATAGTGCTGCATGGATAAGGAGATTATATCCAGTGGTTTTGTGGTGTTCAGGTCCCGTACTGGCAACACAGTCGTACACTGAGTGGTCTAGTCCAGCTTGTGCTTGGTCAAATCAAATTAACTGCTGAAGTTTGATGATTCTCCTTGCTTGGTTTCTGCGAGTAAAAGAGCTCATCAGGAAGAGTTTCTGCTATACTTATTGATTCAGCCACTCAGTCTGTTAGTATTTTATTAGCTTTATCTTTCTAATTGAAAATGGAAGTTATAGAGAAATACAATTTAGGCATGTTATTGTGCTTCTTTTAAGTCCTGCTGCTTAAGGTGCCCTACTTGTTTTCTGTTCCATTTCTCTTCAGGAACCAGAACCTTCATGCCTCTTGTGTTTGGTTAACAAGTCACATTTTTTTTGTGTAGCTATAACAATAAGCAAGAAGGTTTTAAAGAGACAACTAAAAAATTATCTGTATCTCTAGGCTCATGTACTATGTGGGATGTTGAACCCGAATTTAAGCTCTTGGATTTTGGCTTGTTAGCTTG
Source organism: Irena cyanogastra (assembly GCA_013397155.1). NCBI lineage: Eukaryota > Metazoa > Chordata > Aves > Passeriformes > Irenidae > Irena > Irena cyanogastra. The sequence continues at coordinate 576,805 of VWZV01005348.1, read as the reverse complement.
TCCTGAGCCTGTGAAAGTCCCCTTGTGAAAATGGCTTTTTAGGTAGCAATTTTCATTGCACAGGTGTAAACCTCCAGCTTTGCATTTAGCTTTGGTTTTGGATTTTTTTTTTTCTCATATTGACAGAGTTATTAACTCTACATGCATTATCCATGTATTTTTGTCCCCTTTTCCCTTCTGTGTTCCCTCTAGAATTGTACCTCTTTCTGACATGCTCTGGCAGCCTGGAGAAGACTGCCCCACTGAATGCTTGGCACTGTCCATACCTGGGCAGTGGTTGAGAGGAGAACTAGGAGAAATGGAGGTTAAGAATAGATGTTGGTGTGAGGATTACACCAACTATCACAGTGAGTTTGGAAGAATACAAATTCAAAGTCATTCAAAGCAGCACTGGGGTAGAAAGCAATAGTAGGAAGAAGGGAAGGGTTGGTGACTTTGACTGGCCTCAATCAGGAGTCTGTGACATGGAGAATGGGGAATCTAATTGGATAGGGTTAGCATGCTCAGGGAGGATGGATTCTCTGGGGGATTTTAGCTGCTTAAGTGCAGCTTTAAAGTACAATTTTCCATTGACTAGATGGAAAAATTGAGAAATTGGACAAATTTTCACAGAAACTAGGAAAAGCATTTCCTTGATCTGAAGTCTAACTTTTGAAGGCCACTTTTCAATGAATGAGTTCAGAGAACTGTTTGAAAAAAAGGTTAGCAACACTAAAGAGTATATTTGTTCTCTAGTTCTCTCTTGGAAAACAGCTGACCTGTTTTGACTGGAACAAACACTGCTAGACACAAACTGGAAAAGATGAAGACATTTGTTTAAAGTCTGTTAAGGCAGTAGTGTCATTTCAGAAGAGCGGGTACTTTAAGAAGCAGGGCTATCACTTTTGCTACTGTCATTGTTAATTACTATGATTCTATAAAAAGAATTTTATCTGGAAAAGCAAACGGTAAATTGCTGTAATTATAATTGATGAATGGCACAACAGGATGGAAGAACTGAGTATATTTTCAAGGGGGCTGGATGTTTTATATCTGTATGTAGTAGACAGACAAGCTGTTGAGTTGTCCCTTAAAAAAAAAATCTTACCACCTGTGATGTTAATGGGTTATGCTTGAAGATCCTTTCAGTGTGTTTTTTCACATTTCCTAGGAGTGCTTTAATTATATCATTGCTCAGAATGGCTTCCAGTATGATTTAGATCCGTGTCATGCATCTGCACAGGTAATTTTGAATCTGTACTTGAAAATTATGGGTATGTTTTTAGCAAAAGTAGGAGGATAGAAATCACTACCTTACCTCAAAAGGTCTCCTCTGAGCATCACTTAACTTTTGCACCCTGTCACTATCAGCTATGGCTGTCAGCTCTGTGAAGCTGAGACATTCCTTCAGCTCATCCTTTCTGTTCTAGCACCTCTCTGGCTCTCTGCAAGGGGCAGCTGCTTTCTAAAGAAACATACAGGACTTGCTATCTTTTGCTTAAATGGAAATTTTTGTCCTGTGTAACACGTAATTCCAAGTTGAACAATGTCCCTAACCTTTCAATAAGCACGTGCTGCTCTAGAGAGTGCCATGATAATAACAGGTTTCCCTGTCATTTAAATGTAAATTTGTAACATTTGCAGTCATGCTGATCTGGATATAGTTACATTCTGGGGTGAATAAAGCAGAAATCCTTGGACTCCCAGTTTTTCTGTTTCCTCTCTATTGCTTGCACCTTGAATTCAACTAACACTGTTGATGGGTACTATGAACAGCAAGAGTAAATCACAATTCAGTGATGGGGTGAGAACCAAGACTGTACCTAGAGACCATAGGAAAAACACAGAAGGAGGACAGTATATCTGCTCCTTGTGAATTGATAGGGCCTTTACATGTGAAAAGAACACTTAAAATGTATTTTCAGGTTATGTGCTTGCCTAGTGGATGTCCAGCAGTGTTGGCGCCAAAGGGCTTTATTGGTCATGGTAAAGGATGGCTGTCCATTGCTGATGTAATCTTTCAACTAATTTAGTCTGGAAAAGAATTTAACCTTCACTGAGTTTTGCTGCTGTAGTGTCTGCAAGCTTGCTTCATCACTGTTGCTTTTTTCATGGTAGAAATTAGTTTATAAGTTACTTGAGGGAATATTGCCAATTTGTAGTCTGCATGCTTAGCGTATTTTTAGATGGGAAAGAAAAATCAATTATAAATCTTATAAAAGGCATCAAAGAGATCTAGCCTGAATTAAGGTTATTCCCAGTCCTTAAAAAAGTTTTTAAAATGTTGTAGATATTATTCATATTCTAATGATGCTTAAGAGCCTAATAGTTCATTGTTTTGAGTTGCTTCTCAGGGCAAGTTACACAGTGACTGGATTTCATTTGCTTCATTATGAAATTTTTGTTCTTTTCCTGTATACACTCCGTGTTTTTCTCTTTTCAGTTGCAGAACAGTACGCCTTATTTTCACAGTGATTGATTTTGTTTACTAAAATACTTGTAAAAATAGTTATTTGCTAGCTTTCTACTGAGTCTGCCTTTCTTTAACATCTAAACCATTCCACAAGAGACACAGCAATGCTATGAGCATTCCAGCTTTATTTTCCACTTAGGGGCAAAGAGGCATGTTGAGCCTCACCCACCCAGAAGAAGAAAATTGACATGATCTTTTAAAGACTCCTGTCTCGCTCCCTTTTTGAAAAATAGCAAGACATATGCCACAAGCCCTTTTTTTTCTGCCGCCTGAAGTGTGTGCTGACAAATGAGTCTGCTTTTCGTGCAGATTTCTTTTCCTGAAGGAAATGGCCCACTGAGAAATAGAGCAAAAGTAATTTTTTTCTAAAATAGCTTTTCTGTAGAATTCCTCATTTGTAAGTAGTGGCTCAAGTATGCTGGTAGACAATTGAGTTTCCTGTCAATGCAATTTAATTATTTCCTATGATGCCTTTCTGTCTTCTGTGTACAAAAAAAATATTCATTGCAGGTACATAAGGTTAAGTAATTTCTTATCATATTGATGCATTGGTAGAAGTGAGTAACAAAATGCTCACTGACTTCAGCAGAGCATGAGGTTCAGTGCTGGTACTTGGTTATTTACTCCCTTATTTGGACAATGTAATACTAATATTGCAGATATACCGTTTACAGCAGAGGATCTTTATTATGGTTACAGAATCAATCATTCAGAAGTTGTCAGAATAAGTTTACCTGTGAAAACTTAATTTGGTCTCTCTTCCTCTACTGTTCTCTCCTTAATTACACAGCAGCACCATGTTTGCTCCTGCTGTGTGATCTCTGCCTGTGTTGTATGATGATCGATTAATTTAATTTAATGTTCTTGATGGGTGGCTCTAGCTATAGGCACCTACTGTGCATTACTAAAACACAGATGCTTTTGAAAATTTCTAGAACACTTGTCACTCTACTCTGACTACTTAAATATTTGTTCATCTTGTTAGCACCCCACTTGCTGAGAGTCCTTTTAAATGATGATTTTGAGATTACTTTCAAAGTACTTGCATTATGTTGGTAATACGGTAGCATTAGTAGCCAGTAATACGGTGTTGCTTGGGGTTCTGTAATAATTGTATGCACTTTGTGGTTCTGGTAAGTGTGAATAAAGATCAAAAGTTGAAATGTTCAGAAAATCAGGAACATGGTAATATTATCAGCTTGAGTGACTTAAAATTATGCTTAGTGGTAAGGTAAGGGTAAAGATCAGGCTGATTTTCTTCTGGCTTAGACCTCATAGAGTTTTCACCTTCTCTCATGAATGGGCAAGATCCTTCCACTGTGTTTATTTATCTGTAACACAAAATTAAAGACCTGAGAACAGTTAATGGGTACAAGCACACACACTCACTGCAGGAGAAGTTAGGCTGTGACTTTGCAGGTTGTCAAAGTGTGAGATAAATGCAAGGTAGATGTGAAGCAGCTGTGGACTGAAACTCTGGCTTATCTTGGGGTGGTGACATCAGGAATGTGTATCTCAGAGTTCTCATTGTGGCAGCCCCTGTAATTGTAGTTCTCTGTTTTGAGCGCTTGGCCTAGCATTCTTTATTTTAATTCGGATTTTTGTGTAAGTAATGTTCCAAATGTTTGAAAAACCAAGTGGAAATCTCTGTTCCATTTTCTGGCATTGCGTCTGAACTCTAATGTTTTAATATATTTTCTAGCTCTTATATGAACACATCCTGGTTGAACTGAAATATTCACTGGTACTTTGAAGAGTGCTTCTCTCTGTAGACTGAAATTGCAGGAGAATGAGGAAAGCTGCCAGACACTTCCATTGATTCCTGCCGAAAGCAGTGGGAATCTTGGGTTCTGGTATGGACATGGGTGGAGAATATGTGCTAGTGTCTGCAGGCTCTTGTGTGCTTTCCCCAAAATGTGAGTGTTTGCCCACCCCGTGCTCTGCATCCTGTCCCTTTTCTGTCTTGTCTATGTGCTCTTTCCACTTCCTGCGTTTTTCCACCTGTGAAGGATGTTCTTTGTCCTCTGGCTTTTTTTCCTCCTTACCCAGCTTCTCCTAGCTTCCACTGTGGGAGCTGTGGATCACAGCCTCTCGTGCCATCTCCCCTTTTTGGTATTCCTCTTCCCTTTCACACTGCTGATATTCAGGCTGGCCCAAAGAGACAATTTCCAAAGCTTTAACTTAACCAAATTTAGAGTAGTTTCACAGAGAGGGCAAAGAGTGTATTTCTATTTTAAAGGCCTCTTCGTTCCCAGATTTTGAATCTCTACTCCAAAACACTGTGTCAAGGGGTTTGGGTTTTTTTCCAAAGGGAAAGTTATTCTGTGGGTTACAGAAGTTGTTACTAAAGCCTGTTTTTGAGAGATAGGAAGAACTGTTTAGGTTGAAAACTTCCAAAGTAATCCTAAGGTAGATAGATATTTATGTGAAGACAGTGTCTGAAATTCTTCACGATAACAGGGCTAAAAACAGCCAGTGATGGTTTTGTAAATAGATTGTGTTGTTAGTCCTGGTCGTGCTATGTGTGCATCAAAAAGTAATAAAAATGTTCCTGCTTTCACATGCTACCTGCATTATAGAGTTGTTTTCTGTAAATCCTGCATATTTTTGGTTTACCCGGTTTCCTCCTCTTGAATACTGAAATGGATAGGGAAGGCAGAATATGACTGGCTGCTACAAGATAGGAAAGCATATTGTAATCGCTTTCCGAAAGAGTCTGGCTTTAATAGGATGATGTCTCATTATTTTTAACCTCCATCTGCACTTGTGTTGGAAGAGCACTGGGAACAATACACAATGCATATATTTATATCTAGAATGTAATGAAAGAGACATTAATTTCATATGGCAGCAGTCTTCTGTATAACTGTTAGAATAATATATTGTAGTGCTTTTCAGACCTTATTTGATCAGTCCTTTCAGTGTTTTATTCCAGTTCAGTAGGCAAAGAGATTTTAGCAGGTTTGTGACTTGCCTTTTGCTTAGGGGACTACAGAAGAACCTTTGACGGTGCCTATGTGTTTTTACACACACCCTTTTTCTGTATGTCTTCTCTAAGAGCATATTATACTTTCAAGAAGGAGCAGCAAGAAGAAATTTCACAGACAAAAAAGATATTTGGTTAAAAGTTCAAGTCGCTCATGTAAGCCTGAATTGAAGCTGAGGAGGTAAATGGAGCTAGTTTGATCCATGTAGTCCCTCCAGCAAAGCAACCTACAGTTCACAGAATCACGAGGTGGAAGAGACCTTCAAGATCATCAAGTCCAACCCAGCCCTAACACCTCGACTAAACCATGGCACTGAGTGCCACATCCAGTCTTTTCTTCAACACATCCAGGGATGGTGACCCCACCACCTCCCCAGGCAGGCCATTCCAGAACTTTATCACTCTTCCTGTGAAAAACTTTTTCCTAACACCCAACCTGTATTTCCCTTGGTTCAGCTTAAGACTGTGTCCTGTGGTTCTGTCAGTTGCTGCCTGGAGAAAGAGACCAACCCCCACCTGGCTACAGCCACCTTTCAGGGAGTTGTAGAGAGTGATGAGGTCACCCCTGAGTCTCCTTTTCTCCAGGCCAAACAAGCCCAGCTCCCTCAGTCATTCCTCACAGGACTTGTGTCCCAAGCCCCTCACCAGCCTCCTTGCCTCCTCTGGACACACTCAAGCGTCTCAACGTCCTTCCCAAACTGAGGGGCCAGAACTGGACACAGCACTCGAGGTGTGGCCTCACCAGTGCTGAGTACAGGGGAAGGATGACCTCCCTGCTCCTGCTGACCTGTGGAAGGACTGTCAAGTCCTTTCTTGCAAGCATGTGAAGCACTGTTTGCTTCCTTAGTGGCAGACTGTCATTTTTTTTGATTTAATGAAAACTAGAATAAGGACTGTTTGTTAGATCTAGAAGAGACTTTCATGAGGTTGGAATTAGCTGTAAAGAATGTAATTGAGGTAAGCTCATGTAATAACCCATCTAAAGTTTTCTGTGCTGCTTTTTCTTCTTTCTGTAGCTCACAAATTCTTTTGAAATTTATGAAACTTTGGAAGTTATGAAACTTCCTCCTGGAAATTTTTCCAAGATGAAGAGTGACCTATATATCTTTATTGTATTGTGTCTGCTAAGATCAGAATGGAAGCTGACCAGTTCTGTGTGTTTATAGGTATGCAGCCCTATAATCAATTGCTTGGGATTACGTACATGCTATAAATAATAATCATTCTGCAGAATATATCCTGTGGTGAGAAGATGGGAAGTTTCTGGTCAGTGTGGTCTTACCTAGGATGTACAGTTTTCACTGAACTGAATTTTGTTATGTTAGGGTTCTAGGAAAGCAAATCTATTTGCTCATAGTAAATCATTTCAGATGGGTGAACTGGAAAATAGCAAAGTGTAGATTTGGGGAGTGCATTTCTGAGGAGGAAATTACTGCACATTTATTGCTGCAAAACCAACAGAGTGCTGAATTCCTGTCTCTGTGGTAGAATTCTGAGTAACATTTTGCACACAGAAGTCCCTGCTGTGTGGGAAGTGGATGAGAAGTATATGGGACGCTGTGCTCTCAGGCCAAATTTTAAAAATTGCTATGAAAGATGTATAGATTGAAAATAAGTTGCTGGGAGAGAAGCAGAACTGTAGTCTGTGCAAGCAGTAAGACACATTTGAGTGTGTTTGTTCGGAAAACACGATTATAAGAAAAAAGCCCCCATGAATGTTTTCTCACTAAGGATGCCTTTCCAGGAGAGCTCAGAGTCTGATCCCAACTGTGTATGCAAGGAATTTGGCACTCTGACAGAGAGCACCATTGTGTCTGCAGAGTGTGACAAGCTGCAGAAATTTAAAGATAAGTTGTTTGGCTCTGAAGCACAGCAGCTTTCTTGCTTTCACAGATTTGTGTTACTGACTAGGATATGTGTTCTTTGGCATCTCAGAAATCCAACAGGGCAGCAAAGATGAACAGTTGCTTTAACAGCATTAGAAAAGTGCAAGCTTCCATGGCTTGCAGTCTTCAAAAGTCTCTTGATGAGAGAAATCCTCCTGGAGTGGCAGTGAGAAAGGGTGAGCACTGCATGTGAGTAGCAGCATGAGCAATAGTTAGCACTGGTGCATGGTAATCCCAGAGGACACTCTACCTACTGAGGAAAGGAGATACTTTTATGGTTATACTTTATAGAAAAATGTTGAAAATGTGGAAATATGAGAGAGTATCATCAGCAGTTTATACATATGGTTCATATGAGCAGCATGAGGCTGGGTTCTGCTGCTGCTGAGAAAAGCTTCCAGATCACTGAAATACCAGCCAGTTTGAAAATAATGGGTCATTCTTCTGTCTAAAGTGGAGATTTGTGATTTTTCACAAAGTGAGAGTAAAATGATAGTCAGGAATTGAAAGACTGAATGGATGATCAAAGGACCATAATTAATGTTAGAGCTTAATGTACTTATCATGTCCAAAACTACTATCTTTCCTAGTGAAAAGTTCTTCCATGTGACCCAGGAGTCAATAGTAATAGTTACTTCTGTTGAATTTATCAAACAGCTGTGAAATATTACTTTATGGGATGTGTGAATAGCCTTTTCCAAAACACTCCCAGCTGAGGCTGATCTAAAAGTCACAAGGCTTTGTTAAATGGAGTGTCAGGCTTGAGCTGATGCTGTAAACCCCGCAGGGAGCGAGGCACTGATTTACTGATGCTTCTCAGGTTTTGGGTAAGAGTTGGCTGCAGTCCATCTGGCTTGCCTTGCTGGTGGAGTGAGTGTACTTAAGAATCCAGCTCATCTGGGAATAGCAGAAACCTCCTTGACCAGCGCAAGTGATATGGCAGCTTGCCAGGAGCTCATAATAGATGAGAGCATTCCCTTGTTGGAAGTGAAGCCTGTGATGGTTATTCAAGCAAATGCAATGTGTTTCCTTTAAGTATGCAAATACGGTTATTAGCCCTTGATGGAAAGTGTGGAGTGTTGGTACATTTAGCCGCTCAGATCATGAGCTTGTGTAAAAATCACAGAAATCATCATCTGGGATGATGTTAATTGTTGAAGTATGTCAACAATTCGCCTTCCCTGGGCCTTACTATTAAAATTTGCTGTGTGGGACTATGCAAACATAGGTGACAGAGAAAGCACCTGGCCATTCAAACCCATATAATACTTTGTCTAAAATGTTTTAAAAATGAATTTTAACATTCCTTGCTGCGGTTTCTCCTCAGAAGTCTTTGGAGACATTAATTAAAAGTACTGCCATCTGTTTATCTTACATTTCATATCAAGGGTAAAAAAAGAGTGCCAGTACTTTTGAAGCAGCATTGTATAATTTTGTTATTAAAAATACATGTTAAGAGTACAGTGAGTACTAGTACATTGGTCCCACTTTTGTGAGTTGTTGCAATGCTTTTTCAACAACATTTTAGTCCTTTTGTCTTAAAACAACTCTGTGTGAAATCCGTGGGTAATAATCACTGGATGGAGATGGCCTTGTCTGACAGAATTATTTTATCCTAGAAGTAACACCAGACACAGCAGCACCTGACTTCTCACTGAGCTCCAGTAGCAGCTGCATTGGCAGCTTCAAAGGCAAAGTCAGCCTTGTCTCAAGTTGATGCTGACAGATTCTCTGGACTCCTTTTTATTCCTTTGGATGTGAATTTCTGGGTTTTGTCTTTGAATTAGTGGAGTTCATCCAAAGTTCTATCCCCTTTGTGTAAAACAACTTGCCCTAAAGAGGAGGTGTATAGGTCATTTGTTCTGAAAAGCTGTTTTTCTGGAAAAAAAACCTTCATATTATGGTTCTTATTTCATTTTGTTTTTAAAGTACTCTGTGGAAGAAGAAACAGCTTACCTGTTTCAGACAACTTCTTTTTTCTCTTTTTAATGTCCTCCCCACACCCCTGTTTTTTTTAAGAACAAAACAGTGTTTTCACAAGACAGGCAATCTTAATGGTAAGTCCTGATAGAAGAACATGTAGGGTAATTCTCTTACTTTCACCAGTTATATTTGTTTGCTCACATTATAAATTGGTAGTGTAATTGGTTATTTCTGCAGTGTAAAATTAGTGCAATTAAGGTGATTTTGCTCTCTTTTGCTATTTTACCGACTGTATTTCGCTTGGACTAATGGAGGAGACAGAGATTTCACCCTGCAGATGATATTTTGTAATTCTTGTAATATATGGCAGATGCTGATTATTGAGGCTGTAAAAGGGGAGAATTGGATATTAGAGAAGATAGATAAGAGTGGGGGAGGGGACCACAGGGGAAAGACAAGATTTGCAAAGACCTCGAGGTAAGCTGCTTTCAATGTACTGTTTAAACTTTAATGACCCTTACAGAGATTCTTGCAACAAAGTAATGGCCAGCCAGAGGAATTAAAGGCCTCAGGTGATGATCTGAACAGCAAAAGCTGACAGAGGTCATAAATACTCTTATAGTTCCACACAGACTCTGCTAGGAGGAAGTTTTTCTTTCCACAGTGTCTGTGAAAGTGTGGTAGTTCAATAAGGTGTGAGGAAAGAGCTGGTAAAAATCTCAGTTACTTCAGGTGAACTCTTAGGGTTTCCCCAGGTTAAAAGTTCTTGTTTCCGTTAGAAGGTACCTTTCAAAACAGTTGTGCTTTATCTTTTGTTTCAATCCATACCTTTTTCCAGCAGCAATTTCTCATTGTGGTCTTTAAAAAACCCCAACATAACCAGATCTCTCTGAGCTTTAGTTCCGAGAGGTTGTCCAAGTTCTAAGATGAGGATCCCCTGAAAGTTGCTTGTGGCTCTTCTTTTCTGAAAAAGGCCTCTATTTAATTTGTGTTTCTAGACATGCACTGATCAAATGTCTAAAATTCTTATTTATAACTACAGTAGCTGTTTTACAGCTTAGTGGCAACAAAATCAGAGCACAGGAAAGACTCCTCTGTGCTGGCTCTCTAAATAGCATGAGCTGTGGAGTGCAGGCTAAAGCAAACTCTTTTGAAATTTTTCTTCTCACCTCTTCATCCAGGTCGTAAGGTTGCCTCATTCTTGGTCATAGAGCTTCCTTGTAGGTTTGCAGTCCTGTCTTCATGATGTCTGTGATGATACTCACTTTGAAGCAGCTTTATGGTGTTTTCCTTTTTGATGTCTGCCTTCTGCCTCCAGAGTTTGATGCTAAGGATGCTTGTGGAGGAACACTGATGCAGTCAGATGCCACATTGCTTTTGTGTTGCTTCCTAGAATGATCAGTGTGTCAGATTGATCTCCTAAAGACCAGTATGAGAGATGATATGTACTTATCTTAATTCAAAGCCAGATGTCCCCTGGAGTTACCTCAGCCTGATGGAAAACCCTGAATAGGACAGCAAAGGGTAACAGTGCTGTGGAAGCTCTGTAGTTTCCTTTCTGGACAGTAAAGGATGGAGACAGACATTTGGCCTTTCATTTTTTTTCTTTGACAAAAGTAGAAGGGTGTGAGAAGAAAATTCCACATTATTCAGCTTAGAAATATGCCACTCATTTGCATGTCTTTGTTTCTATTATTTGCTTGCTAGGGTGACTGATAGTCCTGCTCAGATGTGTGCATGAGATGACAAGGCACCGACGACAGAATGACATTGCTAACAACACATGGCTTGTCAGCATATATTGCTGAAATATGCCATGTCTTGTGGAACATTAAATATGTAATATGGAATGAACATTAAATATGTATTAGGTTGTAAAAAAATTAGTGAAGGAGATTACCTTAAAGTTCACTAGGTAAGTCTTTGTCTTTTCTGAAAACATGAGCTAGTACCTTTAAAAAATACAGTGAGAAAATACCATGTGTTTATGGGCTAATACAGATGATTCATTAAATCTCTGTTATATTTGAGAGAAAGGAGTATTATTGCTTAAAACCCTTTTCTTAGGATAGATGCTGCACTTAATTTAGACAGCAACTCTGTTGTGTTGGATAGGAAAGATTGTGTTTTGAAAAGACATGCTTCACTTTTGTCTGAGAGAAAAAAATACCTTTGAGTGTAGGAGTGCTCTTGGTGTCTGGTTGCTCAGACATGAGTGATTCACTCAGAGGAGGCTGTGTAAAGAAAGCATCTCTTGCTCTATCTCATTTTGGCCTCAGAGTGAGGCAGTTTGACCAGCAAGGTGGAGAAAATAGCATTGAATGGGAAGGTGTGATCTTCAAAAACCTGATGTGTGGAACACATGAACATAGAAGATACTGAAGTACAACTATTGGTTGTCAGGTTATGAAGCTCATTTAAGTCACTGAAAAAAGAGAGCAAATCAATATAAAATATCTGGATACTTTTTAAGATAATGTGTATGTTTTGCTTTTCAGCTTCTCTTTTGAAAGGATTGAAACATGCAAACATTGTGCTGCTTCATGACATCATTCACACCAAGGAGACCTTGACGCTTGTGTTTGAATATGTGGTGAGTAAAGCGACTATATGTTCTAGGTATGATCCAGAGTGTATTGAATTTTATGGAAGTGCTCTATTTACCATCAGTGGTCTATGAATCAGGCCAAAATTACCCTTTACTCTATTCAGGAGAGTGATGGCTATGAGAGATTTTGCTTTGTAGTGGAGTAGGCTAAAGCTGGAAAGCTGGACTAAACCAGATTCAGAGATGGAGAAGGGGCTATTAGGCTCTTGAAGGACCTTATGCTCTTGAGTTGATTTTTCAAACTTATTCTGCTTCCTAGTTATAGTTTGTTTATCGGAGCTTTTTCTTTATTTATGTGATCAGGTAACTTTAAATAGGTGAGAATAATATAGGAAAGAACAGGAGTGAAATGCTTAACAGGTAGCTCCTTGGTGAAAAGCTTATATCAAGTTAAAATTGCCATTTTTTGTGATTGGCTTGTGCAGAGTGTCTTTTTACAAAAGATGTCAGTAAAAAAGTGTCTGGTGTGTGCAATTTAGAATTTGGGATTTTTTTAGTTTTTCCATGACTAATGCTTTCCCTATTAATTAAAACTTCAATTTACATAGTAGACAGTGTAAAGATCTAATTGTGTTGAGAGTACTACTTTCCTAAGTACCGGCCTTGGCCTCCTAATTAATCTTTTTAGTTTCTCTAAGACAAACATATGGCATTTATGTAGAACTACTTTAGCATTTAGCTGTGGAATTATGCAATGTACTATCATAATTAACATCCCAGTTTTCACAGATGGGTCCAAGAACATGTAATTTAAAAGAAACAAATGACTTCAGAGACTGTTAGATTTTCAGTATAATACCAGTTATTGTATTATAATCTGTAAGACACTGTGTTTATAAAGTACAGTGACTGCTAGGATGCCTCTGAATAAATCTCTGCTTAAGACGGAATTATTTTGTGTGTTTCTTGGGGGCAGGCCTTAATTTTTACGTGATAATGCACACAGCATCACAGAATCTTGTCTGGAGAAGCTGTTCACCTTGTGTATTTACGTCAATGCTCTGCACTGCGAGGGCGTGGGTATTCAGCTGCAGCAGCCTGCAAAACATGTCATGCAGTATGTATTTTTTTACCTCAGATATTGTAACAGTAATAAAAATTTAATTCCTTTTTTTTTTTTAAATCAGTAATTCTCCTGCTCCTGACTTACACACTGAATTAACATAGGAAAAGCCTTGATACTTAATTTTGTGTAATGGTTGATGTATACTTATTTGCATATCTTTACATGAATACATTTTGCAGTCCCAGTTATCAGCAGCTGTATTCTTCAGAACTGGTTGAGAAATTATATGTGTAGAATATGTTTCTCCCTAAAATAGACAGGTTAGCCAATTACACTAATTTCAAATTGATGGATTTTACATTTTGCCTATTACACTGATGCAAGTTTCTGGATTTTATATCCAGTAAGGTTGTTTAGACAGGCTGTTTAAGACTCTGGCTCCCAGCCATGTACAGACACAGATTAAGCTTCATGCAGTGGCACATTCATCTGGATTCACTTAGCTATTTTTCAGCAAGGGACCAACCCTGCTGGAGGTTGCACCTTTTGGTTCCCATGGTGTTTGGTCGCTATTGAGACTGAGAATCTCTTTTAGTAATGGTTTCTAGCAACTGATTCAAGTAATATTTTAGTGTTTAGGCTGGTAGGTGGTCTCTCAAGGTGCTGCTGGGGAAGAAGGGAAGGATACTTTATTCCCTCCAAGCAGCATAAAAACTGTATAATAATGACATTGTAACATGCTCCTGTGGGTCAGGGTGACAGAATTTCTTAGCAGAAGTCTGTTTTCATTGTTAGGTAATGTAAATTTGTAGTCTGATCAAATAGTGACTGCTATCTGCTAATGCTTAAGAATGCCCACATAACCTGAATTGAATTCTTGTGGGTGTGCATGATACAGGTTTTAATTGTATGATTGCAAGGATCTCATTTGTTCCTTTGGTTATAAAGCTTCCATTCACTGCATAATGTGAATGTGCAGAGGCAAAAATTACAGTTGCCCATTTAAATGTACAAATTTTGGCTGGTTGAGTATGCAGTCTAGCTGTGTAATTGGTGTTACTGAGCTCTGTATCTGTAATGTCTGGTTTGTTGTTATTTTAACACCTGTATGTGGTTTAGCTCAATCATATGGGTAATTTGCACTGAAAGAAGTCAAAGTATTCATGTGATTAAAATTACATGGTGGTGTACGTTTTTGAATGACTGAATCCTAACCTAAAAGGGATTGAATTTGACTTATTTCATAAAGGGATATCATGGAACTGATCCACTATTGCCATTGATCACTACTGACCTTTTCAAACACAATAAAAGATGTTTGAGTGAGATATCATGAGTAAATTAGGAATGAACAGTTAGTGATCTGAGAGTTCTCAGAAAATGGAAACTTTTGGTTGCCAAGTTGGTGAGGATTCCATTGGGAAAATAATACTAGTGGAATGTCTGAGGTTATCAGAGGTGTTTGGTTTCAGCATTGATCCTGAAAGAGTAGAACGAAATTTAATTTCATGTAGCACCTTAAATTGCAAAATGCATTATGGTAGTAAGTTAAATGCTGAAAACAGAATAGCCTCTGAAAGGGAACATGGGAGACATTAAATTCTCTGGGTCTCTCAAATTAGTTTTTTTAAAAATATGTATGTCCGTTAGATGAAAGCATGACAGGGTTTTTTATCTTTAACCTTGGTGGTCTGCAAAGCTAAGAAGTCAATCTTTAAAAATTCTGTCTGACAGTTGAAGATCAGGAGAAATTTATTCTCCATATAAACATTTTGGTGGTGAATGTGGAGATGTACATTTATGTGCAAGAAGAGTAAGGGAGCTTATTCCTTTTGAATGAAAGAACTTAGTCAAAAATAGTTTAGACTACAGTCCCTTGTTACTAAGGCATGTGTTAACTCTTACATCAGCATATTGCAAAGCATGCTTAGAGCTCGGTTTTATCACTGGATGGCTGAGAGGCATTATTACCTGGGGAGTTTTGAGAATGAGCTGCTTGGAATTTCCTCTACAAAACCTGAATGGCAGATAGTCTTTCATATATGAATAGCAAAGAAAATTATTTCTGTATAGTTAACTGGGATGTGCTAAGCAAGACCTGAAAATAAAATTTTGACACACTTTACATCCATAATGGATTCTTTGCTCCTTTTCTGCCAAGGTTGGGATTAAATTGCAAGACAGTATCTCTTGTATCAGATGTTTATTAATTTCTATCTGTGTTACAGTCTCACAAGCTGTGAGTTCTACAGTACTTTAACAAGCTACAAAATGGCTCTGTATCTATCTCTACAAGGTCTTTTAAGGACAAACTATTCAATTAAGAAATGACGCCTAAATTATTTTTGCTTTTAACCCAATGACTAATCACCCCTGCCCTGCAATGCGGACTTTTCTGTCCAATTACAAAATACCAACCCCAACCCATGAAGAAGGTAAGGAAGAAGGACCAGTGTCTGCCCTAAAACCTCCATCTTGCTTTGTATATATTACTATATTCTAAAACCTTAAACTCAAGTTTTCCACCATGTGATATTACGCACTTTAATCAAACTACACACTCATAATCCCAGTGCTATCAATCAATTTTGGAAGCCTTCAGCACGGCCTCAGGTCAAATGCAGTGTTGTCTTGAGGGTCTGTGCCTTTCAACAGAGAAAGTCTAAAATTCTCAGCATGCAGGATTCCAGCACATCTGCTGTCTGAGACTGCAGTGACTTCCCAAAGCAAAAGGTCAGTTCAGCTTCACAGTTCAGTGGAGGTGTGTGAGTGTTCACATAGGTTTTGTTCCCTTCCTCCCCAGGCTCTGTTTAGGTGTCAGTTTAGGCGATCTTGTGGGCATGGTGGCTTTAGTGCCAGTGTCACTGATATAGCTAGCTTTGCCCAAGGAGGTGCTGGATTTCATAGGTGAGATCTCTGAAGATGGATTGACATCTCTTTGCTCTAAAATGATCATTAGCTGCTACAGTTTGCTGCTCCACTTGTTTATTTAGAAGGAAGATGACTGAATTTAGAAACATATAATTGCTGAAAGGGAGTCCTAAGCAAAATGTATTTGCTACAGGCTTGGTAGAATGATAATGAGGTTTTTAGTATTATGCATAATTATGTAAGTATATTATTATCAATAAATGAACCAGCAGCTCGTCCTATTCCTGGCATGTAAAAGTGGGCTTGTATAGCAATACTTTACATCGTGCTTTCAATATTTATGAACTAGGTTTGCAACACGAACAGATACTTATAATTGGAAGGATGAGTAATGAGCAATATTGTGTCTGCCTCAACACTGAAAAAGCTCTGGAGTAATCTAATAATGTAATTTAAACCCAAGCATTTTCAATTGCCTTGCCTATTTTAATATTTGTGTATGTTTTTGCTTCTAAAAATTACTTTCCATTAAAGAAGAACGTTTAATTTTCATTGCTTCATTACAGCAGCTAAAATAGGTTGTTATACAATGAGTTTGCTTAATAAAGTTCATTAGTTACATTTCCCTGCCATTTCCTGTAAGAAAGAAATAGGTATGAGTTTCTCATTTTAAAGCTTATTGGAAATTGACATATATACTCTTTATCAGAATTAAGAATTACACAACTGAGATTTTGGATTTGTCTTGGGGCAAATTTGTCTTCCATAATTCCTATGAAGTATTATTTAAGAAAATGAGCAAAATTAATCACCTGCAAGGATCAAAAATTTTTCCATTGAAAAATTTCAATTTCTTTTAAATTGTGATAATTTGGATTGAATGATATTATTGTTTTTCCATTTTTATTTGTTCTATTAGGGAGCAAATGTTGAAACTAAAGGTATGATGGTATTGATTGTTTGTGAAAACAAACCAAAAAAACCACATTTTTTTTAAGTGAGTGAGAGAGACGGGAAGATCAGAAGTGTCCCAGAGCTGCTTTTGAGCTCTTATCACTAGGATCCTCCAGTGATGTGTAATACCTAGTGAGAAACCAGGCACAAGAAGGAGGAGTCTTCTAATCCTTGATTTAAAGTGAAACTTACTTGGAGCCTGAATTACATTATTTTGGTGTGAAATGATGGATTATTTTCTTCCCATTTGAGATCAAGGTGCCTGTCCAGCTATGGTAAGAAGAACTGAAAGCTAGTGAAGCTCTGCAAAAAGCCAGGTGCCTCCAGTCACGCTTGCTTGCTGTGAACGTGCTTGTGCTCCCTGGCAAGGAGCAGTGACTGAGGGCTCCCAGCATGGGAGCAGTTGAATTCAGTAGTTTCTGTTTACCTTGACCAGAGAAGGAGCTGTTCCCCTGTAGTTTAACCCTGCCTCAGGTCCCAGGCTTGCCTTAAGTTGCATTGCTTAAATTGCAGTCAAAAAGATGACGGAACAAGGTTGAGAGTGAACAGAGAGAAGGGAAATCCGGTGCTATTGAGAAGAGGCAGTCAGGGAATACTGCTCTTGGGAAAGCCTTGTTTTTCCAGTTTTAATGAGCAGATCAGAGACAGGTGCTGCTCCTGTCCAAGTATAGGCTGGAAATGCAAACAAAACAGGCTTCAGGAGGGAGGGATTGAGGTGGGATTTCAGAAGGAAATTGTTTAGTGCTTTGCTGAGAGATAAAGATTCTGCCAGACGTGGGAATTTGCTGGGGTTCGGTGCTGCTCCCGGGATCTCGCGTCCCGTTCCTGCTAGCTCTTGCACCGAACCAGCATTTAATGGGTGCAGTTCAGTACCTTTCCGGTCTCATGGGTCTTTGCCCTCAGCAGAAGCGTGGCAGTGGTGAGGAAATGGAGAGGACTTTTTGTAGGGTGCAACTCTGGTTTATTTGACCCAGAGAAGGAGCCCACGAAAAAGCGAAGCCTCTCCTCCGTGTCTCACCTTAAATGTGGGAGTGGGGATAGGGGAAGGGTACAGGCATGGAACCAATCCAGGATGGGGGGAAGTGACCCAGAACAAAGGGAACGTCAGTAGACAATTAAATGAATAAAGAGGCGGGAGAAACTGAGAACCTGGCGAATCCCTCGACAGCCTCCCTGGAATCCTCTAGATATCAGGGCGGGGCTGCAGAGAGATGATAAGACTCTAAATTTGTGAAGGAACATAGCTATGGCTCGGGGGAAACCTGATAAAACTCAATAACACACCACAGCAGGAACTGGTCGGAAAGAAGGAATGAAAAATTATATTTAAATTTAAATAAAAATTCTCTTGCTAGGCTAAGATATTTGCACGTCTAGCAAGGACAGATGTTACTCATGCAATGTTCTTGAACACATGGTATAACTCTTGGGGATGGTGCTATGCAGGGCCAGGAGCTGGACTTGGTGTTCCATGTGGGTTCCTTCCAGCTCAGCACATTCTGTGATCCTGTCTTTGCAGGGTTTCCAGATGTTGTGTAGACTTCATATGGAGGACACATGCTGATGAATAGATGTATTAATAACATTAATCAAGATTTACAATCCAGCAGGCTGGAAGATTGTGTGTATCTGAATGACCAAATTTTGTACAATTTAATAATGGTTGGTAAATATGTGGTGTGCTGTGCACGATTTAATAATTAGCATCTATTATTTATTCTTCTTTTTATTAACACTTGCATTCAATGTAAGTATTAAAAAAACAAAACTAAAACAATACACACAATAAAATCAAAGCATAAGAGACATCCAGAGTTGAGCTGACAGATAGAATACTGGAAATCCCATGAGATATTCTACTTTCTGACAGATCCCAATTAGTTTTTTTCCTAAATTACAGGTAAAAATTCAAGTGTCATTGCAGTCCATCAAAAACACATACATGCAGTAAGATGCATGGGCATAGTAAACATGCCAGTGATGAAACTCTTCTAAATACAGGTAAGGCTACCATCCTAAAGGGTAAATTTGTACACACAAGAAAGACATGAATCAGCTGGAGACCTGAGGGAGAAAAAGACAAGGGTGAGTAAACATCGAGAATAAAGCCTTCTAAGGAAAAGTCAAAGTAAGTAGGGCTCTTAAGAGTTGGGGATAAAAAAAGGATGAGACATTTACAACCTTTAAAGATACCATAGAGAAAGTCAGTGACCTATTTCTATGTGAATGGTTGAGAGGAAAAAAAAGAAAATCTGAAATTACGGTAAGGAAGAGAAAGATTAAACTCAAGGAATGCCCCTTTCATGCTAACAAAAATAAAACACTTAAGAAGCTACTATGGGGTGATGGCTTCTCTAATACTGCCAGTTTTTAAAGAACAGTTTAGGCAAATAATCAACAGAATTCAGTCACTGATAGTAGATATAGGTAAGATTATTATTTTTTGTTTTTGAAGTCCTTTCTATACGTATGTTTCTCCATCATAATTTTCATCAGCGCAATATGTACACTTTTAGTCTTTCAGTGAATTTAATATACTGTTGCTTTCCTGTGTCAGGAACTGAAGAAAAAACATATCAGTTTATTTTGCTACTTTAAACAAAGTTTTAAAAAATAAATTCTTCTAGTTGTGTGTTTTTTGTTTGTTAGTGTGTGTTGGGTTTTTGGTTGGTTTTTTTTTAGTAATTAATTATTTCTATGTTATAGATTTATACACAGCTCTATCATCAGTAGTTCTAGTGACATCCCACCTAGTTCCCTCTGAGGTGACACCTGACAGTATCTCAGCTTGCACTAGAGACTCTCCAGTGTTATTAAACTTTTTTTCCTCAGGCTCTCTTTAATAATACGGGTTGTAACTCTCAATTCCTCTTAAAACATGAAGCTCTGATTTATTCAGTGCAGATGGAAAAAACAAACAAACAAACCACCAGTCCAGAATTTACTGTTTGGAGAATGATGATTACCATAATTCTAAATCTTAAAAATAGATTTTTCCTTCCTGGACGAAGTATGTAGCTTTGTACTAATTTAGTCATATTAATAAAAATACATCTATGCAATCTTTAAAAAAAGAAACTTAGATGAGCAGTTCTGGTAAAATAAAAGTAGTAAAATTCTGAAGATAATAATTGCAGATTTTTTTATGTTTATAGTTTTATGATGTGAAAGATAATGAAAAAATGGTAAATAGGAGGAACCAACAACCAAGCTTGAGTAATAAACAGAGCCAGCTCTTGAAAGTTAAAAAACCCTATTAATTGTTTCTGTTTTACTACTTTGAATAAAGAGGATCTAGTCTATGGAAGCATCATTTTTCTTTTTTGTGCCTTGCAGTCTGGACTGAGTTTTTCCCTATAAAATTTTTATTAATCTTACAATCATGCATGGACAGTTAGGATTAGGGCACATGATAGGAAAAAATCACTCAGCCAGTGTGAAGAGAGCTCTACATAGGATGTGGAAGTTTTTAAAGGAAGGCTTTGCACTGGTCCTTTCCTGCCCTGAAGGTGGCCTTTGTTTTGTTGCCCAGCACACAGCACCACACAAAGGGCTCTTGTGCCAGCTGAGCTTGTGTAGATACAGCTGAATTATCCATGGTCTGTGCCATGCCAATATTAATGTGGATACTTCACTAGTGTGGCTGTATGTGGATTGTCAGCCTCCCTGCCATGGATGTGTTCTGCTTACATGGTCCTGGAGCAAGTACGCTCACCATGAGCCTATGGGTATCTTCCATGCTCTAACAAGAAGCTTTCTGATATCTTCAAATTTTTATGGTTTTTATTTTTGTTTGTTTGTTGTATGTGCATATCGTGGTCAGTGTTGTGGAAGCTCAGTGACACAACAAATTAGAGAAAAAGTGCACATGCCTATCCTTGTGGGCATATGTGTTACAGCTTGCAAAAATTGTCCCGACTCTGTTGATTTTGAGGTCTCTAAGTCCATCACAGTTTGCACAAGCTGATGATTTGATGCTAGGTTTTGATCACACTAAACAGGAATTCCTACTTATTTTTGCAATGCCATTCTTTTTTTCAGATAATCTACTAAATTAAGTGGGTTTTGTCTCTTTAACCTGATTTACTAAGAACACAAAGCTGATAGAATCATTAAGGTGGACAGAGGAGGTGGAGGATAAACTGTTATCTTTAGAAAACTGTATTTTGTTGAAGATCTCTCAGTTCATTCACCAGTTCTTAGTGGTGTGTGTTTCACTTGTCTGTAAGGAACGAGGTTATTCTCTGTGAAATGAACAGGGACTTTGTATCCATTAATAAATTTCTCTTTTCTAGCAACAGCCAAAACCCAGAAAACTGTGTATCCCTTTTTCCTCTCTGGGATTTTCAGATATGTTTCTATCTACAGATAGAAACTTCACCACCACCTGATCTCCTTTTCTATGTAGTATTGTTCATGCATTTTGAAGTATACTTATCTTTGATGACGGTGTGAGAGAAATACAAGGCACTAAAAACATCTGTTAGCAGAATTGTTTTCATTATGAGTGTCTTGTGGGGCAGTTTTTTCTTCCTTGAATCCCTAATATAGATCTTTCCCCTGCTGCTCAGCCCAGCTGGTGCTGTTGCCTGCCACTGTTTTGCAGGAAATTGCCTACCTATCACCCAGAGATACCTTGCAGGGTATTTTTTGTTAGCATGGGTAACACTGTGTCATCTCATAGCGGGAAAAGATTGAATTATAGAAAGCCACATAAATACATGAAAATAAATGTCTTTGACACTTTTGAAGGTACCAGTGACGTGAAATAAGTTTAAACTGTGACACAGTAATCTGCAGAGTGCTTAGATTGGAGGATACATGCCATTTAAAAGGAATTAACTTTTTTTGTTCTCTTGTCACTTTAAATATTCCCAGTGCCCATCCTTTTATTGATGAATTATATTATCGGTTTAAGAATTTGTTGGTGACAAAAGAGGAAGTATTTTAGTCAGGAAAGCTGCTAGGGCATAAATAATGTGTACTCTCCTTTGAAGAGAGAGGAATGGCTCACAACAGCCTCGCTGCCTCAGTGGAGCAGCACAATCTGTCTGCAGCACGATGGCATCGCCGGCAGCCAGATACTCCCTTTTTTGTTTTAATGGGGGGTTTCTTACACATTGCTGGTTTTACATGATGGGAATGAAGTTGGAAGTGCTTCCTGTTCCATTCACAAGCCCCGGGCTCTCCGTGCACTTCAGCTTCAAAAATGACAGCTGAAACCAATTAGGCAGAATTATGGGATGCCTTCGTCACATGGAGATTTATCATGACTGAGGAAGAGGAGGGAGAGAGAATGTATTGCTTGGGAAGTAGAAACGACTAATTTAATTAGAAGAGAATGACAGTCACGTTATTATTATGGAGAAGGGTGGGCAAAGTAGAGATTATTTCATGTCACTAGCCATGCCTTTGAAAGGAAACGTCCCACCCTTTGTCTGAACACGTTTGTACTTGGTAGCAGAGGCTGATTGCTGAGCAAGATAGCTGAGCAAAGCAGTCAGTGTTAAAGTGAAGCACAGAGCATATCTGAGGACACTGCTCGCTTGTGGTTTACTCATCTCTTCATAATTAGAATTCCTTCAGTAGGAGAACGGAAAAGTCGTCAACATTTGCCTTTTTTCCCCCTTTGTTTGCATACTTTCTCTTTTCCAGACCTAGGATGTAATGTATATAAACCTTGCTTCAGCTGTATAAATATCAGCCAGAATTCTTTTCCCTTCAGCAGATGCTTATACACAGTATGCTCACAAACATAAACACACATGTGTCTGCTTAGAAACCAGAGTCTTGATGAATAAAAATTACCTTCTTCAATTATACACGGCCCCAAGTTTAAATCAAACTCCCAGTTGTTCAATTCATTTCTTCATGTGAGTCTGGAAGACAATATTTCATAAGTAAATCATACTTTTTGTAGAGTTGTCATGGTAGTTGATGGTATGGGGGGAAAATGAGTGAAGAATATTACAGAGAGAGTCTGAGCAAGTGTGCATTTTCTTTTTTTCTTTTTTTTAAATCCTTGTACGATTTTGTTGATTTTTGTTTAGACTATGAGCAGTTATGGTGGAAAAGTAACTTAATCTCTCTCTCATGTTCAGGTACCTGTAGGAGTTGTGATACTTGTCTGTATTGCAGGGGGGAAAATATTTGCAATTAATTTAAGTTTGGGTCAAAAATGGGCATTGGCTGATGTGCTTCTGTATTTAGTTTGGAAACAAGACTAGGTGAACCAGCATTGCTGAGCATGGGTTTTCTATCCCTTATCCTAGGAAGCACTGTGCAGTCCCTGGTCTATCTAAAAATTGTTTCATCTGGCCCAGGAAGGGTCATGGGTATCTTAATGGAGGCCTTGTTACTTGAGATGTGCACTGAGGAAAAGCTTTGTGTTTTAATGTGCTGAGAGAAGGTAAAAAAAAGGCTGGACAGGGCCTTCTCGAGGAGGTGTAGCTGTGTGTGCCAGAACCCTGAAGTGCAGCCCTGGAGCAGTGATCTTCTGGCACACAGTAGTGAAATGCAACTATTTGAAGGCAAAAATGCCAAAGTCTGTCTCAGATTACCTATATTTACTTTTACTTTCAGCAAAAATGGCCAAGATATCTTGAACCTCTACATGGAGGACCTCATTTTAAATATTCAAGCTGTAGAGTATGGATTTGGAATTTAGGGGATGGGTAGCCTTTGTGCTGTGGGCAGCATTGGACTATTATTTTGAAAATTGCCCCAAATTTGGTCAATTGATAAGCTTCAGAAAAATCATAAATTGTACTTAAGAGCTATGTCTTTGAAGATTTCTCCTCTCTTCTCAAAGACTTTAGTCTCTCACTTCAAATATTGTCGCTTTTCATTTCTGAGAAGAGCAATTCATTCGGGGGAAGCCAGTAGTGGTAGGAGAGATCGAGTTGTTCACTTAAAGCATAACAGGTTTTGCAGAAAACATTGTTTTGTTAGTGAAGTGGGAAAGTGAAGCTCTTATAATTGGAGGACGCCAAGATAAAGATGGCCTGGGCAATCTCCTTTTTTCACCCTTGTGGAAGTGCCTGTTGTGCAGCTCTGCAAAGGATTATGTGGTGAAGACATCTGGTTGTTGTTGAGTTTCTCTCATTTTTTGTGAATATGGGAACTAGGATGTCTTCTGAGGTTCCTGCCTCATTTCAAGACGGGTTAGGTAACACTGTTGTAGAGTACTGGGTTCCACCCCTGCTGTATTGGGAATTGTCATCACCAGCTGAAATTGCTGTCATTACAGATTTCTGTTATTCAGTGTGAGATTCTCAGTCTCCTTTGCAAAAAGCGTTGCACATTTACAGCTGTAACTGAAGCCAGTGTTGCAGAGTAGTTGAGACAAGGCTCTCAGCCAGGCATGAGAAGGACACAAAGATTAGGTGGATGATTATGTTTAGATTTATTGTTAATAAATATTTAAATATTACCAATGTATTTTATATTCTTTTTCAGGCCAGTGTGCACCAAAGTCAATAGCAACATGTCAGCCTCCCCATCTCTGGAATGAGAGCATCCAGACAGTTCCTTCTGCAATGTCCACCAGGTGCTCTTAGCTTAGGACAAACCACATTGCCCATCAGAGACAGCAAAAAGTAAGAGGGTGTGTGTGGGGGCAAAGGATGCACCTGAAGACCAGAATATCTTTCATTACCACCACAGTCAGCCAAAACGCAGAAGACAAAATAGTGCCAAATACCCTGAAAAGTCAAACCCAAAGTTCTTTGAACAGAATTGTGCTGATCAGTGATTCTTAGGATTTTTTTTGTCTTTGCTTCAAGTCCCTATCTGATAAAAGGAAGTAATGCAGTATGTCTCCTGCATTGCTATGAAATTTTTGTATGTTTGTAAAGCGTGTCAATAGCGTAGCAATAAGCAGGGTAGGAAAACCTGTGGGATTATTTCTGTCTTCAAAGTAGTAAAAAAGCCAGACTCTGCAAGCTGTTTGAGAATAGAAGAAAACCCCCTAACTGTAAAACAGGACACCTGTTTTTTAATCAAGTATCTCCTATTCTGTTCAGTGAGTATGTCTAATCATGGGAAGGAAAAAAAGTATGACCTTTTAGGAGTTATCATAATACACATTTAATGGAAAAATAAATAAATGGTAGGATAAAACTCATTAATTCTGGACTTTCCTAGCTTTTGAGTTCTTCTCTATAGAAACTTGATTTATCTGTGCTTATTGTTTTTTGTGTAGCTGTTTTGAGCAGAGGAGTGCTAACTGAATATTTGTACTTATAGGTGTGGGTGAACTGATGGAGTGTAAAGAGCAGGAACTAATAGGATTTTGAACTTAAATATCAAATGTTTTGTCAGCATGGTATTACTTTGGTGATTTGTGTGTGTTGGGAGTTGACAGTATGGCTGATAGAGCTGTTAAAAGCTAGCTTGAAGCAGAATTGATCTGGCCAGGTCCACCTGGGATCAGAATGTGTGCAATTACTTGGAAGTCTCTGTACTCCATTCCCAGTATGCTGCTTCCCTGTGAGGCAGCCTGACCTTCTGAGACAGTGCAGAATGGACTGTAAAAGGTGTATTGGTTGCTCTGTTTCTTGTCTTTGTACCTTCTTTCAGTATAGCTTTATGTTATTGCCAATATGTAATTGTATCTTGAGTTTTCCTTTAGGGTATATATTTTATTAGATCATGGTGGTGATTGCAGCAAAGACTCCAGTGTCAGAGTATGGCAGGTTGTATTTGCAGCCACTCTTGCACTTGGGAAAGCATGATGTTTTCCACCTTCAAATACGGCGTGAAGAAAAAGAATCCATCTACATAGTACAGATTTCATGGAATACCATTAAAAAACTGCTTTCATCCAGCTTGCTCTCTTGTTTTCTTTTCTGGTGCTTTCCTCAAACTTGCATTCGTGTTGTGTTCTTCAATGTCAGTTGTGCACACAAGCACTGGAGCAGACACTTTGGCTGCCAAAAGGGAAAACAGGTTTAGAAAGAGCTGTCTCTGCAGCACTGTCAGTTTTCCTGGCTATACTAATGTTTAATTCAATGTGCATTCAGTCCCTACCTTGGAAAAGAGGAGCAGCTGGTGCTGCCTTTGCTTTGCTGCCACCTTCTTTTTTTTAAAGTGGGGAACAATGTACTCTAACATTTTAAGTGGCTTCCACAGCTCTTGCCATAATGTTTAGTTACTTTTATGAGAAGGACTCTTAATTTTGTGAAAGCAAATTGTTGAAAGATTTGACCTGAAAATACGTTCATTTTCTCTTCCCCATCTGAAAGAAGGTTTGTGGCAGTTTCCTCTGTGTCTGTAGAGTGTGTGTAGGAAAAAAAATAAATGCCAAAAGACGGCAGCACAATCGACTCTGTAAGGTTTCCAGGATTCTGAAGAAATTGCTGCTTACACTGACTTTTAGGTAGATGTGTTTAATCAGTTTTTGTAGGTTTTATGGTTAAACTGATGGCAGAAGGTTATATCAGGCTCCCAGTTGTCTTCCTTGGGGTAGGAAGAATAAGTTAGTGATGGATAACACAAACACAATCATCACTGATATTTCTGTATGGAGAAAATGCATCCAAATAGCAACTGAAACATAAGCACAAGAAAACGGAGTTATCCTCACCATTTGTTTCAAGTATATTGGAAATAAAAAATATGACTTATTGGTATTCCTAGAGTTGTGACTCTGAGTAGGATGAAAAGCCTTTGATGAATAAAAATATGCAGTTAATGTGGCTGGAGTGCTGGGGCTTCAGGAAGGGGACCTTCAGAAGGGCCATTGGGTTTTCTTCCTCTGATCTGCTTTCTATCAGCTGACTGGTTGCAAATTGTAGAAATCAATAGAAGATGAAGGAGGCAATAAACTTCCCAGCTACCAGGTTATCTGTTGTTCACAAAGGCTGAAAGATAGAACTGAGGCCAAATGATAATTCCTTGAGCCAGCCCAGGCGAGGGAGCGTGCCGTGCTCAGGGACCATGGTGGCTGTGTCTGAGGATGGGTCAGCACTTCCCTGGTCACCCTAATGGGCTTCCTAAAGTGAAATTTCAGACTTTTCTTTAAACTTCTCTTGAGCGCTGCAGGTGCTATTCAAAGGCTGTCATGTCTCTTGAATAACAGATAACCCATTAAAATGAGTGGATTCTCACAAATTCCTTATGTGACACCAGTCATCACCTGTAGTAATGGTGTTTCAGCTGATATTAAGGCAGATTCTTGTGCTGAGATTAGTATTCAGAATCTGTTAGTTTATTAAAACAAGTGACAAGGTTAGCAGATGACTTAGCTTAAGTTTGTTTTCTTGGTGTTCATACAATAAGCAAGACAAAACTGTGTAATGGGGCGATATGTACTGAAGGGTGACTGGTCCATTTGTGGCATAGTTTATTGGTGCAGTTCCAGAAAGCTAATTGGGAGTATGGAAGAGGAATTTGTACCTTAAGGCTAAAGATTTTACAGAAATGAGAAATAAGTCTTTAAACTTCAGAGTCTTTATGCAAAATGCACTTCTTTGACCCTAGCAATTCAGTGGTAGAATATTTTTAATTCATCTGAAAATTTTCTTTGTAAATGCATTCACTAATTTGTAAACTGAAGAATTAATTTGTAACTAATTTGTAAATTGCAGAATTGTTGTCTGTATCTTGCATTTTGGAATAATCTCTGTTTTGTTGTATTTAGTGTGGCTTGCCTGTTTGAGCATGCCCTCTGCTCTTGTGATACACATGCTGTTCATTTTGGGATTCAAACAATTTCCTGCAGTCAGGGCTCTTGCTGTCTTGAAGCCATGTAAGAATTTATGAAAATAGTTGTGCTAGTGCACAGCCTAATCATCGTGTCCATCTTAATGTCTTTGCAGTGTTAATTCTACATGCACAGTGTGTTTTTGTAGCTTGTGATTTCAGAAGTGATTACGCAGCGTAGTTGTGGCTGGAACAAATTTTGTGTCTTGGGTGTGAATCTGCTGTGTGTCTGTATAACTCTGCAAAAGAAAGCTAAAGAATGCCTCCTGGTTTGGGAAATGTTGAACAGAGATACCATTCTGCTATGTGGAAGGCAACTTTTGTCCAAAACTCTCACTTTGAAAACTGCCTGTATTTATATGGGCTGTTCTGTATGTGAGGCAGATATTGCCAAGTAGCTTTTCAAGGAATGTTGAATGATTTTTACCAGATGTGTTCAGAAACCAGATGTGGAAGGCAGAGTCTCTCTCTGAGTATTTGCTGGTTAATCAAGGGCACATTTTTGCTTTTTTTATTCTGAATATAATTCCAGAAGCTGAGTTGTGCAAGCACATTAGAGAAGCAGCACGCCGCTTGACTGAAACCGTGCTGCTGGAGTGTAGAAATGTAAGAGAAGAATTCAGAGAAAAGTGTTTCCATAGTAAAAGCTATAAATATTTATTCATTAAAAATAACATTTATCTATGCATTGCAAGCCTTCTTCTTCTTTTCTTTTTTTTTCCTGAAGAGTTTTCAGGCTATGTTTGCAGGAAATATAGGTAACTATGAAGTGAAAACTTAGGTTTGAATTTTCCGTAATGTTATTGTCTAAAGTGTCTGTATTTAATGGCTATACTGTCCATATTATGTGCTTCTATTTGAGCTGGAAAATACCAGTCAGTACTCTGATATGCAATGCCTTTCAGCTTTATTTACTAAACCTTTAACCCATCTCAATCTAGAATCACAATAAAATTATATTTAAAGGGCAGTGTTATAATGTGAATAATAGGAGTTGACTGTGAGATTCTCCCTTTAGGTTCTTCCTCTTCTGTCTAGATATTATCTTTGTGGTGTTGATGGTGATACTGTCCTTAAAAGTTTTAGAATGGTATTAAAATTCAGGTAATTAATCTGCCAAATGCAGGGTGTTAGAGTAAAATATTAATTTGCATTTGTTGAATATTCATACCAATTATCAAGGCTGTTAAATGAAATGAGTGTAAAGGTACAAATGTGTGTTTGCACTTGTGTGGCTGAAAAAAAAAAATCTTATTTTCCATTTGTTATGTCCACTCCTAAGTAGAGGGGTATTTATTGCTGCAGTCATATGGATATTAATATAGTTTTCTCCATCTGACTTTCTTTTAGCACACTGATTTATGTCAGTACATGGACAAACACCCTGGAGGGCTTCATCCAGAGAATGTGAAGGTAAGAGTCAAAAAGAGCACACATTCAAGGCAAATGCAGTAGCAGTAACTTTGCAAAAAATGTCATGTCAGTTGTTTCATAGAAGCTGATTGCTAGCTAAAGGGAAAATGCCTGGCATACGAACTGTATTTTTAAATATTTGTTTTCTTTGAAAATAATTACAAATTCAAGTATTTGAGCACTCCTGCAATAGAATTTCTGAGGTTTGTAAAATTGACTCAGAGCCAAAATTTATCAGTGAGTCCTGTTAAGAGTGTTGGTAATCCCTCCCCTCCATTTAAACATTTGCTCTTAAGACAATACTGCCCTAAAACCCTGGGGTAAACATGCTTTAGGCTGTCAGTGCTAGATCTTCAGTTAGCTAAGTTAGTCTGGGTTCGTCAAGTTTGAGGGAACTGTAATTAATTGTATTAGCTGAATTTACTGCTTTTTGTTTGATCATATAAAATCTTCCTTAATCTTTTTGCACACTTTCTTGGATGAGATCAGCATTTTCATGGCTGATCTCACTTTGGAAATTTTTTTTCCTTCTAAGGTAGATACTGAGAATGAGAGACTTTATTAGCAGGATTTAATGGAAAGATAGATGAGTAGAGACTTGATCCCGTTACAATTTGGGAAGTCAGCCAAATGATTTTAGCATCAAATGGAAGCCAACCAGACATGCAAAATGTGTCGTGTGTGTATAGATCACTCAGATTATATTTGCTACAATTGTCATGCACTTGGACATCCGTCTCATCGTTGTCGTACTTTGGAAGTGTTTAAGTTTTCACTTGTCATACTGGGAACTTTATTCTAGGATGTAACTTACTGGAATGTAGAAGTTCATGAAAACTCTCTCTCTTTTCTGGAAAAACCAGAAGGCCTGTTTGGTTAAAAAATAAAAAAAAATTTAAAAAGAGGAGGTATTTTTTCTTCTGTAATAGCTGATCATTACTGCACATCATGTAGCTTCATTAATTTTCTGTGTTCTTTGAATGAAAACTGGCATCTACAACATATGAATTTCAATAAGAATTACTGCCATCTAGAAAAATAAGGAAAATTCCTCCTTACTGCATATATTTGGGAAAAAAAATACCCCAAAACACACCAATACGCTCAGAGACCATGAGTGTGGCACTAAAGGGGGTGAGGTAGGACCTGATTTTTGACCTCAGAAACTTCTGGGCTTTCTTCCCTGCTCAGTTTCCTAAGCAGAGTTTCAGGTGTTCAATGTGCCTGTTAAACAAGGGAGTTGTGTTTCATTTTCCCATATGGATATTTTACCTTATTTCTCTGAGTTTTGGGATTAATGAAGACTGGCTATTAAGATTCTTTGTGCTGCTTCGTATTTTTAAGTCTTACTCCACAGCTGCAGTGCTATGTACCTCAGGGTCTGATATGCAGCAGTTGTTGTAACCCTGCTAAAAAAGACATAATAATTCACATAATTGTACTTTTATTTCATCATATCAGGGCCCAGTGAGCTTGTCTTTGAGGAGGATGGATATAGACAGATCATTTGGCTTGCTAGTATGTCACTCCTCTAAATCCTGAGATACCTGTCTTTTAAAACAGGAGCCTCAGAGGGAACTGCAGCAGCAGCATTTCCCTTTCAGATTTTGCTGCATGTATTTCTGTGGCTATCTGTGCCATCTAATAGTGCTCAGAAACACCTTTGAAGCTTATAGATACATTGGAAATATTTATTATTTGAGTAGCTAAGTGTAGAATCCTGACGTACTGCTGGTTCAAGTTTTTTAAATTCCCAATAGATTATTAATAAAAGTGGGGGGCTGTGGGGGGGAGAAAAGAAAAAAAAATTGAAAGTTGGAGCACGTGAAACTTCAATCAGCAGACGAAACGTGAGCAATCCCATTGAACAATTACCTTTTTTCCCCTCTTAAATAATACTGATGAAAATCAGTTATATATATTTAGTAGACTCTCTTGCCAGGCCAGCTACAAAGGCTAGTCCTAATCATGCAGCAATTACTAAAACCAGGCATGATGATTTGAGCTCCTGCCATTTTAATGAATGAATCAGCCTGCTTGGGAATTTCAGTGCTATACCTGCTCTCAAAGCTGAATTAAAAATAGCTCAAGAGAGTGATTTATTTGGCTGGGAAGACAGAAACCCAGTCACATGTGCTAAAAATTCCCAGACCTTCACCAGCATGCCAAACTAAAGTCGTGCGCTGCTCTTTTGTTTCAGAGGAAGTAAGATGGTTATTTCATAACCATTTCATTTCAATGCTTTGTTGTGCTGTACTCAGTTTGTTGACTTATGCAGTTGAGGATCTGAGACTTTGCCACCTTGTTTTGGTTTTAGCTTTTGGATGAACTTGTCTTTTTGGACACACAGCTGATCTCTATATTAATTAGCCTTCTCTCCATGCCAGCCCCTTCTTTCTAGAAGTCCTTCAGTGATTTCACTTTCAGTCAGACTTCTGGACACTGTTTGTTCAGAATCAGTGGTTATGTGATCCCTAAATCCATTTTAAAAGCTTCCAGTTGAGCAATTATATTCCAGTAGCAATAAATTAGTCTCGGCTCTCTGGGGCTAACCTGTGGGATTAAGCCATTGATGCTCTCCCAGCATGACAAAAGACCCCCTGCTTTTTAATTTTGTTCTTGGGGAAAGTATTGCCTACTGATGGATGTTCCTTTCTGGCTTGTTGCCAGTTATTATAAATACAAATCCACATAAGCACACATCTTTCTTTTTCCAAAGAATATGTACAGTAGTTCTTGTTAAACAGTATTTTATAGACAGGCAGATGCAAATTACATCTTGCCTTCTATAGGATATCTTCATCTTAATTATATTTCTGAATTTTCTCTGGATTTGCAAGTTAAAGACAATGCTTGTTCCCTCAGGCTTGCTTTTAAATGAAGACTCATAAATAGAATAAAAAACTAAATTACTTTGATGGACACACATATTGTTGTCCCCTCAGGTAGTGTGTTTGACATTGCCTTTCTCTGTGGTTTTAAATAGGCTATTTGCTGTCACTTATCTATTTTAAATAAAGACTAAGCAGGATATTATAAGTATGTGGAAGTATAAAGAAGAATGTCTCATCTGGCAGTTACAGAAGTCCAGGGATAGTATGCTTAGGCGAATAAAACAAAATTACTTCCTAAAGTATTAGGTTTAGCATTTTTATTGGTATGTATCTATTGACACATAGTGATTTCAGGATTTTATAATTTTTGGGTGGAGGCACAAGTCTTACAAAAAACCATCAGGCTTTAAACCCTTCAAGGAATTTGTGTGTGACACTGAGATGTTGTTTTAAAAATGCCTGTCCCTGGTAATGCTAAACCCATCATTCTGATGGCATAAACGCAGTTGGGTACCTGAAACATTTTCATCAGCTGGAAGGGAAATTGGCATAAAGCAGTTGTTTCAGTCCATATATTCTGCAAACTCCATTAGGTCCAAATTATTTACATCTTTGGTAGCTAACAAACTTGCATGTCTAGCATTTTCATGTAACTAGGTATTCATATACTGTGTACAATGTTATAGTTAGAGATTAATTATGGTTGAGGAAAAAGGCAATCAGTTACTAATTCCCTGTGTAGTATGCATGGCCTCATCTTCTCTTATCTGGTTTAAAAGATGTCTTTCTCAGTTTTTCCACAATTGAAGGCAAGCAATAAATCTTAAATACATGGCCCCACATATAATTATGTTTCTGCTGGAAGCTACGGCTGCAGCCTTGTCCATGGCTGGAAATAGGAATTGATTTATACGTTACCCTGTGGTGCTTGCCAAGCTGTAAAAGGTGCTATTGCAATCTGAGGTACAAGATTTGCTCCTGACTCTCCCTGTGCTGTTCCTCCTGGCCCAGACTGCTGAAATCTGTACTCCTGGCTTTCTTTCCTACAGATCTTGCAGCCTTTAGAGATAGTTCATGCTCAATTGGAACATCTGGATTGCTTCCTAGAGCAAGAACTCTCTAGGGTCAGAGCAACTAGCTGACCCTACCAGTGATTTTTTTTTTTTTTTTTTTTTTTTTTTTTTTTTTTTTTT